>CM046356.1:10428640-10874875 GCA_025436335.1 Bursaphelenchus mucronatus
GAATTCAACGGCAAATTTTTGCGTTTTGTAGTTAAAATGACTTCATCGTGGACGATTATCATCTACAAATTGTTTTAAAGCTCGATTTTGCCTTAATTTAGCCTTCAGCAGCAATTTTTGTTATCCATGAGGACTAATGTCATGGCGAAGATAAAATGATTATATTCTTGAAACTAGTATCCTTTAACAGACAAAGCTTAGTGATGCCGACACTACAGATCGTATTTTAACATTACAAAACACAGCCAAGTCAATCTGGCAGTTGGGGACGTCGTAGCGGCCCCATCTTTACAGGGACCCGCATTAATGTCATGGTGAAGATAAAATGATTATATTCTTGAAACTAGTATCCTTGAACAGACAAAGCTTAGTGATGCCGACACTACAGATCATATTTTAACATTACAAAGCACAGCCAAGTCAATCTGGCCGTTGGGGTCGTCGTAGCGGCCCCATCTTTACAGGGACCCGCATTAATGTCATGGCGAAGATAAAATGATTATATTCTTGAAATTAGTATTCCCTAACAGACAGAGCTTAGTGATACCGACACTGCAGATCGTATTTTAACATTACAAAGCACAGCCAAGTCAGTCTGGCCGTTGGGGTCGTCGTAGCGGCCCCATCTTTACAGGGACCCGCATTAATGTCATGGTGAAGATTAAATGATTATATTCTTGAAACTAGTATCCCCTAACAGACAAAGCTTAGTGATACCGACACTACAGATCATGTTTTAACATTACAAAGCACAGCCAAGTCAATCTGGCCGTTGGGGTCGTCGTAGCGGCCCCATCTTTACAGGGACCCGCATTAATGTCATAGTGAAGATAAAATAATTATATTCTTTAAACTGCTATCCCCTAACAGACAGAGCTTAGTGATGCCGACACTGCAGATCGTATTTTAACATTACAAAACACAGCCAAGTCAACCTGGCCGTTGGGGTCGTTGTAGCGGCCCCATCTTTACAGGGACCCGCATTAATGTCATGGTGAAGATAAATTTGACCATATTCCAAAAATTCTTTCTTGTTATAGACTGATATTTGATCAAAACGAAGATAAACTCAAATTCTCATCTATATATCAGTATGTAGGTCAAATTTTGAGTCGTCGACTCCGTATCGAACCGATTTCCACAACCGCTCAAGACGAGGTCATGGTGAAGATAAATGTGTTGAAATTAAAGAAGATATTTGTAATTTTGCCAAAAACATGTGTTTCTTCAAATGCAAAAAGTGTTATTCTACCCTAATCATGACTGTTTGCCCTTTTACAGCCAACTGTCTACCATACCCGGCTTAATCTTTGATAGCTTCCAAATCATTTGTCATGAGGAAGATAAATGTATCAAATCAGGCAAAATTAATAAGATAAATTTTGGAGGGCCCGTATTTTACAATTACTTTTCTTCTAACTATTCCTTTCTTATATAAATCCGCTCATAGTCGTTTTACTACCAACACGCCAATCCCGCCTGGGTCCCGCAGCGAAAAGATTGCAAGATCAGGTTGATGCGTCTTCTATCTTTCTGGTCGCGTTTTATAACACGTTTCACACGTTGTCAAACTGGCAACCCCGTTTTACTTGTTTGACATTACTTTTGAGCCGCTAGTCATGAACTTTCATCTTCTTCGCATTTTTTATATTGTACATGACGTTTTAGATTAAAATTTGCGGATTTCTATGCGATTTGAGGTATTGGATAAAAGGAAGTACTAGTTTTCAGTGTGATTCATCTTCGAGAACTCTTTCCCGGATCGTTATCACTTGTCAAATTTTACGCGTGACGAATTTGAGTTTATTTGATAGGCATGTCGAAATCAATTGATTCTAATGCCAAGCTTCTTTGTTGGGTTTCCAACTTCACAAATTTACTTTACTGATGCCTTGACGGAGCTATGGAGAAATTTTTAGCCATTTTGCGCCTTTAGTTTTGAAGAAGTAACAAATTTTTTCTAGGTGGCATGTATAATATAAATTTGTGTGAAATTTAGATGTAAGGTGATGTTTGCTTGAATTTTAAACCAATTCATAGCTTAGTAATGGAAAGTGGAGTACTTTGCCTTGCATTTCACAGTTAGTTTGCGAAATTCGTCGAAGTTTTATTCATTTTTTATTTCACCTTGTGCAATATGAATTTCTGTGCAATTATTATCGAATTTTTTTCTTATCTCTTTCCAAACTAATATTATTAATGTTTGCAGGGTTCTTCAAACTTCTCGTAACCTCCTGACAAGCCGCTCGCGTCAGTAATGGGACTAACCATCTCCAGCTTGCTGGGCCGTCTCTTCGGCAACAAGGCTGTCCGAATCCTGATGGTTGGGCTCGACGCTGCCGGTAAAACAACGATCCTGTACAAACTGAAACTCGGAGAGATTGTGACGACCATTCCCACCATTGGCTTTAACGTCGAGACGGTCGACTACAAGAACATCTCGTTCACAGTTTGGGATGTCGGAGGACAAGATAAAATCCGACCATTGTGGAGATACTACTTCCAGAATACACAAGGTAGGCCTTTTTCTTATTTTTGTTGTTATTGGTTTAGGTCTAAGAAGAAAATAAAAAAACATTCAAAGAAATTTCATTTGGATGTTATCCATGATAAAGAGGATTGAATTTTTAGCCCAAAAGTTTTCCAGTCTCGAATTTTGATATGATTAGCGGTAAGAACGCGCGTGATGGCTATTCGAAAGCTGTCCTTCCAATTTACGAAGCAAATTCGGATTTTGTTCATGTGTTATAATATATATATGATGGATTTTTTTGTCAAAATTACGCTTGAATTGATAACATTATTTTTTTATTAGCAAGGCGCCCTCACTTCCTTGCCATTAAGTTACCTTCCTCTTCAAAATTGATTTGGTTGATGCCAAAAATTGATTTTTTATTTTAGGTCTGATCTTCGTTGTGGACAGTAACGACAGAGAACGTGTGGAAGAAGCCAGAGATGAATTAGCCCGAATGTTGAATGAAGACGAGCTCCGAGACGCTGTTCTCCTTATTTTCGCGAACAAACAAGTAAGATTTTGAATATTTTTGGATTGATTGTTAGTGGTCAGTGGTCCTAGTGTAATATAGTTCCAATTTTTGGAATAAACTAGGGATAATGGATGATCTTTAGTTTTAACAAATAGGTGAAGGTCTTTATTAATGCTCCAATATGTTGTAGGATTTGCCAAATGCCATGTCAGCGGCCGAAATCACCGACAAACTTGGTCTCCATAACTTGCGCAACCGCAACTGGTACATTCAAGCCACGTGTGCCACCACTGGCGACGGACTCTACGAAGGGCTGGACTGGCTCTCTAACCAATTGAAGTCCCGCACCGGCTAAGTGTAAGATAATGTCGGCGAAATTCGCGTCTCAAACACCAATAGTCCCGTAGCTTATGATAAAATTTGTAAGTATTTGGTCTTAAATTATTGCTAACGGTGTGGAGACCGCGAAAACAAGCAACATAAAATTTTAAATTGTGATATCTTTGGAATTTTCTTTTTGTCTTCCAATGGCCTTGTTCTTGAAGTTTCGACTCGTCTTTTGGGTATATTGTTAACACAGCTGCGTCCATTTAACGTTTGTTTCTAATTTATAACAATAAATTTATAATTCAACAAAAGTTTTGAGGAATTTCTGGAGGAAAATGTGTGATGTTATGGGCAAGATATTTCGTATGTTTCCAGTAGTGTATGAATACATTTTATCCAAATTTACCGCCTCATATCAACCGAGCATAGTAGGAAGTACATGCCTGACAGGATTCAGTGGTTTTTGAGGCAATTCTCTCATTGCCTCAAAGAGACGCTTTGAATGCTTCTTACTATGCTTGGTTGATATGAGGCCGTAAATTGGGATAAAATGTATCCATACACCCCTGGAATATCTTTCCCATAACATCACATATTTTCCGTTTTTGCCGGACTTGAAATCGACTCCGCTGATTACAAAAACATCTCCTTTGTGGTTTGGGATACGCAAGGAAATGATCCTTGCCGTCCGTGGTGGAAGGAGCACTTTAGGAACGCGTTCTGTTTGATTTTTGTTGTTGACAGTGGTAACGTAGAGCGTATAACTGAGGCGAGAGATGAGCTAACGCAGATTTTGGGCAATGTTGAGCTCAGAGACGCTGTTCTCCTCATTTTCGCTAATAAACAAGTAAGATTTGGAATATTTTTGAGGATGAGGCTGTCTAGTACAATATAAGGTCAAAAGTCGGCGTTAAATAGAGAGAAAATGATTATTTAACTATAATAAAGTGCATTGAGAATAAATTAACTACAAATTTTGCTCTCGGATTTGCCAAATGCCATGTCAGCCGCCGAAATCACCGATAAACTTGGGCTCTATGACTTGCGCAACCGCAACTGGCATGTCCAAGCCGAATGTGCCGGGACGGGTGACGGTCTCTACGGAGGCTTGGATTGGCTCTCCAGCCAACGTAAAGCAAGATAAAACCGAGAAAATTGAAGTATTTGCCGCGATAAATTTTGAACTTTGAGCAATGTTTTGGTTTATTGTAATGTCATGGACATAATTAACAGATTATGGTTCGAATACGATGAAACTAGCCTACCAAACATAGCAGAGGAACTGACCAGTCGATTTCTCCGCGATTTCGAAACGCTCTTTCTCTGAAAATCCCGAAAATTGGGTAAAAATACTGTAATCAATAAAAAATACTGTAGCAAATTGAGGATTAGTTATTGAACTTACTCTGGTTTTCTCCAATTATATACAACGCCGCGTTGGCATAGCAGTCTCCTTTGACGGTGGCACAATATCCAACAATATTATGCAGCTTGTCGCCCAAGATGGTGTGAACGGCTGGATCCGGCTTTACGGTGAAGGTACGGTACCCTAGAATAGAAAGATCAGCAAAAAGTATAAGGAAAATGCGATTATAATATCAATGAAGATGTTTGAAACTTATTTGACTGTGCAAAAGTGATTAGAAAGTAATGAATACAGTAACTATCCGATGTAACGACGGTTGAAAGAGATCAAAGTGAGACCAGATTTGATACTAGGCGGGCGAAAACGTCGCAGGCCAAGAGGCCCGCCTATGTGTAAAATGATTTGTCGCTGAGAAAATTGGGAATCGCGCGCGACGTAAGGCAAAAAATGCAAAATGCACCGTGCAAAGCGATGTTTTTGGGTCAAAATGCACTGTGCGAAGCCGGGTTTTCGCGATTTTTGAACCGCACAGTGCAAATTCTCAAAAATCGCACAGTGCAAATTCTCAAAAATCGCACAGTGCAAATTCTCAAAAATCGCACAGTGCAAATTCTCAAAAATCGCACAGTGCAAATTCTCAAAAATCGCACAGTGCAAATTCTCAGGACTTTTTGCGCCGAAGTCCCACCAATTTTGCACGGTGCATTTTGCTCAAATTTTCGCGGCCGTCGCGGCGATTTCGCGTTTTTACCCAAGCGACATGCACTATTACGCGACCGCACACCAATTGCCGCGCGCGACATTGGCGATAAAACTATCGGGACTTTATAGCCCGAGTAGTTTACTTGACATGTTCGCTAGCGACGTATGGCAATAAATGCAAAATTCACCGTGCAAAATGATGTTTTTGGGTCAAAATGCACTGTGCGAAGCCGTTTTTTCGCGATTTTCGAACCGCACAATGCAAGTTCTCAAAAACCGCACAGTGCAAATTCTCAGGACTTTTTGCGCCGACTAGTATATTAGTATTTTCACAAAGTGCATAAGGAGATTGTCGCTTTCCGCACTGTGCACAAAAAAATCTCCATTTTGCACTGTGCGTTTGAGTTTTTTTTGGCTTTTGCGCTGTGCACCGACGCGTCGCGGCGACATAAGCAAGTTTCAACTGCGTCGCTGCGGAACTTGCACAGTGCAAACGGCTTTGTTCTGGTTTGCATTTGATTTTTTTTTTTTGTTTTTTTGCAATTCTCAAAAACCGCATAGTGCAAATTCTCAGGACTTTTTGCGCTGAGTAGTAATCGAATTTGTTTTTTTTGCGTAAAGTCTATTTCGGGTTGAGGTGCACTGTGCGGTTTCAGCGCGCGACATTCGCTTTGATCGCACTTTTTCGAAAATTCATTGTGTACTGTGCGTGATTACCATGCACTCTGAATTTTGTTTTGTCGCCGTTTGAAGATTTGCGACAAGGTTTTTGCGTGACGGCGCACAGTGCAGACATTTCAAGACTTTTTGGCCCGCCAAGTAGACTGTTTGTCGCGGGCAACACAGTGAACATTTTTCACAGTGCATTTGACCTTTTGCACTGTGCAAGCGAATATCGCCGGCAACGCTTTTTTCAACTACGTCGCTGCGTCGGCGCTCGCACAGTGCAAACGACATTTTTGAGGTTTGCACAGTGCAAAATACTTTAAAAAGGCGCGCGCACCGTGCATTTTGCTTATACTCAAGTATCGTATATTGCCGCGGCGCAAACTTTTTTCAACTACACGATTTACCAATTTCCAATCATCTTCATTGATATAATATTATAATCGCGTTTTCATTAGCCTAGAAATGATAAAGAAGATTGAATAGACGACTTACACCACTTTTTATTCCTCAAACTGTACAATGGAACCAATGAGTCGCAAATTCGGCCTAGCCCGTTTTTCACATCCACTTGATTCAACGTGCTGCCCAATTGTGCTGTAATACGGGAAACGATGAAATATTTGCAAAAAATTTACCAATTTCAATGCAAAATCATCGACCTACCGCAAGTGGTGACACTATCAGGGTTGGTTGGCATTAATGGAACAAAGGAATTGGCCAATTTGGAATAGGTCAGCGTTTCCATAGTGTCTTCGGCCGTTAGAAGGTCCTAAACCACGACTTTGAAACAATTTGGGATAGGAATTTGGAAAACATTGTGAGGGTATATGACTGTCCCTACCTTGACATGATATCTGGCTGTCTTCGCCCAGCCATAGCATAGCGCTCTTCGGACGTTTTGGCAGTTGTTGTCCCGTCCGCTGAGCGGATTCAGCGTCAAAGGGCCATCGAATTCGCCGAAAAGCGGAACCGTAGCACCGAAATACCCAAGTTTCGGGCTACAGTAACCCAAAAGATAGGACAAATGGACCGCCGACTTGTTTGTGGACAAAATTCCGACGTCTGAAGCGGGATGTTGACAAGGGAAGTGCCAAGAGCGACGCGCAGAGTTTGATTGGCACAAATTTAGCTTTATTTTTTCTAAGACATATGGACGACTTCGCGTTTTGCAGAAACGACCGAGATTTTTAGCTCGAAAGTTGGCGAAAATTTGACATTTTTTGCGAATTTTGGTGTGAAAAGTTTCATGCTTATTTCCATCAGAGAGGGTGATGTTTCCACAAAAAATTAAAATTTTCCGCACGAAATTGGCCGAGATATGGCCAAAAAGTGTTTTCTTCTCTGACCGCTCTCCGCATTCCGCGTGCTCTCTCGGTAGATCGTTGAATATCTCGGCTCTCGCTGCAAAGCGCGAGCTAAAATTTTCAGGAATTGATATATGGCCTGTGCGTGCAAAAGTTGAAGGAAATCTGAGCGTCGCACTTGGGGTACTTCTCTTGTAAGATTGGAATTTTTTGCGATTTTTGGTGTGAAAAGTTTCATGCTTATTTCTACCATAGAGGGTGATGTTTCCACAAAAAATTAAAACTTTCCGCACGAAATTGGCCGAGATATGGCCAAAAAGTGTTTTCTTCTCTGACCGCTCTCCGCATTCCGCGTGCTCTCTCGGTAGATCGTTGAATATCTCGGCTCTCGCTGCAAAGCGCGAGCTAAAATTTTTGGGAATTGATATATGGCCTATGTCAGACGTGTGTGCTTAATTTAAAGAAGACCTGAGCGTCGCACTTGGGGTGCTTCTCTTGTAAGATTGGAATTTTTTGCGATTGTTTGGTTGAAAAATTTTGGAAAAATTTGTTTTGAGTTGATTAAAAGCATTTCGCGTTGATTTCTCACCGTTTTCGCCGGTAGTATAAAGTGGCACAAGCTCTGAGGGCTTGTGTTTCGCGTAGACGTAGCCTCGAAGAGCCTCGTATCCGGCGTTACTAACGATCAGAGAAATAGAACCTAAAATAAGGTCAAATGAAGTATAATATTCCGCAAAATGTGATTGACTCACGAGAAAACCTCGAATCCAGTTTAGCCGTGGGCTCGGTCCCAACGAAAAATCCGTTCGGCTGTCCGAATTTTTTGAATTCCAAAAGTTCGACCAGGAAATCGTCCTGTAAATAGGGCAGAGCATTGCTTTCCGCCTCTTTCAGGTACGTCTTGGGCGCTCGAATGTCCAATCGGACCGCGGAGAGGGTCGCTAAAGCCGAAAAGAGCGATAAAGCGGATAGCATCTGGAAAATTTGTCTGAAATATGCCTTGTCAAAGCGAAACTCTCAATTATAAGATATTAAATGCCGTGAAGACGGAATGATGAGATTGCTGAAGGAGAAGAAATGCGATTTTATTGGCAAAAAATTGTTTTTGGTTCACAAAACCATGTGTGCTGGTTACCAGACATAGCATAGGACCGGATCCTTTGAACTTCGTCCGATTCCGAAGCTTTCGCTGACTGAAATTGAAAAAAATGAGAGGCTTCATACCGTAAGATATGATATTCAATACTACTAGTCTGTTCGTAAAGTCGCTGGAGTGATTTCCGCGACATGCACTGTGCGAAAACAAAAGTTCACTTTGCACTGTGCAATTTTTTGCTTTTTGCACCGTGCAATAGGCCTTTTTCGGCTGTCGCTCGCACCCTCACTTTTTTTGCACAGTGCATGTCACCAAAATTACTCTAGCAACTTTTGGGAAGATCTAAACAGTGCGAAGACCAAAAAGGTGGAATGCACAGTGCAAAATGGAGGTTTTTTGTGCACGGTGCGGCAAGCGACAAATGTCCATGCACTTTGTGGAAATACTAATAGTCTGTTCGTAAAGTCGCTGGAGTGATTTCCACGATATTTACGGTGCAAAAAACAAAATATCACTTTGTACTGTGCGATTTCTTGCTTTTCGCACCGTGCAATAGGCTTTTTTCGGCTGTCGCTCGCACCCTGACGTTTTTCGCACAGTGCAAACACCAAAAATCACTCCAGCGACCTTACGAACGGACTATTAAGAAAATCCCCGGTTAGAGGCGGGTTTTTACCTGTTCCTCGATTTTTCACATTCAACGCGGCAGTAGCGAAGCAATCGTCAAAGACTCGAGCGCAATATCCAATGATCTCGGCGTCAATCAGGGTTCCCGGCTCGGTCCGATACGTATAAACGTGTGTCGAAGCGTCGTAGCCATAGTGAAGTGGAATCAAGGATGGGCAAATCGTTGATAAGACCTCTCCGTCCTCTTTGGTTAGGATATTCCCTCGTCTTGCTGCGATTTGAATATTTGGTTTGATTCTGATGACTTACTGCAAGATTCCACTGCGTTTTGGTCATTGTCATAGAGAGGAACTAGCAGACGTCTGATGTGCTCGAAAGTGAGAGATTGATAGTTGAGATCGCCGGTTAGAGTGTACTTGATGTCCCAGAATTTTGGCGAAGCGAAACCATAGCCCATGTAATGCTCGACGTTCTGAAATTTACTAGTACTACGGCGTTTTCAAAATTGCGTAGGCTTTTTGCCACGCCGCACAGTGCATTTTTCCCCTTTTTGCACGGTGCGCGCGCCTTTTTGAAGCATTTTGCACCGTGCAAACCGCAAAAATGTTGTTAGCACTGTGCAAAATTACCGCGGCGACGTAGTTGAAAAAAACTTGTGCCCCGGCGATTTTTCAACTGCACAGTGCAAAAGGTCGAATGCACTGTGAAAAATGTGCACTGTGCGGCGCGCGACAAAAAGTCCACGCAATTTTGAAAAAGCATAGTATTGTTGTTGATTAAAAATGAAAAAGATGAAAAAAAAATCGCTTTTTATTGGCTTTTGACTTACATCACACTTGTCCAAACGATCGTCACCGGTCGTAATCGACTGAGCACTTGAATATGTCAATTTGCGGTATTGCGAGAGCACCAAATTGCTCTCACAATACGCATAGACGTCGCTGATGTATCCTAACGTTCCGTTTGGCAAATGGTTCTTGATAAGTAGAGGTTCGAGGGCCTTCTTGGCGGTTCCGTAGTAATTCTGACCATTAACTCCAACTCGAACGAAAAGAGGCTCCAAATAGGGACAGTCTTGTTTGAACTCTTCCAGCTTGAAGGGCGACACAATGTAGCCAAGGAATCCTGAAAATTCGTAGCGATTTTCTAAGAAATTGATAGAGCATCCTTACGTACGAACACATCGCTTTCGTCTTGACTCGGAATACTGTCCACATAGTACGCACTTCGATTGAAGCTGAAATACTCGTATAAAGGCACCAAGTTGTCGACGTTCCGATAGGCCGTTGGGATATCTCCGCTATGAAGCTCAACTACATTGTACTCTAGGCCGGTTGTTCCAAGGAACTCGTATGGATAGACATTGGATGATAGGGTCAGCACTTTTGGTCGATGAACTGGAAATGCGGTTGAATTTTTGTTGGTTGATTCCGATCGAAAATGCTGCACTCACCTACGATGCATCTTTTGTCATCGTTTGTGACGTTCACCAGCTGCGCCTTCTGCGATGACAAAAGTGCATTCACGTCGCTGTAATGCACGGTATATTCGTCGGCATGATCGTTAATCCCTTCGCGGATGGAACTGCAGCCCGAAGTATCCGAAACACAAACCGTTTTACCATCAAACATGGAGTCGTATTCGAAATCGGCGGGGCGAACAATTCGTCCGCCAAACTTGTAGATGCACATGTGTTCCAGCTCTTTGGAGGGCTGAGAAGCTGCGATGGGAACAGCTAATAGGACAAGGAGTAACATGTTCAGCGAGTTCGCTAGTAAATAGTAATCTGTAGTTGTAAAATACGACGTGCTGATGTTGTTGGACGAAATTTAGATAGAAGACCCTTGGAAATTAAAAATTGCAGCGATCCCGAAGTGCCAGTCCGTTCCAATTTTTTCCGATAATGGAAGAAACATCCTTGCGCGGTTATTATAAACTTGGAAAAAACCGCTGAGATAGCCGCAATATCAATGTCAAGGTCGGAAGTGAAAAAGACAATATTTGTCTGATCTATTTTCGCGCTTCGGATTCATTAACCGTTTTCGGTGGGCTACTACACCTTCTCAAAAGTGCGTAGACTTTTTGTCGCGGGCCACACAGTTTTCATTTTTCACAGTGCGTTTGACCTTTTGCACTGTGCAATGGGAATGTCGCCGCGGCGCAACGCTTTTTTCAAATACGTCGCTGCGCCAGCGCCCGGAGTTTTGCACGGTGCAAACGGCATTTTTTGAGGTCTGCACAGTGCAAAATGCTTCAAAATGACGCGCGCACCGTGCAAAAAGAGGAAAAAATGCACTGTGCGGCGCGACAAAAAGTCTACGCACCTTTGAAAAGGCGGAGAAGTTCAAGGAAAATTTGTTTTTATGGTAATTAAAATTGTTGGATAATGATTGAGCTTTGATCGGCGGTTGATCTTTAAAATATGATAGCGAAATTATAGAAAATTATAATTTAATTTCTCAAAGTGAATTTTTCAATTTGACATCATTTATTACCGATTTGGAAGAGGATTCGACTTATTTATTAAGTAAAAATGATGACAAAGGTCATAAATATTATTAAAACACGATTTACAATTATGTACAAACAAATAAAGCACCGAAAATGCAAAAAATCACAGAAAAATTGAAAAACGACGTATAATCTACGAATTACCGCGCTCTTTTTATTGGAACTTCCTCGCAATCCGGGGCGATTGGCCGTTTCAAACTTCGTAGTTGCGGAGCCGTGTAGTCGAAGCCGTAGAAGTGGTCGTACTTGACCTTTTCATCGCATTTCCAGGCCTCGGTGTCGTCTGTTGGGTTGGACGGAACTTTTTTGGGCAGTGGTGGACGGATCGTCTTGGCCATGAACGCATCCACATCGACATCCTTCATGAAGTCGTAGAGCATTAAACTTCGTTTTCCTGTCGATCCTACTCTTTGATTGGGGTCTTTTCGGAGCATCACTTGAATAAACTCCTTGAACTGTTTGCTTGTTCTTGGAGGAAGGTAGGGCTCCTCTTCGAGAATCTGAAATTGAAAAATTAGAATCAAGTGAAAAACGTGGCAATAAAGAAGCTCTTCGAGAATCTTTTTGCTTTTATAAATAAAAGCTTTTATAATCTTTACTTACCTTTCTGCACACTTCTCGCTTATTGTTGGAGTCGAAAGGCAATTTTCCAAAGAACATTTGGTATGCCACGACTCCAACAGCCCACCAGTCCACCATCTTCGTGTATCCTTGCGATTCGTCGACTTGTTCCGGCGCGATGTAGAAGACCGTCCCAATAATACTGTACATCTTCGTGCACCAAGTTTTGATCTCCATCTTGGCATGTCCAAAGTCGATCAATTTCAAGTACCCATCTTGTCCAACCATGACATTTTCGGGCTTTAAGTCCCGAAACACGATGTGTTGATCGTGCAAATAGTCGATGGCGAGCATGAGTTGGGCTGTGAAGAACTGTGTGGCCTTCATGGTTAATCTTCCGCAGACCTTGTGGATGTAGGTCCAAAGGTCGCAGCCTTCGACGTGCTCCATGGCCAGGTAGAGCAGGTAGTCCGTCTGGAACGTGTAGAACAGACGGACTCCCATATTTCCATCCACTTCTCTGAGGGCTTCAAGCTCATTTTGCATGAGCTTGAAGCCGTTTTTCTGTCTGACTACGGCTTCTTTTTTGATCGCCTTGAGGGCATACTTTCGGCCAGCGTCCACTCCGCCGATTTTTTGGACCAATGAGACCTGAAATTTATGATCTTAGAAAGAAGAATCGTATTTTAGAAGAGACTTTTGATGAATTATAGTTTCTTGCTACGTTTAAGATGACTGAGTTGCAAAAACCGCGACGTTTCGAGTCACGGACAACTCAGGTCAACGACAGGTTTAAAAAAACTTTAAAATTTTCTTCAATTTTTAATAAAAAATCTTTTTTTTGTATCCCGAAGCGAAAACATTCCAAATTTTATTCAATTTTCAACAAAAAATTTCTTTTTTGAGTCCTAGAGCGAAGACATTCCAAATTTTACCCAATTTTCAACAAAAAATCTCTTTTTTGAATCCCGAAGCGAAAACCTTTTAAAATTTTACTCCTATATATATCGTTGACCCGAGTTGTCGTTGACCCGAATTACCCTTAACCGAGTTGCCGTAGCGTTGCAGAAACTTGCTTAAGCGTATTTTAGCAACAAAAAAAGAATTTTCGTCACCGTATTTTTTGATATATACACACAAAATTGATTTTTTGACGGAAATCCCAAAACTTTTGATGTAAAAATGAGAATCCCTGCGATTATGACCCATTGTTATAAATAATTTGCTAATCTAAGGGTAATAGTCGTTAGCAAAAGGGTGTTTGGACAAGAATCTATCATCTCATCAACAATATAGTCAAATCAATTAAAAATTCATTCAAATTACTAGCCTAAGGGTCGAATTGACAGCTAACAGGGGAAGTATCCCAAGTGCGACGCTCAGATTTTGATGAAACTTGGAGACAAATTTAGTATTATTTTTTCTAAGACATATTTCTAGACTCCCAGCTCGCGCTTTGCAGAAACACCGAGATTTTTAGATCAAAAGTTGGCGAAAATGTGACACTTTTTTGCGAATTTAGGTATGAAAAGTTTCATGCCTATTTCTGCCAGAGTGGGTAATGTTTACACAAAAAATCACTTTTTTCCGCGCGAAACTGGCAAAGTTATAGCCAAAAAGTGTTTTTCTCTAACCGCTCTCCGCGTTTCGCGAACTCTCTCGGTAGATCGTTGAATACCTCGGCTGTCCCTGCAAAGCGCAGGCTCAAATTTTCAGGAATTGATATGTGGTCTATGCCTGACGTGTGTGCAAAATTTTAAAAAAATCTGAGCGCTGCACTTGCCATGTTAATTTACAAATTTTTTGGATATAAATTTCAAAAAAAAAATAACTCGGATTTCGATGAAACTTGTCACAAATTAAGAGAAATCCTTCGTAAGACATATGCGAGATTTTTAACATGCGCTTTGCAGAACCGAGATTTTTTGAGCATAAAAGGCCGAAATTAAAACATTTTTTTGCCATTTTTAGACCAAAAAATCTTGGAGGTTTCTGCAAAGCGCGGGCTAAACAGCTCGCATATCCCTTGAAGTCCTGTATTCTTAATTTATTCCAAGTTTTTTTTTAGATCGGAAGATGAGTGAAATGTCGAATTTTTTTTGCAAATTTCGGTACGAAAAGTTTTATGCCTATTTAACCTGTAGAGGGTAATGTTTCCACAAAAAATCATTTTTTCTTCACGAAACTGGCAAAGTTTTAGCCAAAAAGTGTTTTTTCTCTGACCGCTCTCCGCGTTTCGCTTACTCTCTCGACCGCAAAGATCGTTAAATATCTCGGCTGAGCTTGCAAAGCGCGGGCTAAAATTTTCAGTCATTTATTTTTAGCCTATACCTGACATGTGTGCAAAATTTAAAGAAAATCTAAGCGTCGCACTTGGGGTAAGTTGTTAAAATCGCTTAAAAAATTGCTAATCCAGCGTTTTGGCTAGCTATTTTGACTTTTTGGCTATGAATAAAAATTTTTGGCCAATCCGGACAACGCTCTTCTAGATCTACATGTTACTCTCTCTTTAACTAGCGATTATAAAACAGAAATCCCAAAAATATAAAAAAAATTAACTTACCACTCCATAGGTTCCACTTCCCAGGTACTTGATGTGCTCAAAGTCGGCGGTGGTGATGGTGGATGGTCTGTAGAACATTTTTAGTGTCTTGAAGATGAACAGAGCGTCGGATATTTCAAGTTGTGGTAGATATTGGACAGTCCAACAACAAGCAGCAACTTCAGAGCGAAGACGACTTCACAGATGATAACTTGTGGATGATAAAGGAAGTGTTATGCTAATTTTTGATTGTGTTTTTCTGCGTTTGCGCAATTCTTTGATTTTGATTTGAGGTTTGCGCCAATTTTTTTGATTTTTCTCTGCCATTACCGTTTTCAAACATTTATGACAGAATTTTTTAAAAGTTTGAATTCAAGAGCATTAGTACGGAATGCCAAGCGTCTTAAAACTTATATTCCGCATCAAATATATAATGTAGTACATATTTCTAGGAGAAAATTTTCGTCTAAATCAATATAAATTTAGTCATCATTTTGTCTCAAATTACTTTTCACGTCTTGATTTGGGTTTACGATGCTTGGTAGTTGCATAAAAATCCAAATTCTGATTGTAAAAACATGAATATTCTCTTCAAGACCTCATTTTGTCCTAAAGTAATATAATTTCTCTCATTTATTCATTCCAAGGTCTTCCAACTTCCTCAGAACCCCTTTTAAATCGCTTTATCCTTCTTCAAATCGCAACAACTCTCCAAAAATTTGATATTCAATACACTTTATTCATCAATGACGTCATATGTGAATGTTGTAACTATTCAGAAAAATTACATAAACCGATGAGACAAAAAGAAAAAATGCCGAGAAAACAAACAGACACGGGAGTGGGAGAGTATAATATTATGTTGGACATGAGTTTAGAGAGCATTGGTTTGATAATTTACACATTATATTAGAGTAAGCCGTCTATAATAAATAAGATGATGGAGATAAGTTAAAACAAGGTGTAAGGCATGAGGAGATGGCTTCAAATTGACTATTGGGCATTCGTTTTCATAACGAGCACGTAGAAAAAAAACTTTCGCAAAAAATTGGAATTTTTCAACAAATATTACTTTAGGCCACCTAAAGTAATATTCTGTATAAATCATCATAAAAGCAGCTGAAAAATACTTTCAAATCGCCATGTATTATAACATAAGGCCATTTCAGCCATCTCCAAGCCATAAAATCTCTGAGAATCTACAAAATCTGGGGTCTAGAATAGTCCACATTGCCTTAGGTTCTCCTTTATGATAATATCCGTGACCGCGTCGAACACGAATCGGATGTTATTTGTGTCGGTGGCACAGGTGAAGTGGGCGTAGATCTCTTTCTGGCCGTCTTTTCGCTTGTTCAGTGCCTCGAATTGGGTCTGGATATAAGTGGCGGCTTCTTCGTAGGTGTTTGATCCTAAAATAAGGTCCATTTTAGTATAATCGCGGCAAACAAAGGTTCCGATGAGGTCTAACCAACTCTAATTGACCTTCAGAAGCATTATGCAGAAAGGACCACCCATATTTTCCTCAAAAACATCCATTTCCACTTTAATTTAGACTAAAATAATCGGATTTCATGAAAATGTCTTCAATTCCGACTAAATAAGTGAAATCCTCTACCTATGGTAATTTTAAATCACCTCCAAGCCTCTGTAAACCTTTATCTTACCTTGATACTCCGGGAAACAAAGTGTGAGTGGAGATTTTTTGATTTTCTCTTCGAAGAGGTCCTTCTTGTTCAAGAATAATATAATCGACGTTTCTGTGAACCATTTGTTGTTACATATGCTATCGAACAGCTTCATGGATTCGATCATTCGGTTCTGAAAAAGAAATCACATTATTTAATTAATCATTCCTCCATTTATAAATAATTTTTTACAAATTGCCTAGTATAATATAAGAAATATCCGAAAAGCACTACAAATCTCTGTGCTTACCATTTCATCGTCTTCTGCTAGGACCATGTCGTATTCCGAAAGGGCTACACAAAAGATTGTGGCCGTTACACCTTCAAAACAATGGATCCACTTCTTTCTTTCCGACCGTTGACCTCCAACATCGAACATCCTAAAAATCGAATCAAAAACAACTCAAATCTCTTACTTGAAGTGCAAATCCTTGTACGTAAAGTGTGTTTCCACAATTCCAGTGGTTTTTACTCTTGTCCGGAGCACATCATCTTGGGTTGGGATGTAGCCGGGCTGCGAGATGCGATCCAGCGAATTCAAATAATATGCGGCCGAATCGTTGAGCTGGAACTCTCGGCTCCGCGCCAGACAATACTGGACGCCTTCGTCTGTCCATAGCCGCTTCATTATCGTCGCCATTTCCGGCGGGAGTTCGCCTTCGTCCATGGACTGCGCGTACAGGAAGAATTGCCGGCAATCCTCGGCTCGTTGCACGTGCCCGAACTGGATTTTCAGGGGGGTCATGGCGCGCACGATCGCCATTAAGGACTGGATTGTGTTCGAGTAGACCACCGGCCGATACGCTTTCCTTTCCTCGTCCGAATACCCGGTTTCGTGGATAATTTTCATCTGTTTGACGATGGTCGACTTGCCCGACTCGCCAGCCCCCAGAAGTAGGAGCTTGACCTCTCGTTGGGACTTCTCATGGTCTGCTTTTAGCTGAAAAAAAATTGTAATTAGTTATTTGACGCGCCATTCCATTAACTACGGTAAAGACTTTTGAATAGTTGAAATTGAAGTACAGAGCCAACAAATGAGGCCATCTATTTCTATTTAAACTACACGTATACTAAAAAACCTATTCAGAATGGTCAAATAATTCAAAATTTCGAAAAGGACAAAAACAAGCCTAGTATAACATAATTTCGTGTATTTCGTATGGGAAAAACAACCCAGCAACTCGGATTTTGGCTGAACTAGCGAGATAAACTCATAATCCAAAAAGTAGGAGCTTGACCTCTCGTTGGGACTTCTCATGATCTGCTTTTAGCTGAAAAAAATTGTAATTAGTTATTTGACGCGCCATTCCATTAACTACAGTAAAGACTTTTAAATAGTTGAAATTGAAGTACAGAGCCAACAAATGAGGCCATCTATTTCTATTTAAACTACACGCATACTAAAAAACCTATTCAGAATAGTCAAATAATTCAAAATTTCGAAAAGGACAAAAACAAGCCTAGTATAACATAATTTCGTGAATTTCGTATGGGAAAAACAACCCAGCAACTCGGATTTTGGCTGAACTAGCGAGATAAACTCCTAATCCAACTTTTCAACACCTTTTGCTGTCTTCTTCATTAACCTAAACATCAAAACAACAATAACTTGCAACCCCTTACCTGTTCATCGATGGCTCGTGATCGCGCCTTCGCGTCTTGATCGGTACTGTTAATGCAACCCATATTCCAAAAGTTGGTGAGACCCGTCACGCAGCGCTCGTCAACGTTGGCCGCGCGCCAGCAGCAGGATCAGTTGGCCGAGGGAGGCGGCGAGAATGGGGAAGATCAAGAAGCTCTCGACCAGTTCGGTGATGCCCAGCAAAATCGAGTCGGTGATGGATGGCGGGCTCGGCGCCTTCGGCACAATCACAACCGCCTTGTAAATCTTGAGGAGCGCGCTGAAACGAATACCACATCAAAGGTCAAAATTTTCACATCAAATTATCTAGTGTAATATAAGCCGATTTCGCGGCACGTAGTGGATAAATCGACCAAGGTATTAATGCAAAACGGTTTACAGCCCACAATGTGTTCGGAAGTGTTCCGAACAAAGTAATTCCACCTTCATCTTGGCGTCTAATTAGAGAAATTAATCAGACGGATTAATCGACGTATAAATCTGATCCATAAGGGAAAACACTTATTAAAAGTGCGGAAAAGATGTGGTAAACCAAAACAAAGATAAAAAAGAGTGGCTAAAGGTCAAAAAAGAAGAGTTCCAACAATAACTTTGACCAGTGTAATATCAGATGGTAGAAGATCAAAAAAATACCTAAAATTAGCAGACTTCTTCACGGATTTCGAGACAAAAAGAAATAATAAGGTGTTATAAGGATATTCGACCAAAAGAAAAGCATTCCAATCGAAAAACCACAGAATCCGCAAAAATTTTACCTAGTATAACATCAGATGGTAAAGCATCAAAAAAGATATCAAAATCGGATAATTTTTAAAACAATTTAAACGTAACAGGTCTGTTGTGTTCCGATACAACGAATAAAAACGAAATTTATTCTAAACAAACCACTAATATACGTCAAAACCTAACTTCCCCCATAAAGTCGGAAGAATAAGATGTTTGTTGTAACTTTTCGGCAGTTCTGCTAATTACTGATGGGTAAACACGATAAAAACAGAAGAATATACTGTGTCGGACCGAAACCGATATTTTTTACACAAATTGCGAACAGTTCTCGCAACATTCGAGAAAAAATACCCAAAAATTCCCAAAACCCAGCTAAAATTCCGCTTATTTCGGGGGGATATTCGAATAAAACGAAACCAAGCCGAACATCTTTACTCCCAAAAACCTCCCCGCCCCGAAGCCCGATACCCGTTCGGTTGTGGGGGCCAAACACTGGGAAAACTGTTGGAAACAAACCAATTCCAAAATAAAAAATATCTATTTTTAATCCTCCCGAGACCAATGGGGGGAAAATAAAGCGAATAATTTTGATGGTGGGCGTCCCTGCTCCATTTGATAGGCAAATCTTGGACGGGCGGCGGGGGGAATGTAAAATTGGGAGTGGAATTGGATTTGAGGGGGGAAAATGAGGGATTTTTTGTGGAAATTCCATTATTTTTGCGCATTTTCGATGGGATTTCCGGAGAAATCTTGGGGCGAAATTTCAAAAAAACAATACTTATGACATTGCCATTACTATCCGTCTGAAATTTTACCAAAAATAGGGTTAAAGTTCATAAAATTAAAATTTTTTCATCTAAAACAATGTTTAGGCCAAAAATGAAAAATTTTAATGCTTCTGATAGACAAAATCGAATATAGACAATGAGAAATTAACAACCAACTTCTTCAAACCGTATTTTGCCCAGAAAACTAGCCAAATTTGCGACAAAATCGAAATTTTCCCATTGGAGGTCATCTAAACCAATGTTTTAGCCCAAAAAGCAAACTTTTGACTGTTTCTATTGATTAAACTTTGCATAGACGTGAGAAACACCATATGATGCGATAATAAATCGTAGTTTGCCTCAAAGTCAAAAAAATTCACGTAAAATTCAAAACTTCCTCATCTAGGATATGATTTTAGATGAAAACGCGAAAATTTGCGAGTTTTTTCAGTAAACCAATCATATTACAGCTGGAATCAGCTCCAAAAAGGCATGTACTTTCCATTTGTCTAACAAAAAAGTCAGAACCCTCAAAAAATATCAAAATTTCCACCTAAAATAAGGTCCGAGAAACCAAGTTTTTAAGTCGGAATCAACATGCCGGATGTTGGTTGCAGATTTCCGCGAAACCTCCATAAAAGTCCCAGGAAATTGGGGGTATTTCCCGGAAAACGAGAGCAGCGAAAAAGTGGAGGAAAACTCCGGGCGGTATAATGAGGAGAAACGGCAGCTGTTTCATTCAATTTACCAACACTCAAAGCGGCCCGAAAATCTCCTCCACCCGTTCCAGGCACGTTTTGCGACGTGCTGGAGGGCGCAGTCAACGACTCGTAACAAACCTGTTCAAGGTTTGCGGCATTTTGGCGGAAATTGGATCATGGATAATATAATTTTTGCTCAAACAACAAAGTCTGAATGTTTTAATAAGTAGAGCAGCCTCTAAACGTCGTAATTAGACGCAAGATTACTTTATAAACCAGAAAAGTCTCTAAGAATTAAACATTTTCGACCTTACTTTAGATTCCCAAGATTATCGAATAAATCGCTGGTAAAATGGCATTTTATATCAAAAACAAGAATTTCAAGCTGTAAGCGACAGCTTAGGACACAAACTATAATCTGAAACAAAAAGATTCTTATTCTGAGGAAAGAATTATATTATCCATGATGACCTCATGGAAAAGTTAATTTTCAGCTATTACAAAGTCTGTATATAACTTCAAAACGAGCTTCGCGGAGCAAAAAAACAGTTGAGGATAAAACCAACGTCCGAAACAAAAAAAATATGCAGATTCTGGAGCAGCAATTGTGTTATCTATGAGGACCTGTCGAAAAAGTAGATTTTCGGATATTACAACGAAATTTTTTTGCTTAGAAGTGATGTTCCAGCTGTAAACGACATTCTACAACATTAAATTCCCGATAACACCCAAGTTTGCGATTTTGGACCAAAAAAATGTATTATCCATGAGGACCTGGTAGAAAAATGCGATTTTCTCGTAAAAAAATGCCGTAAAACGCGATAAACTGATGGAAAAAGAGTAAAACAACGCCTTTGACATCATTCAAGCCCAAAAATATGCTTTTAGCCAGTAAAAAAACCAAATTCCATCTCCAGAAAGCCCATAAAATCCAACGAATTGAAATTTGAAGGCTAAAATACCCGACGGACTCCATAAAAGTGACATCAAAGCTCATGAAAGTTCGATTTTTGCAAATTCCAATCTTTCGGAGCTAAAATTTTCGAGGTGAAAAAACGCGATTTTTTTCGGACGCTTCCATTTTTGAATCGCAAATTTCCCGCGCTTTTTTTGCGGATTGAAATTTGAAAAAAGAAGCGTTCCAAGGAGAAGATTAGTGGTGGAAAACGAGAAGTAAAGGGTTTAGAGACGATTTGGATTCGATTTTTTTTGAATTTTGATTTTTTTTGCACTGTGCAGAACGAAAATTATTGTTTAGAAAAAAATCGCTCTATTCTTTTCAAGATTTTGCATAAATACTTTAAATTGTCCACAAATTAACCTCTGAAAATTTCAGCCCATTATTTGCAGAGAGACCCGAGATATCCAACGATCTTTCCGGCCGAGAGAGTACGGAAAATGAAGAGACGGTCAGAGAAGAACAGTTTTTCGCTTATATCTTTGCGAATTTTGTGTGGAAAAAATTAATTTTTGGCAGTTGTATTGCACTCTGCACTGGTAATAGATTACCAATTTTCTATTCCTTAAATTTCAAAAAAAAATTTTGAATTTTGGATTTTCTTTATCTAAAAATCCCAAAATTTTTGAAAATGAACTAAAAATTACGCAATATGGCTTAGAAAGCACTATTACGAGTTCTTGTCAACTTTGGTAGAAATCTGAGCTCTTTACTGTGAGCAATTTCCATGAAATTTTATTTCTTCCGCACAGGGCAAAAATTAAAATTTAGAGCGATTGCAATGTGCAAAAAAAAGAAATCTCAAAGAAAATTGAATTCCTCCTGAAACATTACTAGTCTGTTCGTAAAGTCGCTGGAGTGATTTTCGCGACATGCACTGTGCGAAAACAAAAGTTCCCTTTGCACTGTGCAATTTCCTGACTTTTGGCTGTCGCTCGCACCCTCACTTTTTTGCACAGTGCATGTCACCAAAATTACTCTAGCAACTTTTGGGAAGGTCTATTATATAGTAGTACTCGCGACATAAAGTCCGTAGAATTTTGCACGGTGCATTTTCCTTTGCACCTTGACCTTTTTCGCACAGTGCAAACACCAAAAATCTCTCCAGCGACTTTGCGAACGAACTAGTACTTCTCGTGCGCAAAAGTCCTGACAATCCGCACTGTGGAGCTTCGCTGCAAAAATTGCGAAAAAAGTGCTTTGCACGGTGCATCTTGACAGAAAAAAAATTCCGCAACATGCACTGTGCGCAAACAAAAGTTCCCGTTGCACTGTGCAATTTCTTGTTTTTTGCACCGTGCGATAGGCTTTTTTCGGCTGTCGCTCGCATCCTGACCTTTTTTCGCACAGTGCATGTCACTAAAATTACTCTAGCGACTTTCCGGAAGGTCTAGTAGCACCATGAGGTTCTCATTTTCCTTAAAAAGCCCTGCGGCATTTTCAAAAAATATTTTGGAATAAAAAATAGAAAGAAAAAAAAATTTTTTATTGAAAATTCCGAAAACGAGATGCCGAAAAAATGCGGAAACGCGGCTGAGCGTAAAATCAATTGGTGTGAAAATTTTTATTCAAATCCAATTCCGAAAAAAGGGGTGCGAAAAACGAAAACATCTTGCAAATTTTGCCAATAAATTTTGGGGCCAATGAAGGGATTCTTTCCGGTCTGAATATTTTATTGAGGCAGTTAGGGCTGCGCAAGAGATACGTCAGAAAAACGGGGGGTTCAGAGGGAAAAAATAGATTCAACGTATACTAGGCCGTGCGGAAAGTCGCTGGAGTGATTTCCGCGACATGCACTGTGCGAAGACAAAAGTTCCCTTTTTTTCGGCTGTCGCTCGCACCTTTTTTGCACAGTGCATGTCACCAAAATTACTCTAGCAACTTTTGGGAAGGTCTAATAGTAGTACTCGCAACATAAAGTCCGTAGAATTTTGCACGGTGCATTTTCCTTTGTTTTTCGCGGCCGTCGCGGCGATCTCCCGTTTTTACCCAAGCGACATGCACTTTTCGGCGACCGTACCCTCGCGACAACATCGATAAAATTCTACGGACTTTGTGGCGCGAGTAAGAAATCCGTACGTGAAGTTGCTGGAGTGATTTTTGCAACATGCACTGTGCGAAGACAAAAGTTCCCTTTGCACTGTGCAATTTCTTGCGTTTTGCACCGTGCAATAGGCTTGGCTGTCGCTCGCACCCTGACCTTTATTGCACAGTGCAAACACCAAAAATCGCTGCAGCGACTTTGCGGACGGACTAGTATATAGAGCGATGGCCTACAACTGTTGCAGTTGAATCCCATCCAACTTGAGCAAGTTGCTCCACCAAAAAATCATTTTTTTCCGCGCGAAAGTGGCAAAGTTGTGGCCAAAAAGTGTTTTTCTCTCTCGCTCTCCGCATTTCGTACTGCTCCGTTTGTAAAGTCGCTAGAGTAATTTCCGCGACATGCACTGTGCGAAGACAAAAGTTCCTTTTGCACTGTGCAATTTCCTGCTTTTTGCACCGTGCAAAGGCTTTTCTCGGCTGTCGCTCGCACCCTGACCTTTTTTGCACAGTGAATGTCGCCAAAATCGCTCCAGCGACTTTATGGACGAAGTCATACAAGAATTTTTTATTTTTTTATTTTTTTTTACAAAATCTTACAAAAATGGGGGGAGGGAGGTTTTTGGGACCAGAGGTACCTGTAAAAAAATGTTTTGTTTAATTTACCTTTCTCCCTTCTTACCCGTTTTCTTTTTTTCGCCGACCACTGGCGGGGGGGGGGGGGTCCCCAAAAAGTTTCTTCGTCTACTGTACCAATAACAACGGAAAAAAATAATGGGGACATTCCACATGCTTACTAACAACTATTTTACTGTTTGCAATTTTTCCGCCTTTGTTTTCGCCGCAGGACATAAAAAAAACTTTTTTGACATTTCGTTTCACACCCCGTAAAAAGCGCAATTCAATAGTCGCTGCTCTGGCCCTTTGATTGGTATATAAGCGTTTTAGATCTACCCAGCCCGAGAAATTCAATCCCGACCGATTTATCGACCAAAATCTAATTTCTTGGTTTTTTTGCAAGTAGTTGTTCTGGCCCTTTAATTTCAACATACCATTTTCAGAGCCCTAAATTTGAATTTTTTGTTTTGGAATTTGTGTATCCTGCTTACCCTACGCCGCATATACATTGCTTTTATGTTCGAACAGTCTTTGAGCCAAAAAAATCGACCCGCGCTATTTTTTCACCAAAAAAATCGGTAAAATAAATTTTTTTAATCCATTTTTGCCAAAAAACAGTAAATTATTTCCGATTCTGCCTCGGAGCGCTGTAAAAAAAGTTTATTTTCAATTATGTTCTCCCTCCCATCTTCGGCTAATCCCCCGGAGGGCGTAGGTGGGGGGTGAGAAAGATGGCTGCAAGAGATTTCCACTTAAAATCTCGCTCCTTTTTTGGGAAAAAGGGTTATGGCATTTCAGTCTTTGTCTCAAAACACTTTTCACACATGCGACCGGAAATGGAGTGTAAGCGAGCGGAACGTGACAGCCGTTTTTTGGGCAAAATCTATGCCCTGCGGAGAGGGACGCCGCTCTTACGTTTCGGGGAAGCGCTGCAAGTGCTACCTTCGGATCTCCTTTGAATGTGTCGACCGAAAAATAATTGGGGGTTTCTGCAAAACGCAGGTTTTAAAAGGGCCAGAACAGCTACTTTTGAATTGCGCTTTTACGGCGGGTGAACGAAATGTCAAAAAAGTTTTTTTGCTTACAGTACCAATAACAAGATCGTTGAATATCTCGGCTCTCCTTGCAAACTGCGAGCTAAAACTTTCAGAAATTGATATGTGGTCCCAACAAAACATGTTTACAAAATTTTAAGGAAATCTGACGATGAGTCTCGCACTTGGAATACTTTTGTGTCGTATCTTAAAGGGACACCCCTCATATCCATCGATTTTGTGTTGACTCGAACTGCGACGACCCGAAAAGTCGAGTCAACTGCCATAAGATTCAACCGTTATTAAAGGGACAGTACAGCTACTTTTGAACTTCTTACGGCGTGGAAACGAAATGTCAAAAAAGTTTTTTTACTTACAGTACCAATAACAACGGAAAAAATAATCGTGACATTCTTCATGTTTACTAATAATAATGTTACTATTTGCATCTTTGCCGCCTTTGTTTTTGCTGTAAGACATAAAAGAACTTTTTGACATTTCGTTACACACGTCGTAAAAAGCGCAATTCAAAATGACAGTACAGCTACTTGTGAATCGTGCTTTTTACGGCGTGGAAACGAAATGTCAAAAAAGTTTTTTGATGTCCTGCAGCGAAAACAAAGGGGGCAGAGTTGGAAACAGTAAAATAATTATTAGTAAGCATGTAGAATGTCACCATTACTTTTTTCCGTTGTTATTGGTACAGTAGACGAAGAAACGTTTTTGACATTTCGTTTCCACGCCGTAAAAAGCGCAATTCAAAAGTAGCTGTACTGTCCCTTTAATAACGGTTGAATCTTATGGCAGTTGACTCGACTTTTCGGGTCGTCGCAGTTCGAGTCAACGCAAAATCGATGGATATGAGGGGTGTCCCTTTAAGATACGACACAAAAGTATTCCAAGTGCGAGACTCATCGTCAGATTTCCTTAAAATCTTGTAAACATGTTTTGTTGAGACCACATATCAATTTCTGAAAGTTTTAGCTCGCAGTTGGCAAGGAGAGCCGAGATATTCAACGATCTATCGAGAGAGTACGCGAAATGCAGAGAGCGGTCAGAGAGAAAAACACGGTTTGGTCATAGCTTTGCCAATTTAGCTCGGAAAAAATTGATTTTTTGTGGAAACATTACCCTCTTCGGTAGAAATAAGCATAAGACTTTTCATACCAAAATTCGCAAAAAAGTATCGCATTTTTGCCAACTTTTGATCTAAAAATCTCGGTCGTTTCTGCAAAACGCGAACTGGGAGGCTCACATGCTTTTTATATAGAAAAAATAATGCTAAATTTGTCCCCGAGTTTCGTCAAAATCTGAGCGTCGCAATTGGAGCACTTTTCCTGTCAGCAATTGCTAAAATTGGGGACCGAAGGTGTCATGGACTTTTTTCTCTTTTGCACAGTGAATTTTGCACTGTGCGAACCTCAAAAATGCCATTTGCACTGTGCAAATTCCGAGCGCCTAACGTCAAATCGAAAAGGAAAGTGTTCAAATTAGCGATTCGTCGAAAAATATTTTTTTTGGGTATCTAAATTCACCATTTCTTGTTAGAATTTGCTGAAAAGTATCGAAAATTGGTGGAAATAACTATTTTTTTTTATGTTTTGGGAGTTATTTCGCCGTTTTGCATCAAATACCGGCTATAACCGCAAATTAAGAAAGCAGGCGGCTGAGAAAACAATTTTTCGCACATGTTGCGAAGTGTCAAAGACGAATTGGCAAATTTGAAGCTTTTCGGCCCAACTACTACGACCTCACGAGCGTTTGGGTCGAATCTCTCGGAAACGGACATTGAAAAACCCCAAGAATAGGCCCTATAATATTACACCTTCAACAAGGAAACACTCTCAAATTGGGCGCGGCGTTTGTTCGCGGCGGAACCGAAGTTCCGCCAACTCAATCAGTGCTCGGAGGAACGCAAAAACGTTGGACTTTTTGCGCGCCGACCAAAACAAAAACAGCCCCATGAATACGGATTCATTTGGAGTCGGATCCTTTAAAGACGCCGCGTCGGTTCGAACAAAGTGCGAGTGCAACCGAGAGGAAAGATGGGACGATAAGGCGGCTTCGCGGATAGAGGAAAGGATTCGGAAAGTTGTATCGTCCCTAATTCGGGCTCCGAGACCGTTCTGTTTGCGGGCCCAACATGACGTCATGAGTGGTCAAATTACAATTACCGGTGATACTGTAAGTTTTGTGGGATCGGTACTACGTTTTTTCAAAAGTGCGCAGACTTTTTGTCGCGGGTCGCACAGTGCACATTTTTTACAGTGCATTTGACCCTTTGCACTGTGCAATCGAAATATCGCCGCGGCCCAACGCTTTTTTCAACGACGTCGCTGCGTCGGCGCCTGGTGTTTTGCACAGTGCGGCATTTTTGAGGTTTGCACGGTGCAAAATGCTTCAAAAAGGCCCGCGCACCGTGCAAAAAGTGGAAAAATGCACTGTGCGGCGCGACAAAAAGTCTAAGCACTTCTTAAAAGTCGTAGTAGCAGCGATTTGATAAAGTGAGTATGCCCAACTGGAAAAAAAGTCTGGCCAAGTGGGAAAATTTTTTGTCCAAGTGGGAAAATTTTTTGTCCAAGTGGGCAAAATGGAAAAATATGGGCAAATATAAAAAATTTTAGCCAAAAAACGTGCATTTTGTTTTTTCGCACAGTGCAAGCCTTGAAAAGAGCCATTTGCACAGTGCAAATCGTTCGCACTGTGTGTGGCCGTGACTGTGAATTTAACACATCGCCGTGCGACAACCCAGACTTTATCCGCGCAGATTGGGCATAATCACACAAAAACGAGAAATTTCCTTGAAAAAGCAGCAAAAATAAGCAAAAGCTTTCAGAAAACCCATCAGCCCACCTCAATCTTCTACCTCTTCGTTGGTGGTCAAATTCTCAACTCATCACTTGGATTGAAACCAGTTCAGAATTCGACGTTCGACGAAAAACAAAATCATTTTTGTTTTTTGTTTTCATCCCGCTGAACTCATCAGCCCTGAGGGAAATTAATTGATGAAAAAATTTTTTTTCAAAAAATAAAAAATACAAAAAAAAATAAAAAATAAAAAAAAATATTTTAATACGACGGTTTTTCGAAAGTGCGTAGCCTTTTGTCGCGCCGCACAGTGCATTTTTTCTCGTTTTGCACGGTGCGCGGGCCCTTTTGAAGCATTTTGCATTTGCACCGTGCAAACCTCAAAAATGCCGTTTGCACTGTGCGAAACTCCGGGCGCCGACGCAGCGACGTAGTTAAAAAAAAGCTTTTGCACCGTGCATTTGACCTTTTGCGTCGTGCAATTTTGAATACCGCTGCGACGCAAGCCTTTTTCAACTGCGTCGCCGCGTTCTTGCTGAAGAACTGCACTGTGCAAACAACTCTTTTCAAGGCTTGCACTGTGCGGAAAAAGCATGATGCACGGTGCGCGGGCCGTTTTGAAGCGTTTTGCACCGTGCAAACCTCAAAAATGCCGCACTGTGCAAAACTCCGGGCGCCGACGCAGCGACGTCGTTGAAAAAAGCGTTGGGCCGCGGCGATATTTCGATTGCACAGTGCAAAAGGTCAAATGCACTGTGAAAAATGTAAAATACGAAATTAAATTTTTTTGAATATTAAAAAATTTTTTAATTTTTAAAAATCACAACAGTTATTTTTCAAATTGAAATTTTGAAAGTCAAAAAATCCCATTTCCAAAGTTTTTTCCCGTTATTTCGGGAACTGTAATGTTTCTGCCGCCGCAAGAATTCCCATTAGCCAGCCCGACTGATTTATTGAAGGTTATCTCAATTCCCCATCTCTCTGACTCACCTTTTGTGATAAACTTTACAAAAATCGCGGAAATCTCTCAAATTTTTTTAAGATCTTGTAATAAAAAAAAAAAAAATTTTTAATTTTTATACCACTTTGTCCATAAAGTCGTTAAAGTGAATCCCGCGACATGCACTGTGCGAAAACAAAAGTTCCCTTTGCACTGTGCAATTTCTTGCTTTTTGCACCGTGCAATAGGCTTTTTTCGGCTGTCGCTCGCACCCTGACCTATTTTGCACAGTGCAAACACCAAAACTCACTCCAGCGACTTTTCGGACGAACTAGTACTACTCGTGCTCAAAAGTCCCGAAAATCCGCACTGTGGAGCTTTGCTGCAAAAATTGCGAAAAAAGTGCTCTGCACGGTGCATTTTGACAGGCAAAAAATTTCCGCAACATGCACTGCGCGCAAACAAAAGTTCCCGTTGCACTGTGCAATTTCTGGCTTTTTGCACCGTGCAATAGGCTTTTTTTGGCTGTTGCTCGCACCCTGACCTTTTTCGCACTGTGCAGGTCACCAAAATTACTCTAGCGACTTTCCGGAAGGTCAAGTAGTACCATGAGGTTCACATTTTTCCCTAAAATGCCTTAGGGCATTTTCAAAAAATATTTTTTTTTAGTATGGCCAAAAATTCTTTTTCTCTGACCGCTCTCCACGTCTTGCGTACTCTCTCGGCCGCAAAGATTGTTGAATATCTCGGCTGTGAGTGCAAAGCGCGAAGAAAAAAATTTACAGCCATTAATTAGTGGAACCTATATACCTTCGGAAGATGTGAAAAAAAATCGACCGGTCGATTTTAAAGTTAGTCGCTAAAAGTAAAGTGATTGTTGAATCAAATATTAGTATTTTTGCATAGTGCATGGACATTTGTCACATTGATTGCACAGTGCATTTGCACTTTTCCCACGCTTGTCGCCACCGCACTGTAAGTTTTGATCTTTTCGCACAGTGCGAACCTCCATAATGGCCTTTTGCACAGTGCAAATTCCAGCCGCCGACGGAGCGACATAGTTGAAACTTGCTTATGTCGCAGCGATTGTCGATGCACAGTGCAACGACCAAAGAAAGGTCAAGTGCACAGTGCAGAATGGAGGTTTTTTGTGCACAGTGCGTAATACGCTCCGCTCCATTCGATTGGATGGGTAAAATAGGTTCATGGAATCAATGGAGAAAAAAAAATTTCCAAAAAAGGAGAGACTCTCAGATTTTGTGATTCAAAAGAAACGGATTCAAAGATCCGAACAGAAAGGGATGGGCGAACCATTCCCATTCTGAATAACGCCTTTAATTACGCATGGCGGGAGGGCAAAAGGGCAAACCATGACCTTCAGATCAGAAAGCCAAAGCGATGGTATTTGTCTCGAACATATAACAATCATAAATCTGAACTTCCGGTAGAAAAAATGAAAAAATCAAAAAAATTGACTTGACTCTTAAAAAAACAAATTTCCGAAAAATCGACCGGTCGATTTTAACAAAATTTTCCCTGAATGCTCTGTTATGGCCATACATTCATTGCTGTGAATTCTAGCTTTTGCTTTGTCGTTTCAGCCGAGATATTCAAAAATCTTTACGAACGAGAGACAATGGGAAATGAGGAGAGACGGTCAGAAAAAACACTTTTTTACTCATTCCTTTGCGAATTCGCGTGGAGAAAATTGATTTTTTGTGGAAATGTTTTGCTTTGAATTTAAAACAAGTCCCGTTAAAAAAATTAAAATTTTTCGGCTAAAAATCCATGTTGTTTCTGCATAGTGCGAATTAAAAATCTGGTAGATGTCTTAGAAAATTGTTATCTTTAAATGCACCAAGTGTTTACTAGTCCGAAAGTCGCTGGACTGATTTCTGCGATGCGCACTGTGCGAAAACAAAAGTTCACTTTGCACTGTGCAATTTCTTGCTTTTTGCACCGTGCAATAGGCTTTTTTCGGCTGTCGCTCGCACCCTGACGTTTTTCGCACAGTGCAAACTCCAAATATCTCTCCAGCGACATTGTGAACTGACTAGTAAGAAATTCCAGGCAAGTGTTATCAAAATTCGAGCAAAAATTTCTTTTTTTTCAAATTTTTTGTTATTTATACCAAAATTTCACTGCAAAAAGCATTCAGAAATGAACTGAAAATGCTTGCTACACCTTCCGAATTCCCCAGACATTCGTCGCGACCCCCCAAAATGGAAGAATAATAAAAATATTTTGGTCTGACAACCCCATTTATAATATTCTGCAGCTCAAAAAAAGGAGCCAAACAATCAGATTATTTTGAATACAAAAATTATGCAAATACCGAGGGATGGGCTCCGTAAAGCGGCTCTAACCTTTATTGCGCAATTTCCGGCTCAAATTTTGCGTCATTACACACCTACACCTTGTTTTAGCGAGGTTGGACATCAGATTTGCAAGGTCAACAAAAAAGTATTACAATACCAGCAAGGAAATTGAAAATTTGATGAAAACGGGTTTTCTGGACTGTAATAGGGGTCGGAATTTTTGTTTTTTATTTTTTTGGTGATCTTAAATACCAATATTATTGTAAAAAGACGAAACATGTTTCATCGTATAAAATGTCAATAGTCATTGAAACACGTCTGTAATTAGATAGAAGCATTCTGCTGGCTTTAAAAAGTGATTGTTTAAGTTGGGAAACGAAATTCCGAAATTTGTGACATTTTATACGATGAAACATATCTGAAGACCAATACGATCTAAAAGTGATAAATTTCAAGAAAAAATCACAAAAAAATCTTTTTTGGGAATGTATTTAGTACAAAAAAGGCTGCTGCTTCCCTTTTTAGTGTAAAAGTTCCTCAAACGACGTCTTATACGATGAAACATGTGTGAAAACGAAAAATGACAAAATCTGCAGAATTTCCAAAAAAAAATCAAAAAAAATCTCTCAAAAAACATCATCGGACCCAGAAATGGATACACAGTAGTTTTCAGTTGAGAAAATGGATTGGGTGACATCTTATACGACAAAAATTTTATATTTTTTACAATCTGATGTCATGGTTAATATAACTGGTCAAAGCCCTTGAAAAGCTCTCTCGAGATTGCTGATTTACAATCTACTCCACTCTCCGACCATTATCCTATTAGATTTACAATACACTCGTCGCGAATCCCAAGCCCATTCGGGAAATTTGGGCCCATAAAAATGGGGCCTACTTTTCGCATGGAACGAAATTGTAAAAGTGGATTTACACTTGGCAGGTGCAATTGGTGGGCCGGTTGCATGCCTCCGGCCCCGAAAACAATTAAAATTTTATGAGGGCAACATAGTTCCGAGTGTAAACTTGCGCGCTGTAACGCGAGTTTGCAACGAATTGTAATATTTTTTGGAAATTTGGACCGTTTTGGGTTTATTTCGTGTTCAAAAGGGCTGTAAAGTGGTATTTTAGGAAGATTGGTTCGAAATTTAAGTTCAGTTTAATTTGTTGTGTAACTCTTTTTTTGTGGAAGCATTACTCCCTATGGTAGAAATAGCCATAGAACTTTTCAAGCCAAAATTCGCAAAACATGTCGCATTTTTGCCAACTTTTTTTCGAAAAAATCCCGGAGGAAAGCCAAAATATTCAAAGATCTTTGCGGCCGAGAAAGCACGCGAAATGCGGAGAGCGGTCAGAGAAAAAACACTTTTTTGGCCATAACTTTGCCAATTTTGTGCGGAAAAAATTATTTTTTTGTGGAAACATTACCCTCTATGGTAGAAATAGCCATGAAACTTTTCGTACCGAAATTTGCAAAAAAAGTTCACATTTTTTTTCACACATTCACAACAAACAAAATTTTATTGATTTTTTTATTTTTTTTTCTGAAAATTGAGTGAAAAATTGCGGATTAGAATTGGATATACCATGGCACAAATTTACAGTTAATTTTTTTTCGAAAAAATCAATTTGTTCTTCACGAAACTGACACAAATACGACCAAAAAGCGTTTTTTCTCTGACCGATCTCCGCATTTCGCGCACTCTCTCGTCATTGTTGAATTTCTCGGCTGAAACTGCAAAGCGCCGGCTGAGATTCCCTCAATTTTTGACTTAAATTTGGTTTTATTTCTCTTAAAAACATATGCGAGACTCCTAGCTCGCGTTTTGCAGAAACGACCGAGATTTTTACATCAAAATCTGGCAAAAATGTGAACTTTTTTTGCAAATTTCGGTACGAAAAGTTTCATGGCTATTTCTACCATAGAGGGTGATGTTTCCACAAAAAAATAATTTTTTCCTTGCAAAACTGGCAAAGATATGGCCAAAAAATGTTTTCGTCAGTGACCGCTCTCCCGTGCAAATACAAAAAATCCCTCCAACGACTTACCGGACGTACTAGTACAGTAGAAGAAATTTTTTGGTAAAAAGTTGGAAAAAATGTGACATTTTTCCGCAAATTTCCTCCATGAAAAGTCTCTTGGTTATTTCTATTGTAAAGGGTGATGTTTCCACAAAAAAAATAATTTTTTCCTTGCAAAACTGGCAAAGTTATGGCCAAAAAGTGTTTTTTCTTTGACCGCTCTCCGCATTTCGCGTGCTTTCTCGGCCGCAAAGATCTTTGAATATTTTGGCTTTCCTCCGAGATTTTTTCGAAAAAAAGTTGGCAAAAATGTGACATGTTTTGCGAATTTTGGCTCAAAAAGTTTTATGGCTATTTCTACCATAGGGTGTAATGTTTCCACAAAAAAATAACTTTTTCTGCACGAAATTGGCAAAGTTATGGCCAAAAAGTGTTTTCCTCTCTGACCGCTCTCCGCATTTCGCGTACTCTCTCGATAGATCGTTGAATATCTTGGCTCTGGATGCAAAGTGCGAGCCAAAATTTTCAGGAATTGATATGTGACCTATACAAAACATTTCTGCAAAATTTAAAGCGAATCTGAGCGTCGCACTTGGGATAGTTCCCTTGTCGTATCTGAACATACACTTTGCAGAAAACCCAAAAATTTTGGTCATTACAACTTTATTCTCTTCGCAAAAAAAGTAATCTTTCATCTGTTCTTCTCGTGTTACAATTTTAAAATTTAAAGCCTTCAAAATTTGTTTTAATTTCCTCTTTTGACATTTTGCTTCCTGGTCCGTCGAATAGTCTTTGAAAATGTATCAAAAAGATTTACTTAATTTGGGGTATTAATACTACGCTCTTTTCAAAAGTGCGTAGACCTTTTTGTCACGCACAGTGCATTTTTCCACTTTTTGCACGGTGCGCGCGCCTTTTTGAAGCATTTCGCACTGTGCGAGCCGCAAAAATTCCGTTTGCACTGTGCCGACGCAACGACGTAGTTGAAAAAATTGCACCGCGTGATGTTTCGATTGCACAGTGCAAAAGGTGACATTTTGCACGGTGCATTTGACCGTTTGCACCGTGCAATCGAAATATCGCCGCGGCGCAACGCTTTTTTTCAACTTTGTCACGCGTCAAATTGAAAAGGAAATTCTTCAAATTGGTTTTTTGTCCTAATTGTAAGATTTATCGGAAAAATTGTATAAAAATTTTCCCGCTAGGTATTACCGGTCGAAACAAGTCTGAAAACAATCCGTTTAGCTTGAAAATGGTAAACTTTGTCAAAAAAGACCTGGTTTTTACCAAATTCGACAAAAAATCGGTCAAAAAAACATTTTTTGGATTCCGTATTTGTGACGAAATGCCAAAAGTTCCCTCCCACGGCAAAAAAAAAAAAATAAAACAAAAGCGCCGAAGCAATGAAAAATTCTTGGCATTCTGCGTCAGCTCGAGAAGAAATTTTTGCTCCAAAGATAATCTGATTACACATTGAAGGTGGGGTAGAATGGGGTTACCTCATACGTAAATTTGAAGCTGACCTCTTAGTTCGCGACAATGAAAAAAAAGTTCACGATGTGGTGAATTGTGAACGCTTTTCTTGAAATTCCGTTGACAGCAGATGTTGAACTGGTCCAAATTTTGGAGGACCTCGGTTATAGGAAATTTTTTTCCGAAAACTGAACGGTTTTTGCCAAAACCCGTTCATTTTGAAAATGAACGGGTTTTGGCGAATTATTTTCTTAATTGCTCGAGCTTTTATATACACCGAGGCTTATATACAATGCACATAACAAACTGTTCCTATCTGTTTGAAACCTACACAAACAGCGCATAAATAATTGCGATTTTGGCGATTTCTCCAAGAGTTTTCTTTCCCTCTGTTTGACGTTCCATAGGAACATAGCCTAGAGGATGGCCGATTTTTGGAGCCTAACGTGGAGAAAATCTACGGAGTCAGTTTCGCGATAAGAAATCTCTTCATTTCACGCAATATTTCGCCTTTCGTTTCACCTTTTCTAAAAAATCCGTCATCGTGACGGGTTTTTCGGACTCTCTGATAGGAGGGAAACAGAATGCCAATTTTCGTGTTGAGAAAAAACCCGTTAAGCGCAAAATCTTGACGTGACTCCCTCTTGGTTTTTCGATTTGACGTGCGTCACCACCCGGAATTTTGCACAGTGCAAATGGCATTTTTGAGCGTCGCACAGTGCAAAATGCTTCAAAAAGGCGCGCGCACCGTGCAAAAAGGGGAAAAATGCACTGTGCGTGACAAAAAGTCTACGGGACTTTTGAAAAGGCCCCGTAATGTATGCATATGTTCGGGTAATATATATATTTGTTGTTTTTATTAATATCTGCTCATTACCGCAGCTTTCTTTATCGATTTTGAGTGCTTTCTTTTCAAATTTGTCGTCGTTATTGATGCCAATTTTCATCAAATCCATCTCTCGTTTGTCAGGCATTTCCATTCGGAGTTTACTCTACTAGTATTTGAATAAAATGCAAAGACCTTTTTCCTTTTTGCACTGTGGAAATTTATTGCACAGTGCATTCTGCTCTTTTGTCTTTTTGCACTGTGCGAACCCCCAAAAAAGCCGTTTGCACTGTGCAAATTCCAACCGCTGACGCAGCGATATGACCCCCAGTAGCATTTGTCGCATTGATTGCACAGTGCATTTTGCACTTTTCCCACGCTTGTTGCCACCGCACTGTAAATTTCACTTTTTTTGCACTGTGCGAACCGCCAAAAAAGCCTTTTGCACTGTGAAAATTTCAGCCGCCGACGCAGCAACGGAGTTGAAACAATGTCGCAGCGATATGTCAGTGCACGGTGCAAAAAAACTAAAAAAAAGTCAAATGCAAACCAGAACAAAGCCGTTTGCACTGTGCAAGTTCCGCAGCGACGCAGTTGAAACTTGCTTATGTCGCCGCGACACGTCGGTGCACAGCGCAAAAACCAAAATTTGCACTGTGCGATTTTTGAGAATTTGCACTGTGCGGTTTTTGAGAATTTGCACTGTGCGATTTTTGAGAATTTGCACTGTGCGATTTTTGAGAATTTGCACTGTGCGGTTTTTGACAATTTGCACTGTGCGAAAAGAATGAAATTTACAGTGCGCGGCGACGAACGTGGGAAAAGTGCAAAATGCACTGTGCAATCAATGCGACAAATGTTACAAGGGGCGTGGCTGACCAAAAATTCTGACGGTGAGGGGAGGTCACCTTAAAAAAAAAAAAAAAACTAAAAAATGGCCATGGTCCCCCCTTACCACTTTTTTTTTCTTTGACCCCGGCCTGTGTGGAGAGACGCTTTCTTAATTGTTGGACAAAGTAAAGGTGGGTTGAACTCTGGCTTTACACTGTGAGCCATGTCTGGGTTGCGTAACGCACTCTCGGGAATTGAATGAAAGGAACAGGGAAGAGAGGTGTGCACGGAGTAATGAGAATATTCACAACACTTTTGCTGAAGCACATGTTGATGACGCTGTTTTGACCAGCTTCGAGGACTACTCCGAGTCTTTTCACTTTATTTGGCGAAAATCTAGCCGAAAAAGGCGTTTTTCTCTGAACGTCTCTCCTCATTCTGCGTACTCTCTCGTCTGGGTCGATATCCCGGCTCCGCCTCTAAAACAAAAGCTGAAATTTTCAGGAATTAATTCGTAAGCATTACGAAGTGAATTGGGAAAATTTTGGAAAAATCGACCGGTCGATCTTTGAAAAAAATTGCTTTTGAAGAGCGGCCCTTCAATTGTTTTCATTTTCGCCCAAAGGGCTTTTATCCGCTTTTAAATGACGTTTATCTTTGTTTAATCCCCGTCTTATCCCTAAAACGACCTTCCCTCATATTACACTGCCTCTAAATTTCCTACAAACCCCGAATCCTGTTTGCAAATACGCCAAAAGAATCGTTTTTTGGGCGAAAATTCGGAAAATCGCAAAATTTTTGAATCCAAAACTTAACGTACGCACACAAAATTACAATTACCCCTTGTCATCAGGCGTCATAAACAAAATCCGGGGGGCTTAGCGACGTCTGGGCCCTCGGGGCACACCCAATTTCTTACACTCGTGCCACCACCCCGATTTAGCCGCAGGGGTTTTATTGGGCGCTGTTTTTTCGTCGTTCATTAGCTCCGTTGGCTTCGGAAATACATTTTTTTATTCTCCTTCACGTCCGAAATGTAGTCTCAGGTGTTGAGAGTGGAGCAATTTGTCAGGTTTCCGCGCTTAGCGGGGGGTTTTGTTGGTTTCGAGAGCTGAAAATGAAGTTTTTCGTTGATTTTTTTGGTTGAAAATTGGAATTTTACAATTTTCTTAGAGTAGTCGTTTCGGAAGGGCTTGAAATTTGATGGCTCTTGTCCTAAATTCAAATTAGGATTTTTTAAATTTCATACGACTTTTTTAGCTCGTGTTTTGCAGAAACCATCGGGATTTTTTACTCAAAATTTAACAAAAATTGGACATAGCTTTCAGAATTTAACAACGCAAAGATTTAACCATATTTGTACCGTAGAATGCAATTTTTTCACAAAAAATCAATTTTTTCCGCGCGAAATTAGCAAAGATACGGCCAAAAAGCATTTTATTCTCTGAAAGTTCTCCGCATTTCGCGTGCTCTCTCATCAATTTGAATATCTCGGCTGAAACTGCAAAACGCGAGCTGAAATTTTCAGGAAGCAATTCAGGAGCACTATGAAGTATCTTGGAAAAAATTTAAAAAAATCGACCGGTCGATCTTCAAAGAAATTGCGTTTGAAGAGCAAAGTGTTTCTGTCAAAGCTGAAAATTGAACTGATGTTAAAATCCAATTTTCATCAAAATCTACCGGTCGATTTTTACAGAATTTTTCCTAGATAGTCTGTAATGGCCATACATTAAGCGTTGTAAATTTCAGCCTTTGCATTGACGGTTCAGCCGAGATATTCAACAATCTTTACGAACTAGAGACTATGGGAAATGAGGAGAGACGGCCAGAGAAAAAACCTTTTTTGGCTATACCTTTGCAAACTTTGTGGGGAAAAATCATTTTATTGTGTGGAAGTATGGCGCACGACATGGTTAACAGACTTTTGCGTTATGTCGAGGTCATAGAACTCTCTGAAGGGCTTTTAGGGCACAAAGATTTAGATATTTTGGTTCGAACGGTCATAAACCGACATATTGGCGGGCCTTCAAAAAATTTTTGAGCGAATTCGAAGCCCGATTTATTTTTGTGTTAGAACTTGCTGACATCTGTATATGTCCACGCTTTTTTCAAAATGCCTAGACTTTTTGTCCGCACAGTGCACATTTTGCACAGTGCATTTGACGCTTTGCACTGTGCAATCGAAATATCGCCGCGGCGCAACGCTTTTTTCGACAACGTCGGGGCGCCCGCACAGTGCAAACGGCATTTTCGACGTTTGCACAGTGCAAAATGCTTCAAAAAGGCGCGCGCACCGTGCATTTTGCTTTTTCGCACAGTGCAAGCCTTGAAAAGAGCCATTTGCACAGTGCAAAGCCTTCTGCGGCGGCGCAGTTGCAAAAGGCGGGCGTCGCAGCGATATTCAAAAGAGCACGGTGCAAAAGCTCTTTTCACGTCGCCGCGTCGGCGCCCGGTATTTTGCACAGTGCAAACGGCGTTTTTGAGGTTTGCACGGTGCAAAACGCTTCAAAAAGGCGCGCGCACCGTGCAAAAAGCGGAAAAATGCACTGTGCGGCGCGACAAAATTGCACGGCGCAAAAGTTCAAACGCACGGTGCGAAACGTCAAACGCACGGTGCGAAACGAGTGTTTTTGCACGGTGCAGTCTGCGACATAACGTCTACGCAGTTACAGTCAGACATGGCAAGGGCGCCGGGCCAGCCCGGCCCGGGCTTTGGAAATTTTGAAAAGGGCCGGGCCGGGCCCAACTCTAAACGGGCCGGGCCGAGGGCCTAACGTTTTTTTGGGCCCCCTCGGCCCGGCCCTTTTTTCAAAAAAACAAAAAAAAATTTTGTTTTGCAACGAAAAATTTAGGTGCCAAATTTTTTTGGCATTTTGCTGTAATTTTTTCGCAAAAAATTTTTTTTGACTACAGTTTTTTAAAGTTTCTCTTTAATTTGCAGGTGAATGGCGGATGAGCGACTCATCTTGACGCGCCTCGAAAGATGAGAGAGCGGCCCAACGGCCGATCGAAATGAGTGCCGCCGGCTCCGAGGCCCCTTCCAAGGGCTCCGATGCGCCGGAGATTGTTGTGCCCGCGGCATCGGCGCCGCACCGACTATGGAAACGGGGCGCGGTGGTGGGGGTAAGGCAAGAGGCGACTAATTTTTTGTTTGCAATTTTTTGATTTTTTTTTGCGAAATATTTATTTGTTTTGAGATAAAAATGATGTTTAACAAAATTTTTTTATGGGCGTGGCAAGAGGGGACCAAATTTTTTTTAAAAATTTTTTCGATTTTTTTTGGGAAAATTTCAATTTCTCCGTTTAAAGCGGAGAAAAATAAAAGATTTTGCCGGCATGGCAAGAGGGGACCACAAAATTTTTGTTGTTTTTTTATTTTTTGATCAATTTTTGAAATGAAAAAAAATTTTTTCAGATGCTCCGAAATATGTTGTCGAACGGCGCACAAACTGTTGGATTTCATCGGCAATTGAGTGATATTGACACAACACGACAGGATTCATTAGAATTGGAACAGAGCAGGTAAGGAAAAAAAATTCACAAAATAAGTTTTGCACCGTGCGGGCTTTTAATGATTTTTTTGCACTGTGCGGTCAAAAAAATGTTTGCACAGTGCATCAAATCAAATTTTGTCGCTGGTGCACTGTGCAGTCACATTTTCGCCGTCTTTTTTTCGCGCAGTGCAAAAAAAAATTTTTTTTGCACAGTGCAATCATTTGTCGATGTCGCTTGTTCCGCACAGTGCAATCAAAAAAGTCGCTTTTCGCATTCACAGTGAAAAAAATATTGTTTTTCGCACTGTGCGGCCATTTGTCGCAGTCGCTTTTCCCGCACAGTGCAAAAAAAAAAATTCTTTGCACAGTGCGATCATTTGTTGATGTCGCTTGTTCCGCACAGTGCAATCAAAAAAGTCTCTTTTTGCATGCACGGTGCAAAAAAGAAGTTATTTTTTGCACTGTGCGGTCATTTGTCACGGTTGCTTTTTTCGCACAGTGCAGTTGAAAAACTCGCTTTTGCATGCACAGTGCAATCGAAAAGCTCTCTCTTTGCATGCACAGTGCAAAAAAGAAGTTATTTTTCGCACAGTGCAGTAATTTGTCGCAGTCGCTTTTTCGCACAGTGCAATCGAAAAAATCTCTTTTTGCATGCACAGTGCAAAAAAGAAGTTATTTTTCGCACAGTGCAGTAATTTGTCGCAGTCGCTTTTTCGCACAGTGCAATCGAAAAAATCTCTTTTTGCCTGCACAGTGCAAAAAAGAAGTTATTTTTCGCACAGTGCAATCAAAAAAATCTCTTTTTGCATGCACAGTGCAAAAAAAAGTCATTTTTCGCACTGTGCGGCCATTTGTCGATGTCGCTTGTTCCGCACAGTGCAATTGTCGCTTTTCCAAGGTTTTTCAAACTTCAGACTTTTTTCAGCCGTTTCGAGCTCGCCTTTGACGACCACAGCCTCACAGTTTTATGTTGGGAAATCCTCATCTTCCTGGTCTGCATGTACAATTTGTTCGCGATCCCATTTCCGGCATTCGACGACCTTTTCCGCTTCAACTACCGAAAATGGATGTTCTGCAACGCGGTGGCCGATGTCATCTTCGTGTTGGACCTGCCGGCCCAATGTTTTGTCGGTGCGTTCATTTGCCTAATTCATTTTCGCTTCAGCCATTTTCAAGGACGGATTAAAGGAGCGTAACGTCAAAATAATCGGGTTAAATTACATCAAAAGGTGGGTGATGTCTTGCGTTTTTTTGGGGTTGGGATTATTTTCGCGGAAGACGGGTGGTAATCCGTGGAATACGCGAAAATATTACGAAGAGGGTGCAAAAATCGAGGGAAATTGTATTGCACATGATATCAAAGCACATTTTTGGTCATAAAAAATGTTACAACACAAAAGTTAAAGAGGATACAAGTGGAATAGACATCTCAGAGCTTATTGAGAAGGTATCAATCTTTTCCGACCAGTCGATGACTACTTTTGAACTTTTTTTAATAAAAACATGTTTTGTCGTATAAAATGTCACAACACTAATATCAAGGAGAATAACAGTGATATAGACATATAGGAGCTTACTGAGAAGGTATCAATCTTTTCCGACCAGTCGATGACTACTTTTGAACTTTTGTTGATAAAAACATGTTTTGTCGTATAAAATGTCACGACACTAAAATCAAAGAGGATACAAGTGGAATAGACATATAGGAGCTTACTGAGAAGGTATCAACGTTTTCCGACCAGTCAATGACTATTTTTAAACTTTTTTTGATAAAAAAATATTTTGTCGTATAAAGTGTCGCTTTTTAGGAAAACAATAAAAATTGATTTAATATAAACCCAGAGGTCCATTGTAAGCCCCATTAATTATTTTCGTTAGTCTTAAGACTTTTTTGAGATTTTTTGAACGAAAACATGTTTTATCGTATAAAACGTCCCAAGTCGTCAAAGCAGCCTTAAAATGCCGTCATTTCATATCCAACAGCTTTACTAAGATATGAAGTAATTTCTCTGCTGTTTTAAAGAAAGTAGTGATATTTATCACTTTAATTTTTTGGCGCCAAAATCTAAATTCAAATTTCTCTACCGAAAATTTGCATTTTCTCAAATTTACCGCAAAAAATCGACCATTTTGCAGGTCTCGCTTCATCATGGACCTCATCGCCGTCTTCCCGATGGACCTTCTGATCCATCGTCATCATGACCTCCACATGCTTCGCGTAAATTCTCTTGCCAAAAGCTACCGTATCCTCAAATTCTTGAATCGGGTCCAAATGCACACTTCCTGGCCGAATGTGATCGTCATGGCCAAAGTCATCATTCCCATCGTGTTCATTTTCCATTGGAATGCCTGCGGGTACTTCGGGTTGAGTTTGTATTTCGGTGTGGATGACTCGGAGACCAACAATTGGCCTTTCGCCTACTCCAAGATTATGGACCCAATCTTCTCGACCTGCAATTGGATGCCGTGGGATTTGGAGTGCACGGTGGATGAAAGACCCTGGAATGGGACAAAGGAAGAGCACATCGAAGAGTTGTTTGATTACTGGGAGAACAGGCAAGTATAATGTAAAGGGGCAACAAATTCTGCGAAAGTTATGTGTTTTCAAACTTGAAGGTGTTTACAACACCAATAAAAATGATGAATACGTCTTTAAAAAAAATTCCAAACCTTAGTTTAGCGAAATAGCCTTTTTGACGAAATGTCACAGACATTATTGGATTTTAAATTTCTAAAAATTCAGCCAAAACATCACTACAAAGACCACTTCAAGCTTTTTTATGGCACAATTTTGCAAAAAATAGTTTTGACGAAATGTCACAAAAATTATTGGATTTTTAAATTTGTGACATTTCGTTTTAAATTGGCGGCGGAAGGCAAATGAAAGTTAGTGTTAGCTTCAAATAAGCAGATGACTAAAAAAAATCAAGGATTTTTATCGCAAAAAATCTCAAATCTACTTTTTTCCCCATTTTCAGAACAATTGAAGTCATGTTCTCGGACCTGGCCAAAAAATACGCCCTCTCCATCTACTGGTCCTCCATGACGATCACAACGTTGGGCGAGCAGCCGGAGCCGGACAACAGCATCGAGAACCTCTACGAAATCCTGAACACCGTAATTGGTATCCTCATTTTCGGTGCCATTATGGGATCGGTCGCCGAAATTGTGCAAAACGCGAATCGCATTAACCGCGAGCTGCGCTCCAACCAGGACCTGGCCAAGATTTTTATGCAAAATCGAAAAGTGGAGGAGAACGTGCAGCGAAAGGTCTTCAATTACTTTGATTTCACGATCAGCGAACAATGGGTCTTCGATGATCCGGTGAGTGGAAGTGCCTGCGGCTAATGTTCGCGTTTTAGACTTCAGACCCATTGCTGACAACCGCTCTTCGGCAAGAGGTCCGAATCGAGGTTCTTCTCAAGTATTTGCGGGAGATTCCGCTGTTCAAAGTGAGTATAGTACCACGAAAGCTTTTCAAAAGTCCCGTTGACTTTTTGTCGCGCCGCACCGTGCATTTGTCTGCTTTTTGCACGGTGCGCGCGCCTTTTCGAAGCATTTTGCACTGTGCAGACCTCAAAAATGCCGTTTGCACCGTGCAAAATTGCGGGCGCCGACGCAGCGACAAAAATAGTTTAAAAAAGCGTTGCGTCGCGGCGATATTTCGATTGCACAGTGCAAACGGTCAAATGCACTCTGAAAAATGTGCACTGTTTGGCCCGCGACAAAACGTTTTGACATGTTTTCGCACGGTGCGGTCGGCATTGCGAAGTGGCTTTGCGCGACAAAAAACGAACAAACACTCGGCACGGTGCGAATGCAAAGCGCACTGTGCAGTTTTGGCGACATCAGCTCTGATCGCCCTTTTCGGAAAGTTTATTTTGCACTGTGCGTGACCCCCGTGCACTCTGAACTTTGTTTTGTCGCCGTTTTAAGATTTGCGACAAGGTTTCGGCGCGACGGCGCACAGTGCAGACATGTTTTTGCACGCTGCGGTCGGCGTCGCCGCGCGACATCAGCTCTGATCGCCCTTTTCCGAAAGTTCATTTTGCACTGTGCGTGACCGCCGTGCACTCTGAATTTTGTTTTGTCGCCGTTTGAAGATTTGCGACAAGATTTTGGCGCGACGGCGCACAGTGCAGACATGTCAAGACTTTTTTGGCCCGCCTAGTGGATTTTTTGTCGCGCCGCACAGTGCACACTTCGCACAGTGCATTTGACCTTTTGCACTGTGCAATCGAAATATCGCCGCGGCGCAACGCTTTTTTCAACTACGTCGCAGGGTGCAATTTTTTCAAATTTTCGCGGCCGTCGCGGCGATTTCCCGTTTTTCACCCAAGCGACATGCACTTTTGGGCGACCGAGGGACATCAGCGACAAAATTCTACGGACTTGATGGCACGAGTAGTATTAATAAATAGTATTTTCACAAAGTGCATGGACATTTGTTGCATTGATTGCACAGTGCATTTGCACTTTCCTACGCTTCTCGCCGCCGCACTGTGAATTTCACCCTCTTTGCACAGTGCAAACGTCAAAAAATCCGTTTGCACTGTGCAAAATTCTACACGCCGACGTTGCGACGGAGCTGAAACTTGCCTACGTCGCAGCGATTGCCGATGCACGGTGCAACCAAAAAAAGGTTAAGCGCACGGTGCAAAGTGGAAGTTTTTTGTGCACAGTGCGGAAAGCGACAAAAATTTCACCCTCTTTGCACAGTGCAAACGTCAAAAGTTCCCTCTGCACTGTGCAAAATTCCGGGTGCGGACGCAGCGACGTAGTCGAAAAAAGTGTTGCGTCGCGGCGATGTTCCGATTGCACAGTGCAAAGGGTCAAATGCAGTGCAAAAGTCGGGAATCCCATTTTTAGGACACGTCCGAAGTGCTTCTCCAGGAACTGGTCATGCACTTTCACACCCAACTCTACGGCCCCGGCGATTATCTATGCACCAAAGGAGACGTATGCAGAGTAAGTTACTGTACTGTACTGTCATTTTACAGTCCTACAATTCGAGGTTAAGACTTGTACTGCGCTTTTAGGAGCTCTTCATCGTCGAAGACGGGGTTTTGGTGGAAATTTCCAAAAAAGAGATCAAAAGGACGCTGAGAAAGGGGGCGGCGTTCGGAGAGCTCAGTCTGATGTATCAGCCGGAGCATCGGTTCGAGGACCGTCGACACACATCGTTGATTTCCGTGGGATTCAGCGAGATCTACATGCTTCCCGTGCAGAAGTTCCGAAAACTTTTGCAGGATTTCCCGGTATTGAGCAAAGAATTGGACAAAAAGAGTGAGTTGATTGAAATTCAAAGGTTTTTGGGGGCTTTACAGTACGACAGGGACAAAAACAAAACTAACAATGTGTGATACTGAACTGTGAGAAAAAAAATTGCTGATTTTTTGGAGAAAACTTTTGAAATTTTCTTTTTGAGTCATCATGGATAATATAATTGATGATTATGGCAAAATCAACGCATAATTGGGCTGGATATTTTTTGTAGAGGCCCAGTATTTGCTATAAGACAACTACTTTACCATAAAATACCGATTTTTTTGAGAGAAATTTGCATTTTCTTTTGAGTCATCATGGATAACATTATTGATGATTATGGCAAAATCAACGCACAGTGTGTACAAATTTCGCTTGGATGTTATTTGCAAAGGTCAAGCATTTACTCTAAGACAAGTATTTGACCATAAGATACCGATTTTTTGGGAGAAATTTGTTTTTGCGTCATCATGGATAATATAATTGATGATAATGGCAAAATGAATGCACGATGTGTACAAATTTCGCTTGGATATCACTTTTACAGGCGCATTATTTACTCTAAGACATATACTTTACCATAAAATACCGATTTTTTGGGAGAAATTTGAATTTTCTTTTTGAGTCATCATGGATAACATAATTGATGATTATGTCTAAATCAATGCACAATGTGTACAAATTTCGCTTGGATATCACTTCTAAAGGCGCATTATTCACTCTAAGACAACTACTTTACCATAAAATACCGATTTTTTGGGAAAAATTTGAAATTTTTTTTGAGTCATCATGGATAATATAATTGATGATTATGGCTAAATCGATCCACAATGTGTACAAATTTTTTTTAGATATTATTTGTAAAGGTCAAGCATTTACTCAAAGACAACTACTTTACCATAAAATACCGATTTTTTGGGAGAAATTTGAATTTTCTTTTTGAGTCATCATGGAACTTAATATGTATAAGTTTATTTCTTTCAATTTTAGCCCGCGAAATGTTGGCGGTTCGAGGGCTTCTACGCTCCGAGGAAGAGATGATGAACGCCAGATACAGAGAACAATCATATCATGATGTAAATGACCGGTTATTGCAAATCAAAAAACAGGCAAGTTGAAAGCGCAGTGTCAGTCGCACTACTCGCGTCATAAAATCCGTAGAATTTTATCGCTGATGTCGCGCGAGTGCACTCGCCGAAAAGTGCATGTCGCTTGTGAAAAAACGGGAGATCGCCGCGACGGTCGCAAAAATTTGAGAAAAATGCACCGTGCAAAATTGTCGGGACTTTATGTCGCGAGTAGTACTCTCTTCGCAAAGTCGCTGAAGTGATTTTTGGCGTTTGCACTGTGCGAAAAAAGTCAGGGTGCAAGCGACAGCCGAAAAAAGCCTATTGCACAGTGCAAAACGCAAGAAATTGCACAGTGCAAAGAGAACTTTTGTTTTCGCACAGTGCATGTCGCAAAAATCATTCCAGCGACTTTTTGGCCCGCCCACTATTCTAATCTCTAACTTTATTTTGTTATTTTCAGCTTGCCACACTCAACTTTGGAATTGGAGCACAAACCAATATTTTTAAAGTAAGAAAAAGAAAAATTTTTAAATTTCATTTTAGCGAAAATTCAACGCCATAGACAAGCGAATGCAGAATGTTGAACATGATGCCAACGACTATATTCAACGGCGAGCGCAACGCAAACGAAATCGCGAAGAATAATCAAAAAAATCCATTAGAATTTGTAAAAATCTCCAATTTTGGAGAGAAAATGTGCCAAAAATTTGTGGTCTTTCAATTTTATAAATTTTTTTTTCTTTTTTTTATTTGACAGAGAAATATTAGTACATATTTTCACAAAGTACATGAACATTTTCTCGCTTTCCGCACAGTGCACAAAAAACCTGTTTTGCACCGTGCAATTCGCTTTTTCGGGTTTTGCACTGTGCAATCGTTTTTTTTGCACTGCATTTGACCTTTTGCACTGTGCAATCGGAATATCGCCGCGACGCAACACTTTTTTCAACCACGTCGCTGCGTCGGCACCTGGAATTTTGCACAGTGCAGAGGGTAGTTTTGACGTTTGCACTGTGCAAAGAGGGTGAAATTCACAGTGCGGCGGCGAGAAGCGTAGGAAAGTGCAAATGCACTGTGCAATCAATGCGACAGATTTCCAAGCACTTTTGAAAATACTATTTATTAATACTACTCGTGCCATAAAGTCCCGACAATTTTGCACGGTGCATTTTATCCAAGTGACATGCACTTTTCCGCGACCGCACTCCAATTTTCGCGCGCGACATCCGTGATAACATTGTCGGGACTTAATGGCGCGAGTAGTAATACTAGTCCATCCGTAAAGTCGCTGGAGTGATTTCCGCGACATGCACTGTGAGAAAACAAAAGTTCCCGTTGCACTGTGCAATTTTTGGCTTTTTGCACCGTGCAATAGGCCTTTTTCGGCTGTCGCTCGCACCCTGACCTTTTTTGCACAGTGCAAACGCCAAAAATCACTCCAGCAACTTTTCGGACCGACTAGTACCCCAAACGCTCAGATTTTGATGAAACTTGACACAGATTTAGTAGGTCAAAAGTTGACAAAAATGTGACACTTTTTAGCGAATTTTGGTACGAAAAGTTTCATGCCTATTTCTACCATAGAGGGTAATGTTTCCACAAAAAAATCAATTTTTTCCGCACAAAATTGCTAAAGATATAGCCTAAATTTTTTTTCCCTGACCGCTCTCCGCATTTCACGTGCTCTCTCGGCAGATCCTTGAATATCTCGGCTGTGCCTCCAAAGCGCGAGCTAAAATTTTCAGGAATTGACATGTGATCTATGCCTGACATGCAAAATTTAAAGAGAATCTGAACGTCGCACTTGGGGTACTTGCCTTGTAAAATAAACTTGTAAAAATAAATTGTAAAGTACGAACATTGTTTTTGGATTTATTTTTTTGACAGTCCATAAAATTTAATTGCAAGAAAACACAAAGAAATGTAAATTTCTGTACAAAAAACGGAAAAATAATAGGAAAAAAGAAGGTAATACGACAGAAAAGGTGATGAAAAGACAGAAAACGTGGTAATTGTGAGATCGAAAATAAATATTGAGTAGAAATTTTCAAAATGAGATCAAAAGTTTGCGCACAGTGCAAAGATTTTTTTAGTTTTCGAAATTTTGCACAGTGCGGAAAACACAAGTTTTCCCGCACAGTGCAAAGGTTTTTTTGCACGGTGCAGTAAAAAAGGGATATTTCCGCACTGTGCAACAAAAATCTTTTTTGCACAGTGCAAAATTTTTTTTGAGTCGTTGCAAAATTTTGCACTGTGCCGCAAAAAATTCCCGCACTGTGCATAAACATTTTTGCACAGTGCAACAAAAATCTTTTTTTGCACGGTGCACTCAAAAATTTCTCATTTCGTAGGAAAAAAATCGACCGAAAAAACCGAAAATTATTGCAGGATCTTGTCCAACGAGTACATTGACTCTCTCATTTGTTGGATTTTGCCGAGCGTCTCCAGAAGTCGGTCCGCTTTGTCCGAAATTTCCTTGTTTTTGTGGTCGCGCAAGGTGCGGCATCGGTCTGAGAGCTCGCGTTTGCCCTGGAAAAAGAGAAAAATAAATTCAACGTATACTAGTCGGTTCGGAAGGTCGTTGGAGAGGTTTTTAGCCTCTGCACTGTGCAAAAAAAAGGTCAGTGTGCAAGCGACAGCCGAAAAAAGCCTATTGCACGGTGCAAAGAGCAAGAAACTGCACAGTGCAACGAGAACTTTTGTTTTCGCACAGTGCATGTCGCGGAAATCACTCCAGCGACTTTGGGGACGAACTATGTAGTAAAAAAAGTGCCCTTGATGAATATTATTAAAAAAAAAAAAAAAAAAAAAAAAAAAAAAAAAAAAATTTTTGAAATTTTTTAAACTTACTCTAAATCCGTATAATGTATGGTACAATGTGTAATTCGGATTCCCAAATGGGTCCTGATTCAAGGGCGCAATTTGATCATAAGTTATTGAGAGCGCTTCGACTGCTGTGCTCATACAGAGCAGCCAGGTGACGGCTCGCAGAAGGACATCTGACTTGTCTGCGTCCAAAATTGTTAGTAAGCCAGTTACGGTCTGAAAAATTCAAAAAAATTTTTAAAAAAATTCAAAAAATGGAAAAATCATGCTTGCACAGTGCAGAAAAAATTTTGAAATTTGGCACAGTGCAGTTTTATGGACTTTCTTTCGCACAGTGCAAAGTTTCGAAAATATTTTGCACTGTGCAGTCAAAAAAAAAGACCGCACAGTGCGGTGAAAGAATGAAATTTTGATTGCACTGTGCTTTTTTTAAAAGCACAGTTTTGCACGGTGCATAAAAATTTAAATATCTTGCACAGTGCAAAATTGATGACTTTACACTGCACGGTGCAGGTTTTTACTCTTGCACTGTGCAAAGAAAATAAAAATTTGATTGCACTGTGCGACAAAATACTTAAAAATACCTCACAGTGCACAAAAAATCCAATTTAGGTTAAAAAGTGCGAAAAGGCGGCATTTTATACGATAAAAAATTTTTTTTTCAATGCAAAATTTATGACTTTTCACTGCACGGTGCAGACTTTTATTTCCGCACTGTGCAAACAAATAAAAAAATTTTTGATTGCACTGTGCGACAATGGACTTCAAAATACCGCACAGTGCAAAAAAATCTAATTTAGGTTGCACAGTGCGAAAAAGCGACATTTTATACGATGAAAAATGTTTTTTTCAAATTTTAGTTTTTTAAAAATTTCAAAACTTACTTTTGAAGCCAAGATGTAGGGTACCAAGTCCGGACAGCACGCCAAGTTGACCAGTAACTTCAGCGAATGAAGATTGACCTCCCCTTTTACCCATAGTTTATTCAGCGCATGGGGAATGCAAGGAACGTACAGATTGACCTGCTCCGGCGTTATTGACGACGATAGGTTGGTTAGGGCCTAAAGAAATTACTTATCAGTAATAGTTATCACCATTAGTATTATTAGTATTGCACTGTGCAGTCGATTTTTTCTTTTTTTTGTTTTTTCGCACAGTGCAATCCAAAAGAATGGAATTTTCAGGAAAATTCGAGGAAAAAATCGGTTCAAAACTTTTTTTTTCTTAATTGCGACACTTTGTTAGACACAATAAAACTTGCACTGTGCAAAATTTGGAATTTGCACCGTGCCAGCCACATCTTTAAACTGTCGCACAGTGCGAATGAGAAAAAAGTGATTTTTTCCTATTTTTTCTAGAAAAAGTTATTAAAAAGTTTTGCAACCTGTAAACCATCGCTCTGGACAAGCGACAACACATTACATTTTGTAAAATTTCGAAATGCGAAAAGAAAAATCAAGTTTTAAATTTTCGCACTGTGCAAAATTTTAATTTGAACTTTAAAAACACTGCTGTTTAAAATACGGCTTCGTACCGTTTTAAATAATTAATAGAACTAATTTCATATATCATGGACACTTTTTAATTAAATCGCCCAATTCTGCACAGTGCAATCGAAATTTTATTTTTCTGCACAGTGCGGTAAAAAAATCATCCAAAATCGAGGATTTGAAATTGAAAAAAACAAAAACTAAGCGTATCCTGAGGGCATACATACTCTCTAAAAGTCATTTGTATGTTATTTTTAGAGCAACTCTCAAAAATCCAACTTTTTTTTATATTACACTACCATCAACTTCAACTCACCTGTAATGCCACCACACATTCCATGTCCACCGTGCTTTCGGTGCGTCGCACAATCGCGGGGATCGCTCTTCGCAGCATCATTTCGTTTTCATGATCCACGGCCATATTGGCGATGCACTGGAGCAACATGATCCGACAGCTCTTGGACCACTCGAATTGCCGCTCCGTAAACAAGTCAACAATTCGCTTGGTGACGCCGAATTGACGTAGCAGACTCTGAAAATGAATTTTGAAAATTTTAAACGGGTATTGGAATATTTATGAAACAAAAAATCGGATGTTTTTCGAATCTTTTATATTATACATGACGATTTTGATGTTTTTGGAAGATAAAAAAACATTTTTCTTGTTAGAATGGCTTAGAATAGCGATGAAACGTTCAAAGCAGCTTCGTATTCAAAAAAAATTTAAAATTTTATTCAAAAAACATGTTTCATCGTATAAAATGTCGCTTCATCGCACGGTGCAACCCAAGTTGGATTTTTTGCACTGTGCGGTATCTTGAAGACTTTTGTCGTACGGTGCAATAAAAATTTTTTTATTTTCATTGCACAGTGCAAAAATAAAAAATCTGCACAGTACAGTGGAAGGTCAGAAATTTTGCACTGTCCAAATTTCTAAATTTTTCTGCACAGTGCAAAAATCAAAAAAAAAACGCATAGTGCTATAAAAATTTCATACTTTTGTTGCACTGTGCGGTCTTTATACTGCACAGTGCAGAATTAAAGCATAATTTTTCGCACAGTGCAAAGTTTCTAAATTTTTTGCACAGTGCAAAAAAAAGTCATTTTTCGCACAGTGCAATCATTTGTCAAAGTCGCTTTTGCCGCACAGTTCAATCATTTGTCGCCGTCGTTTTTGCCGCACAGTGCAATCGAAAAAGCCCTTTTGAGCATTCACAGTGCAAAAAAAGTTATTTTTCGCACTGTGCGGTCTTTATTTGTGATTGCACAGTGCAAAATTTCTAAATTTTTTGCACAGTGCAAAAATGAAAAAAAAAAGCACAGTGCAATTAAAATTTCATACTTTGACCGCACTGTGCGGTCTTTATTCGTGACTGCACAGTGCAAAATTAAAACATAATTTTTCGCACAGTGCAGAATTTTTTCGAAACTTTGCACTGTGCGGACGAAAGTGCAGAAAACTGCACTGTGCCGAATTTCCGATTTTCTTTGCACTGTGCGCGGATTTTGTTGACATACCTGATTGGACGGGTAGGCTGTGGAATTGCTGATCACAGTGAGCAATGGGAGCATCAATTCCTGTCCCGAGTCGAGGAACTTGAGCGCCGTCAAAATCTGCCGCACATCCGAGGGATTCAAGAGCTTTTGGATGTGATATAGCTTGTTGATCAGGCTGCGCAGGGTGTCGGTGTTGCCCAATTCGCTGGCCGGGTTCACCGTGATCCTCCATTGAGCGTTTTCGTCGTCCGGGTCCTTTTGTGGGAGGCTCTGAACAGAAAGTTCACATTATTTTTGGAATTTTTAAATTATACTTGCTATTTTTGGGTAATAAGTGTAATGTTTGGGAGTGAATAGGCCTGAAATTGACTTTCAATGCAATGATGTGCAATTTCAACTGTAATAGACCTTGTTTTAGCTATGAAACCGACAATTTTTTATATTACACTAGGCAGTTTTATATTATGTTAGCCCTTTTTAGACTAAAAAAAGTGATTTTTAACCCAAGTAAGTAGTAAAATACCTTTTTCATGTAATCTTGAGTCCACTAAGCTCAAATTGACCTAATCTTAGCCGTTAACTTGATATTTTTTATATTACTTATGACTTTTTTGGATTTCAAAGCACTTTTTGGGTCGAAAAACAAACATGGCATGCTCATTGACTATGCAGAATCGAAAATCCTTGTCCTACGCAAGAAAACATACGATATATTTTAAGCGAATGAATGTGCGAATCGAATGAATAGAAAAATGTTTGTCATGGATAATATCAAAATTTTGAATTTGATAACTAAAATAAGGTCTATCTGGTGAAATGACGACTAAATTTGCTTAATATGCTAGGTAGAATTCTTTTTTCCCTCAGGGTTTAATTCTTTTATTTGGGGAGAAATATGGCATTGCACTGTGCGATTTATTTTTAACTGCACAGTGCAAAGAAAAAATGGATTATTGCACAGTGCAAAAAAATGAAAAGTGGATCGCACTGTGCAAAATTTTTATCTTTGACTGCACAGTGCTACGATAAAGCAAATATTGCACCGTGCAAAAACAAGAAAATGGATTGCACGGTGCATTGCAAGAAGATGCACTGTGCAAAAAAAAAGAAAAATTGATCGCACTGTGCAGTGCAAAAAATGCACTGTGCAAAAAAATAAAAAGTCAATCGCACTGTGCAAAATTGTTATTTTTCTCTGCACAGTGCAATTGAACGGAATTAAAATTTGCACTGGGCAGAGAAAATAAAAAAAAATCTCAAAAATCTGCACAGTGCAAAAAATTGCACAGTGCAGTGCAAAGAAATGCACAGTGCAAAAAAATAAAATTTTTATCGCACTGTGCAATTGAACCGAACAAAATTTGCACTGTGCAAAGAAAATTTAAAAAATCTCAAAAATCTGCACAGTGCAAAAAAAATTTGATCAAAAAAAATTTTTTCAAAAATTAAAAAAAAAAAATTTTTGCGACAAATTTACCTGAAATTTTCCGTAGCGCGGTGCGGCAATTTCCACAACAAACGAGGATTGTTGTGCACCCATATCGAATAACAATGAAGAATATAACAAGTAGAAAGCGTTGAGAGGGTGGTGTTGCGCTGAGATCGGGTGCGGAGGATTATTGCTACAGGGTTATGCTGGAAAAAATCTGAAAAATAAGACTTTTTTTTGATTAAAAAATTTCAAAATCGCGAAAAAACGTCGGAATGGCTATGAAAAGTAGTCACGCCCCTTTGTGTCAAGTGTTTCCCCGGTTAAGGTCAAGTCCATTTACGCACTGTATAGTATTTTCACAAAGTGCATGGACATATTTTGTCGCTTTCCGCACTGTGCACAAAATACCTCCATTTTTGCACTGTGCATTTCACTTTTCTTTGGTTTTCGCACTGTGCAATCGGAATATCGCGGCGACACAAGCTTTTTTAAAACTATGTCGCTACGGCTGGAATTTGCACAGTGCAAACGGCATTTTTGAGGTTTGCACTGTGCAAAAAACAGGAAAAAAGGAAAATGCACTGTGCGGCGACGATAAGCGTGGGAAAGTTGCAATCATTGCACAGTGCATTTAAAAGAGGGGGGGGGGGGGAGGATCCCGGTAATGTTTCCACAAAAGATCAATTTTTTCCTTGCAAAACTGACAAAGATACGGCCAAAGAGTGTTTTTCTCTCTGACCGCTCTCCGCATTTCACGTGCTCTCTCGGCAGATCGTTGAATATCTCAGCTCTCGCTGCAAAGCGCGAGCCAAAACTTTCTTTTTGCACAGTGTAAGCACCAAAAATCACTCCAGTGACATTCCAAACGGACTAGTTGAAATAGAATTAAAATTTTTTTACGTAAAGAAAAGATTAAAGGCCAGTAAAACAATCCTTGCGAATCCCAAAGAACATTTTTTTTATTTTTCCACTTTTTCGGCCCCAATAGTGTCCGCATCGCGAGGAAACTCCAAATGGAGGACGAAGAATTCAAGTGGATGCAGATTTTTCGCGACAATTAGAAAAGAACGTCTCGGCACGTCATCGAACAAAATTTTTTTGCAAAAAAATAAAAAAAATGTTATGAAATACTGTAAAATCTTGGCAAATCTGAGAGAGACAAACATGTACCAGTCGAAATATCTCTTTCTTCCACAACTTGAGCGATTCTTTGAGAGCTTTTACACTATAAAATGATGATTTATATTGATCGAGACATCAAAAAATGCATTTTATCGTATAAAATGTCGCTTTAACAAAATTTGCTCCCGAAATTAAGTAAAATACGGATCGACAGAAACCTTCGACAGTCTGAAAATAGTAGCAGTAGTAAATTGATCATTTGCCGACCAATTTACCTTGTTTTAGGTAACCTTGTTTTTCAAAAAATTTTTCATCGTATAAAATGTCACCCTTCGAAAAAATTTGGAAAACATAGACAATACAACGCATAACAAAGCAGTATTGTAATATTAACAAAGTATATCGCAATATTTTTTCATTAAAACACTTTTGATCGTATAAGATGTCACTTTCCCCGAAAAAGCCATTAAAGTGAGAGAAAACGTGTTATTATTGTACTAGTTACTATTTAGACTTTGATGTTAAAAAATAAATCCGCAAATCCCCTTACAACATTGGTTTTTTTACTATAATACTGACGACAATGACATCATTTTTCTTCAAATTTGTTTACATTATAATTCATTCTCCGGAAATTAAATGTTGTGACGACAATAGGTGAAGCGTAATAAGTGTGACTGAATCATAATAACATGTATTTTGGGCTGAAAATTCAATTTAAATTACAAAAAAAAGGGAAAATGCAAAAAAATTTTTAAAAAATCCCGTTCAAATTTGTTTTTCTCGCATAAAATCGCAATTTTAAGGGTTAAGAAGATGGACAATTAGCAGATTCCGTACTTTACCATCAATTTTGACGCCCACAAATGTTGGGTATATTACTAGTCCGTCCGTAAAGTCGCTGGAGTGATTTCCGTGACATGCACTGTGCGAAAACAAAAAGTTCCCTTTGCACTGTGCAATAGGCTTTCTTCGGATGTCGCTTGCACTCCGATCTTTTTTGCACAGTGCAAACACCGGAAATATCACTACAGCGACAGCGGAAGTACCCCAAGTGCGACGCTCAGATTTTGATAATTTTTGACTTGGGGACAAATTTGGTATTATTTTTTCTAAGACATATGCAAGGCTTCTAGCTTGCGTTTTGCAGAAACGACCAAAATTTTTAGATTGAAATTTGGCAAAAATGTGACATGTTTTTGCGAATTTTGGCTCGAAAAGTTTTACGGCTTTTTCTACCGCAGAGGGTAATATTTCCACAAAAAAATAATTTTTTCCGCACGAAACTGGCAAAGATACGGGCAAAAACTGTTTTTCTCTCTGACCGCTCTCCGCATTTCGCGTGCTCTCTCGGCAGATCGTTGAATATCTCGGTTCTCGCTGCAAAGCGCGAGCTAAAACTTTCGGAAATTGATAAGTGGCCTATGTCTGAGATGTGTGCAAAATTTGCCGAAAATCCGAGCGTCGCACTTGGGGTAATTCGCTCGCCAGGGAAAAATTGAACCCACGATCTCTGTTTTTACTTCCGTAAACAAAAAATGGGGCGACAGCCGGAAGTTTTTTGGCTAAATCCGCGAGTGACGGTGCGAAAAACGCCCGTAAATCGTATGGATATTATCCGCCGGGGACAGTTTTGCACTTTGCACTTTCAGAGAGTTTTTGAACCGAAAAATTGTCGAATTTGGAGCAAAAATTTCGCAAAATGAAAAGCTCAGAATCCCCTCAAATTTTTCACAAACAATCTACATAATGTACATATTAAGCATCGAAAATTTTGGCTCGCGCTTTGCAGCAAGAACCGAGATATTCAACAATGTTTGCGGAGGAGAGAGTACGCAAAGTGCGGAGAGCGCTCAGAGAAAACAGCAGTTTTGGCCGTGTCTTTGGCAATTTTGTGCGGAAAAAATTGATTTTTTGTGGAAACATTACCCTCTATGGTAGAAATAGCCATGAAACTTTTCGTACCAAAATTTGCAAAAAAAGTGTCAGATTTTCGCCAAATTTCTTTTGTCTCCAAGCTTCATCAAAATCTGAGCGTCGCACTTATGGTACTTCCCCTATAAGTTAATTCAAGACTATTTTCAAAAAAAAATCTTTCTCGCTCAAAAAAAACGTCACATTGACAAAAACACTTTTTGGCCATATCTTTGCCAGTTTTAGGTGGAAAAAATTGATTTTCTGTGGAAACATTACCCTCTATGGTAGAAATAGCCATAAAACTTTTCGAGCCAAAATGCGCAAAAAAATGTCACATTTTCGCCAAATTTCGATCTAAAAATTTCGGTCGTTTCAGCTTATTGCGAGCTAAGAGTCTTGCATATGTCTTAAACAAAATAATACTAAATTTGTCTCCAAGTCTCATCAAAATCTGAGCGTCGCACGTGGAGTACTTCCTCTGTAAGAAAACTTCAAACCCTCTTGGCGCGAGCAGCCAATTTTAGCCACATTTTTGCATATCGTTCTATCTCGGCCACTTATCAATTTCCGAAAGTTTTAGCTCGCGCTTTGCAGCGAGAACCGAGATATTCAACGATCTGCCGAGAGAGCACGCGAAATGCGGAGAGCGGTCAGAGAGAAAAACACTTTTTGGCTATAACTTTGCCAGTTTTGGGCGGAAAAAATTGATTTTTTTTGTGGAAACATTACCTTCTACATTAGAAATAGCCATGAAACTTTTTATATCAAAATTCGCAAAAAAGTGTCACAGTTTTGCCATCTTTGAAAAGTGCACAGTGCGAAATTCTGAAGACTTTTTGGACGGAGTAGTACACCAAGTGCGATGCCCAGATTTTCTTTATATTTTGTACACACATCAGGCATAGGTAGGCATAGGTCACATATTAATTCCTGAAAATTTTATCTCGCGCTTTACAGGCGCAGCCGAGATTTTCAGCAATCAACCGAGAGAACATGCGAAAAGCGGAGAGCGGTCAGAGAGAAAAACACTTTTTGGCTATAACTTTGCCAGTTTTGGGCGGAAAAAATTGATTTTTTGTCGAAACACTACCCGCTACAGTAGAAATAAAAACATTAATGTTTTCCATGTTAAAATTTGCAAAAAATAAAAAAAAATTTTTATTTTTAAGCAATTTTCGACTCAAAAATTTTGATTTTTTCAACAAATTTCGAAAAAATTATGCAAATTTCTGTCTCAATTCTCGCCAAAATCCATAAATTCTTCATTTTCGGACTCGTTACAATACAATTTACGACCAAACCCCTACAAAAACGCCTATAATCATCCCCATAAAAAGAGCAAAAACAGAAATGCGGAACGCGAAATCCCCGCCGAATCCGGGCGGCCCTAAATTTGTCGGGAGGAGAACGTCGACCAAACACTTGTTGACGTGAGGGCGAAAAAAGCAAAGACAAGAAAGCAGGATGTCGAACATCTGAATCCTGTCCAAGGAGATTCGAAAAAGGGGGGGGGGACGACAAAAAAAGAGCCGAAAAAGTCGCCTTGGACACGGACCCGTCGGCGCCAATCTTTTTCCCCGCCGTCCATCCCTAGCCGCTCGTCCTCTGTTTCTCTGGCCTGAGGGCTTTTGCGCACGCACTTGCAAGTTTCGGGCCGCCACTTCCAATCTGTGAAGGGGATGGCGGCGAGAGGCATGTCGTATAAGCGCTATATCTCGACAATGCCCTGAGGCGTTTCGACGGTTTTGGCGTTGGAATACTCTCTACGGCGCCCTTTATCAGCCTGTAGTCTAGTAGTGGCTTGGCGGTTTCTAGGCCTCTCGTTATTTCCCTTCTTTTCCGGCTATCTCTAAATTATACATGATGTGTAATGTAAGCGCGCCATCTCTTTAACACCCTGCGGCGTTCGGGCAGTTTTGCTACTAAAATGCTCCCTAAAGGATTCTGTCTCATCCTGCCGTCAAGCAATACCCTGAGGCTTTCTCAATCTTTTCATACATTGCTTTTTTTCTGGCCATCTCCATGTTACCCTTGCTTCTGATGACTTGTCTTCCAAGTGCAATATCTCTCAAACACCCTTAGGCATTCTGATGTCGCGGACTTTATACAACTCTATCATGGCCCCTTTACAATTCCTGATAGCATCCACGCCCTCAGGCTTTCCCACTTTCTCGCTATTAGCCCTTCTTCCACACCATCTCCATGTTATCCATGGCAAACTCAGCTCCCGAAAATCGCAAAAACTCGTCTCCGGCACAGAGTAAAAACACTCTGCCATGCTCTACCATTCTCTGCACACCCTCTACATTACGTATGCGCTCTGCAAATATAATAAAACAGGCTCGAAATGCGTAAAATACGCGGGGCGCGTTGTGTCTCGCCTCCCCTCGCCGTCTGACCGCGCTATCCCTTCGAAATTTATGGCGCATCGAATAATGAAAAGAAGGCCGTATTTTAGAGGCCGACCACCGTTTTTTCAAGCCATGTCCGCACTTTATTCGACGCTCCAATAATATTATTTTTTTCGGAAATGGAATTTTTGCCGAATTTTTGGGGAATTTTGGGGTTTACGGGAAATTACAGTAAGCTGCGGGTATTTTTAGAGGGTGGGGGTGGGCTTAATGGAGGGCATATGGGACTGGGGATCATTTAATACATATAGGGTACATAGTTACAGTCAAAAAAACAAAGACAGACACATACAAAGGGTAATTTCTATTTTTTTTTTGTAAATTACAGTAATCTCTGCAAGTTCGGATTGGTAAAAGACATTTTAACGGAGGCCACAAGACTTGTAGCTGCAGTTTGTTGCAATTTCACATCCATTGAATTACTGTAACATACAAATAATCGCGCTGCAATGCGAACCAGGGCTTTTGGAAGTCCTGGAGTTTAAATGCAAGTTACAGTATCCGTGCATGCTACAGTAAATAAAAAATTTGTTTATAGCGTCAAAATGCCGTCTATTGATTGCTCAATTTATAACTTTCCAAAATTTCTTACTGTAACATGACAAAAATGCACTTTTGAGTTATACTAGGTGGTAAGGAAGGTAAATCACAATGTGCTCGAAAGAATTGCATCGCAATAGAACTTAATTGTTGCAAAGACTCTATTTTTGCTTAAAATGCCTTGAGGACATCATAAATGTTTATTATACTACGCTTTTTTGAAAGTACGCAGACTTTTGCCGCGGGCCGCACAGTGCACATTTTTTACAGTGCATTTGACCTTTTGCACTGTGCAATCGAAATATCGCCGCGACGCAACGCAAACGGAATTTTTGAGGTTTGCACAGTGCAAAATGCTTCAAAAAGGCGCGCACCGTGCAAACAGAAGAAAAATGCACTGTGCGGCGCGACAAAAATTCTTTTGCCTCTTTTTGCACGGTGCGTGGGCCATTTTGAAACATTTCGCACTGTGCAAACGTCTGTCACGCGCGCAAAGTACGCGGCGACGCAGTTGAAAAAAGCGTTGCGTCGCGGCGATATTTCGATTGCACAGTGCAAGCGGTCAAATGCGCTGTGAAAAATGTGCACTGTGCGGCGCGACAAGAGGTCTACGGGGCTTTTGCGACATTCCGAAAAAGCGATCAAAAAATTCCTCAAAACCCCTCCGAAAGTCGTTGACCTCCAAAAACATAGAACGACAGCTCCGAATATAAATGTTACACGAGCCCTGCGGCCCTCTCGTTTACATCCACGGACTTGATATTTGATACATCGTGTGGGAATGAATTTTTTTCTCCAAAATATGCTTTGACGTCAAGCTGTAAATACGCCCGTAATTAATGTAATATAATCACTGTTTTAATGAAGATAGGGCAAGATATAAAAAGATTGTTTATAACATTACATAGTTCATAGTCCAAACGAGTCCTAAAGTTTGAAGTGCACTGTGCAGAGTTTGGAAAATTCGCACGGTGCGAAAAATAACTTCTTTTTTGCACTGTGCGTTCAAAAAAGAGAGTTTTTCGATTGCACAGTGCGGAAAAAGCGACAGCGACAAATGACCGCACGGTGCAAAAAAACTTTTTTTGCACTGTGCGGGAAAAGCGACTGCGACAAATGGCGGCACAGTGCGAAAAAGCGACAGCGACAAATGACTGCACGGTGCAAAAAATAACATCTTTTCTGCACTGTGCATGCAAAGAGAGAGCTTTGCGATTGCACTGTGCATGCAAAAGCGAGTTTTTCAACTGCACTGTGCGAAAAAAGCGACCGCGACAAATGACCGCACAGTGCGAAAAATAACTCCTTTTTTGCACTGTGCATGCAAAAAGAGACTTTTTTGATTGCACTGTGCGGAAAAAGCGACTGCGACAAATGATGGCACTGTGCGAAAAAAACTTTTGATGCACTGTGCATGCGAAAAGCAACTTTTTTGATTGCACTGTGCAGAAAAAGCGATTGCAACAAATGACTGCACTGTGCGTTTCGACACAAATCGCGACAAAATTGCAATGCACTGTGCACATCTTTTTTACTTCGCACAGTGCATGCCAAAACTTTTATTTTGGATTGCACTGTGCGGAGAAAAGACTGTAAAACATGCACTGTGCGAAAGAAAATGGTTGCACAGTGCAAAAAATAACAAAAATTGTTAAAAAAATCGTCATTACTCCCACTAGTGTAACATAACATGTCCTAAAATGCGACATAAGGCACGTGACCGTCCATAGCGATGATGTCCAGCCCACCTTCGCCTCCTCATTCGTTTCACAAGGCCTGCATAAAAGAGAGAATTCGCTATAAGTGCTTTGTAAGAAGCCCCGCGTCTTTCCATTGTCGTATTTCCGCCGTTTAAGCGAAAACAGGCACGAAAAGGACAAATAACAGGGATGAAAACAAGTGTAAAATAGTGTAATATGCACATCGGGAAATTTGATAGTGTTAAAAATCGAGAATTTTTTTTGCACTGCGCAAAAAAACATCGACAAAAATGCACTGTGCAAAGAACAAAAATAAATTTTTAGCGCACTGTGCAAAAATATGACCACCAAATTTTTGCACAGTGCGACCAAAAAATCAATTTTGTTTTGCACAGTGCATACATATTTCTGCTAAATTACTGCACTGTGCATAAAATGATGATCATTTTTGTTGCACTGTGCAAATATAGTATAACTAAATTTCCGCACAGTGCTTCCAAAAAAGCAATTTTGTTCTGCACAGTGCAAAATTGGCATCGCTAAATTTCCGCACTGTGCGCAAAATGACAATTATTTTTACTGCACGGTGCGAATATATCATTGCTAAATTTCCGCACTGTGCACAAAATGACATTCGTTTTTACTGCACGGTGCGAATATATCATTGCTAAAGTTCCGCACAGTGCTTCCAAAAAAGCAATTTTGTTTTGCACAGTTCAGAAATGTCGTCGCTAAATTTCCGCACTGTGCACAAAATGACATTCATTTTTGTTGCACAGTGCAAATATGCCATAACTAAATTTCCCGCACAGTGCTGCCAAAAAATCAATTTTGTTTTGCACAGTGCAAAAATATCGCCGCTAAATTTCCGCACTGTGCACAAAATGACATTCGCTTTTACGGCACAGTGCGAATATACCATAACTAACATTCCGCAAGTGCAATATCCACGTAGAAAACTTTAGACCGCAAGCTTTCGACTTTGGATCCCTTTGAATGCCCGGCGGCATCTATTGTTTCCAAAGCCCCAGAAACTCATTAACAATTTTCTTTGTGGGTTTACTTTAGAGCACGAACAAAGAGATCCCAACGTCAGGAGGCGAATGGATATCAAAAAACAGGCTGAAGGAAGCATAAGAGAGTAAAAAAGTAGTGCAATGGATACCGTAGAATATCCACACTTGTATTCCTCAAGCTTTCAAGGGCTTCTTCAAGCATACCGACCTTGTTTTAGTGTATATTAAGTCAAAAAAAAAAACAAGTTTCGAAAAAAAAATTTCGAAATTTCCGTGTTTTTGCGGTCCCAAGTAAGTCCGGATCTAGTCAGACGCCAAGAGTAAAGTGAAAACTTTGTAGCTAATAAACAAACCCTCGGGTGGCCTTTTTTCTTCCCCATGACCCACCCAAATCTGACTTTTTTTCGTTTTAAAAGGCCAAATGAAGAGAAAACCGCATTCACATAGCGTAATCAACCATACACTTCACTTCCTTATAGTCCTCGAGGCACGTATGCAACATACTTAACGAAAAAATGACAAAAGCAGTGCTGTTGAAATTTGTTTTCAACGACTGGCAATAAATTAGAGCGGGATCAAAAGAATTGGTCGTTACAGAGAGGTTTTGGTATATGGCAGTGAATCTTGGTATCACGTTAATATTAGAGGTCGTAGCCGTTCGTCTGACACCAATTTCATAGCAACAGGATCATTCTGACAAAAGTTATAACATATATTGTAGTAGGTATCAAGTATAACATAAATGATAAAAAATGACCTAAAATGATGCTTGAAAGTGGAAATCACAAGAGCAATACAATTTCTATTTACTTAGAGCCCCCAAAATGTAATTTTCCGGGAAAAAAGGGAGCATTATCTTAATGATGACATTAGCATATTATACTAGGCAAATAAATAAAAAAATCTTTGAATATCTTCGCAGAGAACTGAGAAATCGGGAGGCAGACAGAATATAGACAATTGTTAGGGCAGTAAGAGTAGATGAAAGTTGTAAAGAAGTAATATTTCAATTGTATTTTACAAAATCTTAAACTTTTGCAAAATTCAAATACTTGGTAAATATTCGGTAAATCTGAACATTATAAACCATAAAAACATTACTTCTGCAATCTATGCTACCTACTTATTACCAAGACGTTTACTGTTTTCGGAGTTTCGCCATTTTGATAACATTTTTTGCCTTTCGTATAACATGTCCCCTTAGAATTTGAAGCGACAATGCTTATTTTAAGAAAGCGAAATGCAATTAAAAATAAGGTTTTTAAGTTCAATGTGCCCTAAAACTATTGACCTTCCCACTTTTCACGCAAAATCCGCGCATTTCCGAAAATTTGGAGCCATCGTATAACCTGTCTCGCGGAAAAAGCAAAAGTTCGGGCGCGAGTCGGGAGGAGAAAAAATAAAAGAATTTTTCCCCGACTGCGAGATAAATCGATTTTCGATAAAATACGCTCCTCTCTGTTCGGTTTTTCGTTGGATTCGAGTAATTTTCAGGCGCTTATCGACTTTCCTTCCCTTCGATATTACACTTGATAGGCGGAAGGGGGCCCTTTGTGGCGGCGGGCAGTGTTGGTTTTTGCGAGTGAAATACGAGTTTGTGGAGAGAGGAATTTTCAGTTCCTATTTTATGTGAAGGCACTTTTCCGAAGCGAAATACGCGTGGAAAGCGGACTTTTTTTGGGTTATAAAGCAGTTTTCGGGGGAGATTTTTGGGAGATTTTAGAGGTGGATCGCCGCAGAAATGCATGTATTTTACTGCTTAAAGTCGATTTCGACCCTGTAAAGACCTTAGACGAGTTTTTTATCAAAAAATATTTGAGGTTTGAGCGAGAAGCTGTATTATTTTAGATCTCTGACCTTATTTTAGGTAACAAATTGGAAAAGTTAGGTCTAAACTATTGAGTTTTGAGTTTATAAAGCTTAGACATGTCGCAGAAAGTATTTTGAGAACAAAGAGGTACCATTTAGAGACGTATTTTAATGTAAATTTTGGGATTTAGGTACATTAGCCATATTTTAGGTAAAAATGTTCGAAATTTATTGTGAAATTTGGGATAATTGATTTCAAAATAAAGGAAATTTATTTAAAAACGATTTACGTATCTTGAACGGTCGTATTTCACAAATATTTTGACGTAATTTCCATATCTGACCTTATTTTAGGTATTAACTTGATAAATTTTCTTTTGAATATATGAATTTTTGTGTCGTATATCTTCTAAATGCCTCATAGACCATTTTCAAATTATTTACGGTATTATCTCCGTCGTATTTTACCAAAAAGTTAGCATTTTCTCCTCTGAGCCATGTATAATCTAATTTTTTTCAGTTGTATGTCCCTCTCGAGTCCGGGCGACAATACTCCTAGTCCATCCGAAGGCCCAAGCACTAGTAACGATGAGGAAGAGCAAAAGAACGGGAAAATGAAAACAAATCAAGACGTTTTGGACGATGTTGACAAGCTTTTCCAACTGTTTCAAGACGAATGGAAAGCGGTTTCAGGGACGAAACAAAGAAAGTCTGGTGCGAAAAAGAAGTCAGTCGACGTTTCCGAGCCTGGAACATCCGGTGTTGCCAATACTTTGGTAGGATTTTGAAATTTTTATATTATCCGTCAGCTGAATGGTAAAATAAGGTCGAAAAGGTCGACTTTTAAAGGAAATCTTACAGGAAACATGTTTCTGATGGTAGTTCAGGTCTTATTCTTCTATATTCGATTAAGAAGTCTTAAGTTTTTACAGAAATTTGGATGTGCTGTATGTTATCCATGGAAGGGGTCTAAAATAAGGTCAAAAAGTTTGATTTTTTACTAATATGTGATTAGGAACATGTTTCTAATAGTAGTTAATGCCTTCTTATTTAAATATATGACCCAAAAAGATTTTTTGAAGAGATACAAAAATTTTACGCTGAGGTTGAGTTGACCCTAAAGTAATATCAAAGGATTTTTAGATAATATTTTTACGGCAATTAATTTAAAAAAGCTTCTAATGAATTTTTCTCTTCGTAATGCTCAAAAATCAACGTTTTATATAATGAATTAAAATTTTTTTTATTATCCATGAGCTGAACCTAGTATAAGGTCCAAAAAAGTTTGTTTTCTACTTGGATTCTCTCCAAAATGCCTTTAAAATTGCAGATTAAGAATTATTAACGCTGTTTCAGCCCCCAACTAACAAGCCAAAGTCTTCCCTGCCCAAATCTCAGTCCCCCTTTGCTATAGCCGTCTTCAAGGCTGTCGCTCCCTACGCCCATCTCCTAATTGAAGGAAAAGAAACGTCGGGGCAAAACAAGATGACGTGGGACAAAATTCACGCCGAATTTGTCGCCACGAATCCGGAAATGGACCAGCCCGGCCTTCGACGGCGAATGCAAGTGGCTTGGGCCATGAAAAAGTACAATACCAAGAGGAAAAAGGGACCGCTGAATGAGGTTGGTGGGATTTATGGAGAGAACAGACCGCGGAGATTAATTTTGAGTCGATTGAAATGCAAAACTTGAGAGATTTTGAGGTTTTTTTCCAATTTTACCTTGTTTTAGGTGGACAAAACGATTGTGAAGGCCGTGGAACAGAGCCACGCGATAATCCCGGTAAAACCAACCCCTCCCCCAACCGAACCTCCACCAACGAAACGGCCGCGGAAGTCGACGCCGCGTAAAGTGGAATTTTCGGATCAGGAATCGGATCCATTGGATGCCTTGCTGAACAAGGTTGTGGCCAACACGACGCCGAAAACGCGCGGAAGACCGAGGAAACGATCCATCAAAGAGTTTGAGGCCATTTCCGAGGCAACGACCGCGAATTTGACGAAGCCAATCCATTCCGCAACCCTCTACGTCACTCCGACTAGTCCAACACCACTAAATTTGGCTGATTTGAGGGCAAAAAGCCCCAATTTCGCGGAGAAAACGCCCTCAGAAGGGGAGGATCAGATGTCGGAATTGCAGAAAATTCTGAATCGGACCAGAGAAGAAAAGGATGAACCGGAATCGACGGAAAAATCGACCGAAAAGTCGTCGGGAAACGCGCCGGAACCCCACGAAACGTCAAATGTGGTTTTGTCGTTCGAAAACATGCTAAAAGTACTCGAGATTTGCCGAAAAAACAACTACAGCTACGACATCCAACAAGACACCTTGATATTCAAGGACAACACCAAGAAAACGAAGGATGTGATCATACCAATCAACCTTATACATCATCTCTCACTATAACATAGAGACGAAATTCTTCCTATTTTGCCGCGACAAAGTACAAATAAATTATAATAGAGCTGTCTAATGGAGTTGCGATGACTGTATGTTGCAGAATGCCAGGAAATATTGAGCAAATTTTGGGATTTTTTGAAATTTTTTTTGATTTTTGTCGATTTTTACCTAAAATAAGGTAAAAATTGGAGAATAATGTGGTGTGTCGAAAGGAAATGGGGATAGTAATGTGGGCAAAGAAGAAATAGTCAATTGACAATCATTTGAGGGGATACGAGCATAATCTAAAAATATTTTTCGGATTTTTTAAAATTTTTGATCTAAAATAAGGCAAATAACGTCAAGAAATGTGCAACTTCGAAGGTAAATGTCAATAAAAATATGTCAAGCGGCAAAATAAAAGAAATGAAAACAAACTTGAGGTAAAATACGGAGCAATCGGGTGTTTATTTATAGTTTATATCAATTTTTTGACTAAAATAAGGAGAAAATTGGGGAAACGATAAATTTTGGGGTTTAAAATAGGGTCTGGTCAATTATTCCATAACTATTCGACATTTCTACATGTTGTTCGAAGGGTCCGAGCTGGGGAAACAAAATTTTGCGAGCTCGACCAAGCCGAAGTCCGTTACCCACCGCGACTGTCGCTGACTCATTCTCCGGGACTTACATGGCAAAGAAACGGTAGGAAAAGCAAAAACAGTTCGAAGTGGAGGTTATATTTGGACTTGTAATACTGTGAGGTAAGTTAAGATTGAAAATGAGGTTAAAATTATATTACACTTGACGTCACAGTCATTGAAGTTTAATTTGATAAGCAAGTGCAATATAATTTTAAATAAAACTTGGAATAAATGAAGAATAGAGGGTTTCAAGGGATATGTGAGAATTTTAGCCCGCGCTTTGCAGAAACTACTGAGATTTTTAGGCCGAAAAAAATTTTTCGATTTTTAAAACTTTTTTTACAAAAATTTGACGCCAAATTTGGCGGTTTGTAAAGTTCCTATCGTATGATCCGACTGTTTTCCTGGACTCGGCCATTTTTTCCGTTTTATCTTCCTATTTTAAACGGATAAAACGAGTTTATCTCCCCCGGCTTAATCAAATCTGCCCCTCGAACAGGAAGAAGGGACAATGTAAAAAACGACTGAAAACACTTGATATCGCACTGAAAATACGTTGGCAGAATCAATAACAATACAAAGTTCAGTGTTACAAGAGCAATATAAGTCTGTAGTAGAAGAATGAAACATTCTGTCGCTGCAGCGAGCTAATTGGAAAACAGATATTAATAGTATTTTCCATAAATAGCATGAACATTTGCCAGTGCACAGTGCATTTTGCACTTTTCCCACGCAAGTCGCCATTGCACTGTGACTTTCACTTTTTTCGCACTGTGCAAACCTTAAAGATGCTGTTTGCACTGTGCAAATTCCTGGCGCCGACGCAGCGATGTAGTTGACACTTGCTTATGTCGCAGCGATATGTCGTGCACAGTGCAAAACCAAAAAATGTCAAATGCACGGTGCAAAGTGGAGGTTTTTTGCGCACAGTGCAGAACAGGGGCGTAGCAAGGGGGGGGGGGCATGCCCCCCTTTTATCCCGGGGTCGGCGAAAAAAATGAAAAGGGGTGAGGGGGGGGGGGGGGGGGGAGTGATTTAAAAGTTTTTAAAATGGTCCCGAAAACCTCCCCCGCCCAGATCGACTCCTCAGCTACGCCCCTGTTCTGCACTGTGCACAAAAAACCTCCATTTTGCACCGTGCATTTAACATTTTTTTTTGGGTTTTGCACTGTGCACGACATATCGCTGCGACATAAGCAAGTGTCAACTACGTCGCTACGTCGGCGCCAGGAATTTGCACAGTGCGAACAACATTTTTGAGGTTTGCACAGTGCGAAAAAAGTGAAAGCGACAAAATGCCCGTGCACTTTATGAAAATACTCTCAAGGTCTCGAGGAACTTTGTGGAATGGTAGAATAAATGTATTAACCATGTTTCACACGGAATATCCTAGTGGAATTAGGGGGTTTTTGACAATTTTTTTATTTTCTTCTACTTTTCGCAAATTTATACCGCGCTTTAGTGCTTTGTGCCTTGAATAACCCTTAATTCCATTGACTTGAGCGCCGAAAACTCTTTTGACTCAAGTTGAAGTCATTTTTATCAAAAGTGCAAAAATTTTTGAAACGATTGAAAATGAAGGCCATGGAGAATATAAATAGATGCGAAAGACCTTTTTCTCCGGACAAAATGGTTGCGTGGATCTGGTATGATGCTAGGTGCGGGTTAAAATACTATAATAATAGTTCCGTAAAGTACGCAGTTTTTTTGTCGCGGGCCGCACGGTGCGAATTTGTCACAGTGCATTCGACCTTTTGCACTGTGCAGTCGAAATATCGCCGCGGCGCAACGCTTTTTTCAACGACGTCGCTGCGTCAGCGCCCGGTGCGTTGCACAGTGCAAACGGCGTTTTTGTGGTTCGCACAGTGCAAAATGCTTTAAAAAGGCGCGCGCACCGTGCAAAAAGAGGAAAAATGCACTGTGCGGCGCGACAAAAAGTCTACGGGACTTTTGAAAGCTTTCATTTGGAGCAGATGGGGTAATGTCGAATTTTCATAGCCAATATGGCAAAATTGTTTGATTACCTGAGCAATGAGTTGACATTCCACCTAAAACTTTTATTTCTAGCCAAAACCTTGGATTGGCTAGCCAAAATGTCTGAATCGCTGTAAACCTCTAAAAATTTTTAGCCCGACGGTCGGAACGGGCGTTAAAAATCGAAGTGACAATTAAAATTTTTTAAATTGCTAGCCAAAACCCGGGATTGGCTAGCTAAAGTGTCTGAATCGCTGAAAAACTCCAAAAAAAGCTAGCAAAAAAGTTTTTCGCTTGCTTTTTAAAAATTTTGGTGTCATTCCGACCCTTTAACGCCCATTCCAAACGTTTGGCTAGTTTTTTTGGAGTTTTACAGCGATTCAGACACTTTGGCTAGCCAATCCAGGGTTTTGGCTAACGATTTTAAAACATTAGTTGTCATTTCGACGTTTTACGCCCATTCCGACCGTTGGGCTAGCAATTTTTGGAGTCGTGCAGCCATTCTGACACTTTGGCTAGCTAAGGAAAAAAGAGTTAGGTGTAATGTCAACTCGTTGCTCAGGTAATCTAATAATTTTGCAATATTGGCTATGAAAGTTCGTGATTACCCGATCTGCCCCAAATGAAATTTGCCTCGAATGAAGGGTAGCCCGCACTTTTGAAAAGGGCCGTCCGAAAAGTCGCTGGAGAGATTTTGGGTGTTTGCACTGTGCAAAAAAGGTCAGGGTGCGAGCGACAGCCCAAAAAAGCCTATTGCACGGTGCAAAAAGCATGGAAATTGCACAGTGCAAACCAAACTTTTGTTTTCGCACAGTGCATGTCGCTGAAATCACTCCAGCGACTTTACGGACGGACTAATATAAAAATTTCGTCAGAAAGTCCCTAATTCCCCTCGGATATTCCGTGTGAAACATGGCCAAATGCCCTCAAAATGGGGCGTGAATATTACACCCTCTCTTCGTTCCCCTCTTCCAAATTCCACTCTTCGTCACCTTGTCTGGGACAAATAAAATGCAAAACAATATGATAGGGAGGTCTGTTTCATCGGAACTGGAGGCTTTGCGACTAATTGAGCCAATGCGAAACAGAATATGAGATGGGGAGAGTGGATTTAAATACGGAATCTGCGGGTATTTTGGGAGGAATTTGAAAATCTGCATATCAAATTGAAAGCGGAGGTACACCAAGTGCGACGCTCAGATTTTGATGAAACTTGGAAACAAATTTAGTAAAGCTCGCGCTTTGCAGAAACGACCGAGATTTTTAGTTGGCGAAAATGGGACATTTTTTGCGAATTTTGATATGAAAAGTTTCCGCAACCTTTCATTTGGGGCAGATTTAATTTGGGGCTTTTCATTCGGGGCAGATCGGCTATTTGCCTATGAAACCTAAAAAGTTTCATGCCTATTTCTACCATAGAGGGTAATATATCGACAAAAAATCAATTTTTTTCGCGCGAAACTGGCAAAGATATGGCCAAAAAGTGTTTTTCTCTCTGACCGCTCTCCGCATTTTGCGTGCTCTCTCGGTAGATCGTTGAATATCTCGGCCGTCCCAACAAACCGCGAGCTCAAATTTTCAAAAATTGATATGTGGCCTATGCCTAACGTGTGTGCAAAATTTAAAGGAAATCTGAGCGTTGCACTTGGGGTACTTGCCATGTGAATTTAAAAATTTTTTGGATATAAATTTCAAAAAAAATAACTCGGATTTCGATGAAACTTGTCACAAATTAAGAGTAATCTTTCCTAAGACATATGCGAGATTCTTAACGTGCGCTTTACAGAATGCACCGATATTTTTTGGGCAAAAAGGGCCGATATTAAAACTTTTTTCGCCATTTTCAGACCAAAAAATCCTGGAGGTTTCTGCAAAGCGCGGGCTAAAAAGCTTACATATGCCTGGAAACCCTTTATTCGCCATTTATTCCAAGTTCCAGCCAAAAATATCTTACACTTTCTTATCATATTCAAATTCGATGGCTTTGATGTCAAGTGTAATATAATTTTACTCTTAATTTGTGACAAGTTTCATTAAAATCCGAGTTCGAATCCAAAAATTTTTTTTGTTTCAAATTTAATTTTATTTGCAGAATTTTCAAATTCCTTACAAATTCTCGGAAAATACACAGACTTCATGTATTTTAATCCACTCTCCCCATCTCATATTCTGTTTCGGATTCGCTCAATTAGTCGCAAAGCCTCTAATTCGGATGCAACAGACTCTTTTCATTGTTTTGCATTTTATTTGTCGCGGACAAGGTGACAAAAAGTTCAAATTCATACAAATAAAAATTTTTGAAAGTTTTAGCTCGCGCTTTGCAGCGAGAGCCGAGATATTCAACGATCCACCGAGAGAGTACGCGAAATGCGGAGAGCGAGAGAGAAAAACACACTTTTTGGCGGTATCTTTGCCAGTTTCGCGCGGAAAAAATCGATTTTTTTGTGGAAACATTCCCCTTTATGGTATAAATAAGGTATGAAACTTTTTGTGCTAAAATTTTTAAAAAAAATGTCGCATTTTTGTATAAACTCTTACAGGTGTCTCAGAAAATTGAAATTGCATTCTGAATTTGGGCCAAGTTTCTTCCAAATGTAAAAAATTTAGAAAACATACTGTACGATGGAATTACCGTAACCCAAAAAAAATGTTTGCTCCAAAAATGGAAAAAATTTTCAACTAAGTACCATTTGAAGTACGATAAGTCAAATCCGGCGCCTCCACAACCACTCGAAAGCCTTTTATGGCCGAACGGTCGGCCAAGTTTTTGCCCATTTTTCATTAATTCCCCTGGAGACTCGTTTCGCACAGTGCAGTTTATCATCCGCCGGTGGGGTGTTAAGACGGATCGCAGATAAACATGAGGTTCTCTTTGCATTTGGAAGGAAATTCCGGATGGAAAAATAAAAAAAAAAAGTTTTTTTCGAAAAAATTGGAAAAACGAAAAATTATTTTTTTTATGCATATATGTACAATAAAGCGAACTGGTCCGTCCGTAAAGTCGCCGGAGTGATTTCCGCGACATGCACTGTGCGCAGACATGACTTTGGAAAATTTTTTGGCATTTTGTTGTCATTTTTTCGCAAAAAAATGTTTTGACTAGGGTTGTTTAAAGTTTCTCTTTCTTTCTCCAGGATTTCGACGATGGATTTGAGCAGACATGGCAAGGGGGCCGGGCCAGCCCGGCCCGCGAAATGTTTCGAAATGGCTCGCGCCCCGTGCAAAAAGAGGCAAAACAGACATGGCAAGGGGGCCGGGCCGGGCTTTGGAAATTTTGAAAAGGGCCGGGCCCAACTCTAAACGGGCCGGGCCGAGGGCCTATCGTTTTTTGGGCCCCCTCGGCCCGGCCCCTTTTTTCAAAAAAAAAAAAATTTTGTCTTTTAACGAAAAATTTAGGTGCCAGGTTTTTTTGGCATTTTGTTGTCATTTTTTCGCAAAAATTTTTTTTGACTAGGATTCTTTAAAGTTTCTCTTTCTTTCTCTAGGATTTCGACGATGGATTTGACAATCGAGCAGCCCATCTGAAGTATTTTATTCACTCTTATGACATGAATACCTGTGGTTCGATTTTTCGACCTTTAAAAAAATCAAATAAAATAAAAATTTGGGACAAAAAATTTCAGGTTCTGATTATCATTTCCGAATCTTCAAATTTTTGATGTTTTTTGCATATATTTCCAATATCTGAACATGTTTTTCGCCGAAAGACAAATCATGGATAATATCAAAAAAAAATCAACAATATCTTGGGTATGGGTTGATCGATTTTTAAATTTTAAAACGTTTTTGGACTAATTCGAGAACTGCGAACAACCTCATGATGTTAGTTTAAAGTAAAAATTTTAAACAAAAAAACGGCCGGGCCGGGCTTTGGAAATTTTGAAGAGGGCCGGGCCGGGGGCCCGAAGGGCACCGGGCCCGTCTGACTGTGCAAAAAAAGTGAATGGGGCAGATCGGGTAATGTCGAATTGATATGTGGCCTATGTATGAGGTGTGTGCAAAATTTGAAGAAAATCGGAGCGTCGCACTTGGGGCACTTCCCTTGTCAGTTTCCCCGTATAATTAGGTCTTCGATCTGATCAACAACCTCTCACTTTCAATAATTCCCATTGACTTATCGTACTTCAAATGGTACTTAAAAAAAAAACTTGGCCGACCGTTCGGCCATAAAAGGCTTTCGAGTGGTTGTAGAGGCGCCGGATTTGACTTATCGTACTTCAAATGGTACTTAGTTGAAAATTTTTCCATTTTTGGAGCAAACATTTTTTTTTGGGTTACGGTAATTCCATCGCACAGTATGTTTTCCAAATTTGTTTACTTTAATTTGGATGAAACTTGGCCCAAATTCACAGTGCAATTTTCTGAGACATCTGTGAGAGGTTTATGCAAAAATGCGACACTTTTTTGAAAATTTTAGCACAAAAAGTTCCATACCTTATTTATACCATAAAGGGGAATGTTTCCACAAAAAAATTTTTTCCGCGCGAAACTGGCAAAGATACCGCCAAAAAGTGTTTTTTTTCTCTCTCACTCTCCGCATTTCGCGTACTCTCTCGGCCACAAAGATCGCTGAATATCTCGGCTCTGCCTGCAAAGCGCGAGCTAAAATTTTCAGGAATTGATATGTAGCCTATGTCTGACGTGTGTGTAAAATTTGAAGAAAATCCGAGTGTTGCACTTGGTGTACTCTCTTTTTATATAAATTCAAAGCAAAAAAATAAAAAAAATCGAAAAAATGAAAAAATAAAAGCATTCGTTACATCTACATTGTTCTTTTTTGTTTCTGAAAGTTCTCCAGATCCCATAAACATCTTTTTTGCACCCAATTTTACGATTCAAATTAGGAGCGGGCCCTATAAATACGTAAATGAGTTTTTTTTCGTATTTTTTGTTTGGGAGAGAAAACAATTTGGGATCGTGTGAATCGAAAATACATAAAACTTGGAGCGGAAACACGGAGGTGTGCAATTGGACGGCACAAAAAGTTGGTTCATAGTGTGTATTGGATGTGGAAATTTGAAAAAATATTGAGTATACAATAGGGTTGTGCCGCTTGACGGTCTGTCACGTTGTCAAATTGCCGTCATTTTTGTCATGTCAAATTGCCGTCATTTTTGTCATGTCAAATTGCCGTCATCCCGACGGACTAGTATATAGAGAGATGGCCTACTACTGTTGCAGTTGAACCCCATCCCACTTGACCAAGTTGTTCCACCAAGAAATCAATTTTTCCGCGCGAAACTGGCAAAGATATGGCCAAAAAATGCCTTTTCTCTCTCGCTCTCCGCATTTCGCACACTCTCTCGGTGGACCGTTGAATATCTCGGCTCTTGCTGCAAAGCGCGAGCTAAAATTTTTAGGAATTGATATGTGGCCTATGCCTGATGTGTATGCAAAATTTAAAGAAAATCTGAGCGTCGCACATGGGGTACTTCCTTTGTAAAAATTTCTCACGTTGCAACGGTCGTATTTTCTTGAAATTTACTATTTTCTCGACTTGATGACTCAACCTTGAATTCTTCGATTCTTCCCTTTTTTGGGTAATCCATTTATAAAATAAACAAAAATTATGAATCTCTTGTTTCGAAGGTCGTCGCCCTGAGTTCACAAACACAGCTTGAAGTCGACGAAAAGAACATGTCGAACCGGTTGATTCAACCACTATAAATATTCTACTCCTCCTCTTCATTTGGTTATATACTACGGTTTTTCAAAATTCCCGTAGGGTTTTTGTCGCGGGCCGCACAGTGCGCTGCACATTTTTCACAGTGCATTAGACCTTTTGCACCGTGCAGTCGAAATATCGCCGCGACGCAACGCTTTTTCAACTATGTCGCTGCGTTGGCGTCCGCACTGTGCAAACGGCGTTTTTGAGGTTTGCACAGTGCAAAATGTTTCAAAAAGGCGCGCGCACCGTGCAAAAAGAAAAAAAATGCACTGTGCGGCGCGACAAAGCCTACGCGTTTTGGAAAGGCGTAGTATCTTGTTGAAAAGTATGCCAAAGAAGTTGATGTTTTTGACGAGTCAACGGGTCTTTCGAAATGCCGTAGTATTACTATTAGCATTTTCATAACGTGCGTTGACTTTTAGTCGTTAGGCGAAAAAATGCATTTCGCACAATGCATTTCACCGTTTTGCGCAAGTTTTCACACCGTCTCATCAGACGCCGCGACGTAAGCTGTTTTTAACCGCGCTGCTCCGTGAATTCGCACAGTGCAGTTCTGACGTTGGCACTGTGCGAAAAACAGTAAAATGCACGGTGCGCGAGGAAAAAAAGGCAAAATGCACTGTGCGCTGGGCAATAAAGGGCGAGAAAAATTTACGCACTTTATGGAAACACTAGTATTGCTATTTTTGCAAAGTGCATGGACATTTGTCGCATTGATTGCACAGTGCTTTTGCACTTCCCACGCTTGTCGCCGCCGCACAGTGAATTTCACTTTTTTTGCACAGTGCAAACCTTAAAAAACGCCTTTTTGCACTGTGCAAATTCCAGCCTCCGACGTAGCGACATAGTTTAAAAAAAGCTTGTGTCGCCGCGATATTCCGATTGCACAGTGCGAAAACCAAAAAAAAAGTGAAATGCACGGTGCAAAAATGGAGGGCGCTTGTCGCCGCCGCACAGTAAATTTTTTTTTTGCACAGTGCAAACATCAAAAAAAAGCCTTTTTGCACTGTGCAAATTCTAGCCTCCGACTCAGCGACGTGGTTGAAAGAAGCTTGTGTCGCCGCGATATTCCGATTGCGCAGTGCAAAAACCAAAAAAAGTTCAAATGCACAGTGCAAAATGGGTTTTTTTGCGCACAGTGCGGAAAACGGCAAAATGTCCATGCGCTTTATGAAAATACTAATAGTAAATATATGCTGAAATTTCAGAAGAGATCGTATCTACGCATAATTTTTCGTGTGAGCCAAGAAAAATGATGATTAATTGTGTTTATGTTGCGTTGGTCATGTCTTCAGTAATGGGTAAGACGTTGTCATACAGAGCTTTTGGACCGGTTCTCTTTGATTTAGAAGCCGCTGAGTGGGTGTCCAAACACCGAAGGGTTGATTCAAAGCTCTCGAGAGCTGATTCTTGCCAGTCACAATCATCTCCGCTCTACACTTGCTTCGGGCAATGTGAGATCCAAAAATGGAGAGATCCTGGGGCCGGCTGCGGATATGAAGGAAATGGTGAGAAGTACATGACTAAATCTGGGATAAGGGACAAAACATAGATTGGGGTCAGAAAAAAAAACTTTTTTTTGCTTTTTTTAAATCACATTGGAATTTGCTGTAAAATACGCCGTTCGTTGTGATTATCTCACTTTCCAATTGCAAATCCGTCCATAACGTCGCTGGAGCGATTTTGGCGACATGCACCGTGCGAAAACAAAAGCTGACTTTGCACTGTGCAATCGGAATATCGCGGCGACACAAGCTTTTTTCAAACTATGTCGCTACGGCTGGAATTTGCACAGTGCAAACGGGATTTTTGAGGTTTGCACTGTGCAAAAACAGGAAAAAAAGAAAATGCACTGTGCGGCGACGACAAGCGTAGGAAAGTTGCATTCACAGTGAATTTAAAAGAGGGGGGGGGGGGGGGAGGGTTGTAAATTTACATTTTTTTGCGGTCCGTAAGTGTCGCTGGAGTAATTTCCGCGACATGCACTGTGCGAAAACAAAAGCTGACTTTGCACTGTGCAGTTTCGCGTTTTTTGCACCGTGCAATAGGCTTTTTTCGGTTGTCGCTCGCACTCTGACTTTCTTCGCACAGTGCACACAGCAAAAATCATTTTAGCGACTTTCCCATCTGCTGCAGAAAATCTCGGTTGTTTGTGCAAAGTGCGAGCTCGGAATGTGGCGTCTGTTTTAGAGAAAAATATTGTACTACTAGTCCGTCCGTAAAGTCGTTGGAGTGATTTCGGCGACATGCACTGTGCGGAAACAAAAGTTCCCTTTGCACTGTGCAATTTCCTGTTTTTTGCACCGTGCAATAGGCTTTTTTTGGGCTGTCGCTCGCACCCTGACTTTTTTCGCACAGCGCAGGTCGCGGAGATCACTCCAGCGACTTTCCGGATGGCCTAGTACCCGCGCCATAAAGTCCCGACAATTTTATCGCTAATGTCGCGCGCGAAAATTGGAGTGCGGTCGCGGAAAAGTGCATGTCGCTTGGGTAAAAACGGGAGATCGCCGCGACGGTCGCGAAAAGTTGAGAAAAATGCACCGCGCAGAACTGTCGAGACTTTACGGCGCGAGTAGTAAATTTTTGCCAATTTTATTTAAAAAGTACAACCGCACGTCAAGTCGAAAAAGCAAGAGGGAGGGGGGGGGGGATTGGCATTTGGTCACAAATTCATTGCTTGAGCGCTTTTATTTTATTTTTTTTGACGTGAGAGGGAACTTTTGGCATTTCGTCACAAATATGGGATCCGAAAAATGTTTTTTGACCGATTTCTTGTCGAATTTGGTAAAAACCAGGTCTTTTTTGACAAAGTTTACCATTGTCAAGCTATATGGATTGTTTTCAGACTTGTTTCGACCGGTAATACCTAGCGGGGAAATTAAAAAATAATTTTCCGATAAATCGTTGGACGAAAAGCCAATTTGAAGAATTCCCTTCTCAATTTGACGCTGTTGATCTGACTTTTCAGACCTACGACTGCCAACTCGAAGGGCAAGCGCGAAAATGGGCGGAACGTTGTGTTTTTGAGCACTCGAAGAACGACGGTCATACGTACGGCGAGAACCTTTATGCCTTCTATCCGGGAAGACGGTACACGCTGAGAGAGCGCAAAGTCATCATGAATGCCACAATGGACTGGTGGAACGAGCATCAAACCAAGGTCGTGTTTGATGGAGAATTGCCCATTCTGCGGGAGAAACTGTTCTCGATGGGTGGCCGACACTTTACGCAGGTATAAATTTTCATTTCATCAAAATTTGCAAATAAATAATACTACGAAACGGACCAAAAAGTCTTGACATGTCTGCACTGTGCGCCGTCCCCGCGAAAACCTTGTCGCAAAGCTTCAAACGGCGACAAGACATGGCAAAACGGGCCGGGCCCGGTGCCCTTCGGGCCCGGCCCGGCCCTTTTTTTTGTTTAAAGTTTTTACTTTGAACTAACATCATGACGTTGTTCGCAGTACTCGAATTAGTCCAAAAACGTTTTAAAATTTCAAAATCGATCAACTTATACCCAAGATATTGTTGATTTTTTTTATATTATCCATGATTTGTCTTTCGGCGAAAAAGATGTTCAGATATTGGAAATATATGCAAAAAGCTGAAAAGCATCAAAAATTTAAAGATTCGGAAATGATAATCAGAACCTGAAATTTTTTGTCCCAAATTTTTATTTTATTTGATTTTTTAAAGGTCGAAAAATGGAACCACAGGTATTCATGTCATAAGAGTGAATAAAATACTTCAGATGGGCTGCTCGACTGTCAAATCCATCGTCCAAATCCTAGAGAAAGGAAGAGAAACTTTAAACAACCGTAGTCAAAAAATTTTTTTTGCAAAAAAATTACAACAAAATGCCAAAAAAAATTGGCACCTAAATTTTTCGTTGCAAGACAAAAAAAGGGGCCGGGCCGAGGGGGCCCAAAAAAACGTTAGGCCCTCGGCCCGGCCCGTTTTGAGTTGGGCCCGGCCCGGCCCTTTTCAAAATTTCCAAAGCCCGGCCCGGCCTGGCCCGGCCCCCTCGCCATGTCTGACGGCGACAAAACAAAGTTCAGAGTGCACGGGGATCACGCACAGTGCAAAATGAATTTTTGAAAAATTGCGATGAAGGCGTATGTCGCGCGCTGAAACCGCACAGTGCGTCTTGCATTCGCACCGTGAACGTCAGAACTCCACAAATTGGCATTTCGTCACAAATTTGGGGTCCGAAAAATGCTTTTTGATCAATTTATTGTCCAATTTGGCAAAACCAGGTCGTTTTTGACAAAAGTCGACCATTTTCAAGCTATATGGATTCTTTTCAGACTTGTTTTGACCGGTAATACCTAGAGGGAAAATTTTAAAATAATTTTTCCAATAAATCTTTGGACGAAAAGCCAATTTGAAGAGTTCCCTCCTCGATTTGACGTGCCATGCCGATTTTTGTCGCGCAAAGCCAGTTCGCTTCGCCGACCGCACCGTGCGAAAACATATCAAGACTTTTTGACCCGTCTAGTAAATACTAGTCCGTCTTTAAAGTCGCTGGAGTGATTTCCGCGGCATGAATTGAAATGTGGCCAATTGGGTTAGGGAAGTACCCCAAGTGTGGCGCTCAGATTTTCTTTAAATTTTGCACACACGTCAGGCATAGGCCACATTTCAATTCCTGAAAATGTTAGCTCTCGCTTTGCAGACGCAGCCGAAATATTTAGCAATCTTTGCCGTTGTGAGAGCACAGAAAATGTGGAAAACGGTCATCAATAGGGCCGGGCCGTGGGCCCCGAAGTGCCAAAAGCCCGGCCCCCTAGCCATGTCTGTCATACACTGCGCGACTTAATTAGAGCCGCACTTTTAAAATTGCTCTAACTTTTTTGGTTGTCATTAGAAGCGTCTCATATTTGGCACTAATGAGTGTTATGGCACCGTAAATCATGTGCCAAAAAATTGTTTCGAGAAGTTTTCATAATTCTGAAAAAGTTCGAAAAACCCAAATTTTGGAAGTTTTGCCGCGACAAAAGTATAGCCGCACTGAGCGTTAAAATTCTACAAACTTTATGCCGCGAATAGTGTGAGTCCGTCCGCAAAGTCGCTGCAGAGATTTCCGCGGCATGCACTGTGCGAAAACAAAAATTTCCCTTTGCACTGTGCATTTCCATGCTTTTTGCACCGTGCAACAGGCTTTTTTCGGCTGTCGCTCGCAACCTGGCCCTATGATTGTGAAAAAAAATTTTGGGTTGAATAGTATATATGCTTTGTGGCTTTGGAATACCAGTTCGTCCGTAAAGTCGCTGGAGTAAATTCAGCGACTTGCACTGTGCGAAAACAAAAATTTCCCTTTGCACTGTGCAATTTCTTGCTTTTTGCACCGTGCAACAGGTTTTTTCGGTTGTCGCTCTGACTTTTTTTCACAGTGCATGTCGCCAAAATCACTTGAGCGACTTCAATCTTATACGTATGTAGTAAAAATAAAGAATAAAAATTTCTGTAATTTCAGATGGCCTGGGCCGAAACGGATCGCCTCGGCTGTGGCTACAACTTCTGTAAAAAGCAGAATAAGGCGCTATTCGTCTGTCTGTACCAACCTGCCGGCAACTGGCTCGGAGAAGTGGTCTTTTTGCCGGGCGCAGCCTGCGCAAAATGTCCGGAAAGTCATCAGATTTGCAGTCAACTTGATGGATTGTGTAAAATAAAATAAAATAAAATAAAAAATAAAAATAAAAAAAAAATAAAAATAAAATAAAAAATTTTTTTTTCGAAAAGTTTTGAGATCGACAAAAAATCGACTAATTTTTATTTTTTTGGCTAGCCAATGTCCTGGAATCGCAGAAAAATTCAACCAATGGCTAGCCATTGGATTTGGTCGACATGGCAATTTTACAGCCACTTTTTAAAGGGACAATATAACGACCTTTGAATCGTGCTTTTTACGGCATGGAAACGAAATGTCAAAAAACTTTCCTTGTCTACTATACCAATAACAACGGAAAAAAAATAATGGTGACATTTTACATGCTTACTCAGAATTATTTTGCTGTTTTCAACTCTGCCGCCTTTGTTTTCGCTGCAAGACATAAAAAAAGTTTTTTGACATTTCGTTTCAACGCCGTAAAACGCGAAATTCAAAAGTAGCTGTTCTGGCCCTTTAACCTTTTAAGCAGCTATTTATGGATTTGGCTACAATTCCAACACACTTGCTGGCCAATCCATCTCTTTGATGGCCATTTGTGGATTTGGCCGCCGCTTCCATTCTTTGGCCAACCAATCCAACTTTTTGGCTAGCCAAAAGAAAATTTTTTTTGGCTGTAATTACAACTCATTGGCCAACGAGTCAAACTATTTGGCAACATTGGTCATACATCTTAGGCCAATAGCCGGTCCTCCCCGAATGAAAGGTTGCCCTTTTTTTGGCACGTGACTTTTTCAAAATGAAAATTTTTATTCATTTTGAAGTCCACGGTCCCTCGCGAACGGCGGCGCCCATTCTGACCTGTCTCCAAGCTCGGTTCACTCAACATGTGGTAAGTCCGTGCCCATACGATTTTGAATTTTTGAATTCCCGCCACTCTTTGGAATTTTTATGGCATTCTGTTGGAAGGACTAAAAAAATGAAAAGATCTTCTTGTAAAATAATAGAATAGGATAGAAAAAAGACACAGACAGTTCAAAACTTAATATACTACCATTTTGTTTTGTCATTTTTGAATTTCCCGCTCCTTTGGCTAATTTTCAAAATTTCTTGGCATTCTGTTGCAAGGACTAAAAATGAAAAGATCTTATTGTAAAATAATAGAATAGAATAGAAAAAAGACAGACTGTTCAAAACTTAATATACTACCATTTTGTTTTGTCATTTTGAATTTCCCGCTCCTTTGGCTAATTTTCAAATTTCTTGGCATTCTGTTGCAAGGACTAAAATGAAAAAGATCTTATTGTAAAATAATAGAATAGAATAGAAAAAAGACAGACTGTTCAAAACTTAATATACTACCATTTTGTTTTGTCATTTTTGAATTTCCCGCTCCTTTGGCTAATTTTCAAAATTTCTTGGCATTCTGTTGCAAGGACTAAAAATGAAAAGATCTTATTGTAAAATAATAGAATAGAATAGAAAAAAGACAGACTGTTCAAAACTTAATATACTACCATTTTGTTTTGTCATTTTTGAATTTTCCGCTCCTTTGGCTAATTTTCAAAATTTCTTGGCATTCTGTTGTAAGGACTAAAAAATGTAAAACACTTTTTGTAAAATGATAACATAGGATAGAAAAACACCATAGACTATTCAAAACTTAATATACTACCATCTTGTTTTGTCATTTTTGAGTTTGATGCTCCTTTTTGGCCAATTTTCGAAATTTCTTGGCATTCTGTTGCAAGGGCTGAAAATTCTCTACGAAATTTTCAATGTCTTTTTTTAGGAAAACAGCAATATTTGAGGACCATTTTCGACCAAAATTTTTGCAATATAATTTGAATTTCCCGGCAACATTTCAAATCTTGGCATTCTGCTTCAAATCGGCTAATTTTTTATTTTTAGCGTCGGAAACGTCTGTTGCATGATTATATGCCTCTTCTTCGGGTTCCCGGTAAGTAGAGTTTTTCGATTTTAGGATTTTTATTTTTTATTTTTATTTTTTTTTTTTTTTTTTTTTTCTATTTTTAGTGGCTCGCGGTTCTGATGAAAGATGGCCGTTGTTCGCAGGGCGTCTGCATCAATTTCCTCCTTTGGTTATGCTTCATGTAAGTACGGGCAATTTTATCGCCGATGTCGTGCGCAAAAATTGCGACATGCGCCGAGAAGTGCATGTCGCTTGGGTAAAAATGGAAAATCGCCGCGACGGCCGCGAAAATTTGAGAAAAATGCACGGTGCGAAATTTTTTGGGTCCTGATAATTTGCACGGTGCTGCAAAAATCGCGAAAAAAGTGCTTTGCACAGTGCATTTTGACAGAAAAACAACATTTTGCACGGTGCATTTTGCCGCTTTTGCACTAACATCGCGCGCGACGCACTTTTTTGGCGCAATTTTTTCGGTGCGACAAATTTTGTGCGCGCGACAAATTATCAGGACTTTATGTCGCGAGTCGTGGTGTTTTCGCACAGTGCATGGAAATTTTGTCGCTTTTCGCACCGTGCACAAGAAAACCCCATTTTGCACTGTGCATTTCAATCTTTTTTGTTTTTGCACTGTGCAAGACATCGCTGCGATATAAGTATGTTTCAACTACGTCGCTGCGTCGGCGGCTGCAATTTGCACTGTGCAAACGGCCATTTTATCGCTTTCCGCACCGTGCACAAGAAAAACCCCATTTTGCACTGTGCATTTCAATTTTTTTGGTTTTTGCACTGTGCAAGACATATCGCTGCTATATAAGCATGTTTCAACTACGTCGCTGCATCGGCGGCTGCAATTTGCACTGTGCAAACGGCCATTCAATCGCTTTCCACACCGTGCACAAAAAACCCTCGTTTTGCACTGTGCATTTCAAATTTTTTTGGTTTTTGCACCGTGCAGTCGAAATATCGCGGCGGCGCAAGCTTTTTCCAACACGTCGCTGCGGGAATTTTGCACAGTGCAAACGGTTTTTTTGGAGGTTTGCACTGTGCGAAAACAAGCGTGGAAAAAGTAGGAAATGCACGGTGCAATCGATGCGACAAAGGACTTGATCCTTTAAATTTTACATTTTTTTTAGATTTTTTTGATTTTTTCCTTTCAGTTTCCCCGCCGAGATCCACGCCATATGGTACTGCTTCTGTCGCGATTAACCCACTCGTAGCGTGGAATGAATTTGCAATAAACTTACTGCACTGAGTATTCGGATACTTGTTTTTCAACAGTTTATTGGCAGTCTTAGAGCTTGATCAAAGCAACGGAAGACAATAAAAAATTTGCGAATTTCACATCTCTGTCAGCAGAGAATTGACATAGCTGGAGTTGTGAATGTGGGCTATACTTGTGTTTCCACAAAGTGCGCAGACTTTTGATCGCTATGCGAAAACCCCTAATTTTGCACGGTGCATTTGACAGTTTTGCGCAAAATTTTGCACCGTGCAATCACCGCGACCTACGCTTTTTTTAAATGCGTGCACAGTGCAGCCCGCTTTTCGAGTTTGCACTGTGCGAAAATCAGCTAAATGCACGGTGCGCGAGCGACAAATAGGCGAAAACAGGCAAAATGCACTGTGCGCCGGCGATTAAAGGTGAAAAAAGTCCACGCACTCGGCCAAAAGACTATAGCAGACACTAAATGTACAAAGAATTTTGAAAAACCGCTTTGAACACCTTTGAAAGGGCCAGTACAACTACTTTTTTTGAATTGCGCGTTTTACGGGGTGTGAAACGAAATGTCAAAAAAGTTTTTTTATGTCCTGCAGCGAAAACAACGGCGGCAGAGTTGCGAACAGTAAAATAATTATTAGTAAGCATGTGGATTGTCACCATTATTTTTTTCTATTGTTATTGGTACAGTAGACAAAGAAATTTTTTTGACATTTCGTTTCGCACGTCGTAAAAAGCGGAATTCAAAAGAAGGAGGATACTCTTGGCATTTGGTCACAAATATGGGATCCGAGAAATGTTTTTTGACCGATTTCTTGTCGAATTTGGCAAAAACCAGGTCGTTTTTGACAAAGTTTACCATTTTCAAGCTATATGAACTGTTTTCAGACTTGTTTCGACCGGTAATACCTAGCGGGAAATTAAAAAATAATTTTTCCGATAAATCTTTGGACGAAAAGCCAATTCGAAAAGGGCCCTTCTCAATTTGATGTGCGGTTACTTTTGAATCGCGCTTTTTTCCGGCGTGGAAACGAAATATCCCAAAAGTTTCCTTGTCTACTGTACCAATAACAACGGAAAAAATTAATGGTGACATTCTATATGCCTACTAATAATTATTTTACTGTTTGCAACTCTGCCGCCTCTGGATTCACTACAATACATAAAAGTATAGGAGTACTGGGCCTTTAAACAGACATGGCTGGGGCCGGGCCGGTCCGGGCTTCGGGAATTTCGAAAAGGGCCGGGCCCGAAAATCCACAGTGCCGGGCCGGGCTATGGGTTCCCTAGGGCCGGGCTATGAGTTCCCTCGGGCCGGGCCGGGCCTGAAAATCCTCAGTGCCGGGCCGGGCTATGGGTTTCCTAGGGCCGGGCTATGGGTTCCCTAGGGCCGGGCCTCAAAATCCTCAGGGCCGGACCGGGCTATGGGTTCCCAAGGGCCGGGCCGGGCTTTGAAAATTTTGAAAAGGGCCGGGCCGGTCCGACCTTTTAGGGGGCCGGGCCGTGTGCCCCGAAGTGCCAAAAGCCCGGCCCCCTAGCCATGTCTGCCTTCAAAAAATAGAAATCTCAAAAAATTAAGATATATGAAATGAGTTGTCACTGGATTGATTTTGGGCTGATCACTGGGAACGAGTAGAGACCGGGGCGGAGAATTAGAGATTGTTTTTTAGGACACGGACTAGTTGCGATATCTCAAGAATACTGTTGTAATTATGAGATTTGGAACCGGGAATGATGAGTTTACGAAGTCGCTTGCTGATTGTGAAGGAGAACGTGAACGAGTGGATCAGAAACTCTGAAAAAAAATGTGATAAAAGAAACTTTCTACTGAGGGGCGTAGCTGAGGAGTCGGTCTGGGGGGGGGGGGGGGGGGACCACAGATAATTACCTGTGAAAAAAATTTGGCGCCGCGAAAATTTACCTTACCCCCCCCCCCCCCCCCCCCGCCCTTTTCATTTTTTTTCTCCCCGACTCCTCCTCGGCTTTTCGGCGAAGAAGTCGGGTGTAAAATTATTTTTTCAAACTCTAAATGGCCTTAATTCAACAAAAAATCTTATAACCTTGTCGAAAAACGAATGAAAAAAATGCACTGTGCGGCGCGACAAAAACTTTTGAAAAGGCGCAGTCGTATGTTTAGTGCGTACTGTGTGAGTTAGGACAAAGGATATCTAAAAGATAAGAATGCGATTGCTCAAGGTTAACATCTTGTCGAAAAACGAATGTAAACGCACTTTTTAATACTGTTTTCCACCATTCGCAGCTCTTATATACTCTGTTTACTCTATTTTCGGCAGGATTGTACTTCTCGTCCAAAAAATGAATGAGTCATATTGCCAGAGGCACAAAGAGAGAGACGGCACAAAAACAAGGGAGATTTTGAAATTTCAAATGAAGTGGGGGTGGGAGAATACATGAATTGGATTTTGTAATTAGGCCTCGAAAATATAATGGGATTTTTGAGTCATTGGGTTACTGTAACAAAAAATTTTCTATAAATCGCAAAAGACGGGTAAAAAAGATTGTAAAATACGGACAATACCCGCTTGAACCATATTTATCATTCCATAGTTTAAAGGAACAGTACAGCTACTTTTGAATTGCGCTTTTTACGGCGTGGAAACGAAATGTCAAAAAAGTTCCTTCGTCTACCGTACCAATAACAACGGAAAAAAATAATGGTGACATTCTACATGCTTACTAAGAATTATTTTACTGTTTGCAACTCTGCCGCCGTTGTTTTCGCTGCAGGACATAAAAAGACTTTTTTGACATTTTGTTTCCACGCCGTAAAACGCTCAATTCAAAATATTTCAAGCTGTGGACATGGGAAATTTTCATGTTGTCCGTATTTTACAATCTTTTTCACCCCTATGTCGCAATTTATAGAAAATTTTTTGTTACAGTAACCCAATGACTCATAAATCCCATTTTCCAGGCCTAATTACAAAATCCAATTCATGTATTCTCCCACCCCCACTTCATTTGAAATTTCAAAATCTCCCTTGTTTTTGTGCCGTCTCTCTCTTTGTGCCTCTGGCAATATGACTCATTCATTTTTTGGACGAGAAGTACAATCCTGCCGAAAATAGAGTAAACAGAGTATATTAGAGCTGTAAACGGTGGAAAACATTATTAAAAGGTGCTTTTACATTCGTTTTTCGACAAGATGTTAACCTTGAGCAATCGCATTTTCATTTTTTTTAGATATCCTTTGTCCTAACTCACATGGTACGCACTAAACATTCGACTGCGCCTTTTCAGAAGTTTTTGTCGCGCCGCACAGTGCATTTTGCCTCTTTTTGCACGGTGCGCGCGCCTTTTTGAAGCATTTTGCACTGTGCAAACCGCAAAAATTCCGTTTGCACTGTGCGAGTTGAGATCCGAGAGAAGGCCGTAAATTTCAACTTTCGGGATCGGGCCTCCTTCGGGCCCCTGGCCCGGCCCGTTTAAAGTTGGGCCCGGCCCGGCCCTTTTTTTTGTTTAAAGTTTTTACTTTAAACAAACATCATGACGTTGTTCGCAGCACTCGAATTAGTCCAAAAACGTTTTAAAATTTAAAAATCGATCAACCCATACCCAAGATATTGTTGATTTTTTTTTGATATTATCCATGATTTGTCTTTCGGCGAAAAACATGTTCAGATATTGGAAATATATGCAAAAAGCTGAAAAGCATCAAAAATTTGAAGATTTGGAAATGATAATCAGAACCTGAAATTTTTTGTCCCAAATTTTTATTTTATTTGATTTTTTAAAGGTCGAAAAATGGAACCACAGGTATTCATGTCATAAGAGTGAATAAAATACTTCAGATGGGCTGCTCGATTGTCAAATCCATCGTCGAAATCCTTGAGAAAAGAAGAGAAACTTTAAACAACCGTAGTCAAAAAAAATTTTTTTGCGAAAAAATTACAACAAAATGCCAAAAAAAATTGGCACCTAAATTTTTCGTTGCAATACAATTTTTTTTTTCTGAAAAAAAGGGCCTTTCAAAAGTGCGCAGACTTTTTGTCGCGCCGCACAGTGCATTTTGCTTATTTTTGCACGGTGCGCACTATGCAAACCGCAAAAATTCCGTGCATTTCGACAAAATTATAAGATTTTCTGTTGTATTAAGGCAATTTAGAGTTTGAAAAAATAATTTTACATCCAACTTCTTCGCCGAAAAGCCATTTTTTGACCCGAAAATTGAAATTTTTCGCTTTTAAATCCCCCGAAACTCTCTTTGTCGCTGACTAAACTTACAATACATCCCATGAAGCATTCGCCAATGGTTTCGCTGATGGTGCCCTCCGGAATGTTGTCCACAATCAGCTCGTCGGCGTTCCCACTCGCCGCGCGAACACATCTGCCCCTGCGCAGCTGACACAACGTGATAATCACCTGCACCAGCATCAACGTGCCGACGGCACTCAGCATTCGGCCGCCAAAATTGAGCAGCCCGATCAAATACTTGGAGGGCTCGCCCGACACGACTTTTTTGATCTTGTAGTTGAGGGATTGCTCGTGTTTCGCGACCTTCGCTTCGATGACGTCACTGTTCAGTTCCGCCGACCACACGGACGCCATGTACGCGAGGAAGTTGAAGAGGATGCCCATCGTGAGCAGGAAGGCAATACCAACGCATTGATTATCTGAAAATGATATTTTTACGTATTGTTTTAGGTATTAGTGGCCAAATATATACATATGAATACTATATTCATACATATACTAGATGTATGAACATAGCTGGTCGTATTTTACAAATTGCAAAATGTTTTTTGGTTTTTGAAGGCTTTGTCAACAACTTTAATGCCATAAGATGCTGTTGCAATTCAAAAAAAATTGAATTTTTAAATTCCCGCCAAAACTTGGCATTATGTTTCAAGTAGTTTTTTAAATTGCAAACTGTTTTAAAACGCTAGCGAAGCTTAGAACAATCAATCTTCATTAATTTAGATCTATTATTCACTCCGCAATTAAAATTTTGCAATTTCCGCAAATCTTGGCATTCTGTTTCAAGCAAGATTTTTTCGTTCTAGCTGTCTCATAGCACTTCCTAAAAATTTTTAAGCTCCTTTAGACTTGGCTTTGCGCATTTTAGACCATAAAAATGAAATTTCGATTTTCCCGCCAAAATTGGCATTCCGTTCCAAGCGCGCAAAATTGCCCAAAACTCACGTCTGATGCGGTTGATGCGTTTCTTCACCCTTATATTGAGACTGGTCATGCTCGTCGACGTGTGCAGCCGACTCTCCGGGTCCACGCCCTCCGGCACTTCCACCGTGAGGCGGCATTCGCCGGGCATTCGTTTCGGTTCCGTGAGCATTTTTCGCTCATCATTCGCGCCCTTCTGCCGAATGATGTCACTGGACGACATTTGGAGACGGGGCCTTCGCGGCGACGTCGGGTTTTGGCGACAGGAGTTGTGACGCGTGGCGGAGTTGCGCTTGCGACGACTCTCACGCTCCGATTTCGTACGATTCCATTCAGTGTTGGTGTGGCTGAGGACGCGAACGAACATCCTGAACAAAACAAGACGTGTTTTTGGGTCGAATACGGAGATAACATCGATTTGAAAGCAATTTTAGGTCCTAAAGTTTCTTGCAAAAAGCAAGAAATTGCACAGTGCAAAGCAAAATTTTGTTTTCGCACAGTGCATTTCGCGGAAATTACTCCAATGACTTTAACGCACAGTGCACATCTTTCACAGTGCATTTGACCTTTTGCACTGTGCAATCGAAATATCGCCGAACGCTTTTTTCAACGACGTCGCTGCGTCGAAGACCGGAATTTTGCACAGTGCAAACGGCATTTTTGAAGTATGCACAGTGCAAAATACTTCAAAAAGGCGCGCGCACCGTGCGAACATAGGCAAAATGCACTGTGCGGCGCGACAAAAAGTCTACGCACTTTTGAAAAGGCGATCTAAATCCCCTAAAAGTATGTTCATACACTTTGCGCATCCGGAAGAGCCCAATTTCTCCAATTTTTCATTTTGAAAATTAAATTTTTTTTTTGAATTTTTGGCTAAAATCTCCAAAATTTTTGCAAAACGCATCTTAAACTTGTCGTGTAAGCTATAAAAAGTTGCATTGTCCATTTATAAGACGTCTCATCAAAATCAAAATTCCAAAAATCAAAATTTACGCCGTTCTCTCGGATCTACCGAGAGAGTACGCGAAACGCGGAGAGCACAAAAAAAAACAGTTTTTTGGCCGTATCTTTGAAAGTTTTGACATGCACTGTGCGAAAACAAAAGTTCTCTTTGCACTGTGCAATTTCTTGCGTTTTGCACCGTGCAATAGGCTTTTCTCGGCTGTCGCTCGCACTTTGACCTTGCTTGCACAGTGCATGTAGCCGAGATCACTACAGCGACTTTGCGAACGGACTAGTAAACGAGATTTTACAAAAAAAATTAAATAAAGTAATTAAAAAAATGTGTCTCATTGTTTTAAAAAAGTTCACTTTGCACTGTGCAATTTCTCGCGTTTTGCACCGTGAAATAGGCTTTTCTCGGCTGTCGTTTGCACCCTGACCTTTTTTGCACAGTGCAAACACCAAAAATCACTCCAGCCGCTTTCCGGACGGACTAGGCTTTAAAAAATTGTATTCTATTCAAAACACGTTTTATCGCAATTAAAATCAAAAAAAATTGAAATTTTTGCCATTTTTCTGCCAAAAATTCAAAAAAAAATCCCACATTCAAAGGGATTTTTGGTACTAAAATTTTGAAAAATCTCCAAAATCCATCAAATACCATTCCACGCCGCCTCGATGTCAAATGCGCGGCTATGAAACTCTTGACGCGAATAAACTTTTTTCGGCCGCTTGAAAAAAGTTTCGGCCGCAAAAAAATTGTTGGGCCGTTTTTTTTCGCATTGTCACACTGCGGGCCGAAATTGCAAAACAAACCCGAAAAAATTGGGTGAAAAAATCAAAACTAACCATTTTTGCGGATGACATGACAGCCTCCTCCGATGTTGTCTCGTTTACTAGGCCCCCAGAAAGATTCCCTCTGAATTCGGAGCCGGATTCCAATGTTCCAAATTGTGGGACGAGGCCGGAAAAGGATGTAGCGAGTGCTGCGAAGCGATGTAGAAAGTGGGTAGTTGACCTTTTCCGAATCAAAGATGACTGCACTGTGCAATCAGAATTTGAGGGGGGGGGATTACGGTAGATAACCGGTGGGGGCTGAAAATAATTTTTTAGTAAAAATGAAGGAAAAGGACTGGCAACGTACTTCACGCCAAACTAAAAATAATTCGAACTTTAAATATCAAAAAAAAAACTTTGAAATTTAAAAAAATGGCAAGGGGGGACCAAGGTAATTCTTTTTTAAATTTTCACTCAATATTTTTTTCTTTTTTTGAAATTTCACAAATGACAAATAATACTACAAGTCCGTCCGTAAAGTCGTTAAAGTGATTTCCGCGACATGCACTGTGCGAAAACAAAAGTTCCCGTTGCACTGTGCAATTTCTTGCTCTTTGCACCGTGCAAAGGCTTTTTTCGACTGTGGCTCGCACCCTGACCTTTTTTGCACAGTGCATGTCGCCGAGATCACTACAGCGACTTTGCGAACGGACTAGTAAACGAGATTTTACAAAAAAAAAAAAAAAATAATAAAAAAAAAATGTCAAAAAAAATGATGTCGTATCGTTAGATTACCCTCAAATTTCGCAAATATAGCCAACATTCCCTCCAATATAATTTCCTGAAAATTTTCGCTCTTGCTCTACAAGGATCGCTGAGATATTCAACAATTTTTGTGGACGAGAGAGTACGCAAAATGCGGAGAGCAAGAGAGAAAAGACATTTTTTGGTCATATCTTTGCCAGTTTCGCGCGGAAAAAGCGAATTTTTTGTGGAAACATTGCCATTGACGGCTGAGATATTCAACAATGCTATGTAAATCCTACATAGCAATTTGCTAAGATTTAAAAAAGTGTCAATGATTCGAAAAATTTTGAGTTAAAACCCGATTTTTTTTGATTTTTGGATTTGATTTCTCTGTGGAACTCTTGGAACTTTTATTCGCATTTTCATAAAGTGCATGGACATTTGTGACATTGATGGTACAGTGTATTTTGCACTTTTTCCACGCTTGTCGCCGTCGCACAGTTAATTCCACTTTTTTTGCACAGTGTAAACCTAAAAAAAGCCGTTTGCACAGTGCAAATTCCAGCCGCTGACGGAGCGACGTTGAAAACTTGCTTATGTCGCGGCGATATTCCAATTGCACAGTGCGAAAACCAAAAAAAGGTGAAACGCACAGTGCAAAATAGGGTTTTTGTGCACGGTGCGGAAAGCGACAAAATGGCCGTTTGCACAGTGCAACGACGCAGCGAAATGGAAGAAACTTGCTTACGTCGCCGCGATATTCCGATTGCACAGTGCAAAAACCAAAAAAAAGGTGAAATGCACAGTGCAAAATGCAAAATTTGTGCATTTTGTGCTCGGTGCGGAAAGCGACAAAATGGCCGTTTGCACAGTGCAACGACGCAGCGACATGGATGAAACTTGCTTATATCGCCGCGATATTTCGATTGCACAGTGCGAAAACCAAAAAAAAGTGAAATGCACAGTGCAAAAAGGGGTTTTTTCGTGCACGGTGCGGAAAGCGACAAATGTCCATGCACTTTGTAAAAACGCTAATAAATATTATGTATTGGAGATTTTTGGTGGCAAAGTTTTACGTTTTTATCTCAGTGCCCTTCTTTTTTTGTTATTTTCCTTTTATCTCAGCGGGATGCGAAAAGAAGCCTTCGGAACATGCCATAAAATTATAAATTCTGGAATCAGACATCTCCGAAAGACATCTACAAGCAACATAGATACAAATTTAGGCAGGAATTTTAATTTTTTAAAGTTAACATTTTCCAGTCTTTTGGAAAACACATCGTTCCAAAGTTTTTTTTGCCGCCGTGACCGAAAAAATGAAAAAATAAAAAATGTACTTTACGTTCTTTAATGTGCTACTCGGCGCAAAAAGTCCTGAGAACTTATCACGCACCGAAATTTTGTCGCGCGCCGAAAAAAACGATTTGTCGCTGAGAAAATTGGGAATCGCGCGCGACGTAAGGCAAAAAATGCAAAATGCACCGTGCAAAACGATGTTTTTGGGTCAAATTGCACTGTGCGAAGCCGTTTTTTTCCGTTGTTATTGGTACAGTAGACGAAGAAAATTTTTGGACATTTTGTTTACGCCGTAAAAGCACGGTTCAAAGGTCGCTATAAAGTGCCTGTCAAATGGTTGCCATGTCGATCAAATCCAATGGCTAGCCATTGGTTGAAGTTTGCTCACCATTATTTTTTTTGGTACAGTAGACAAAGAAACGCCGTAAAAAGAGCGCTTCAAAAGTAGCTGTACTGTCCCTTTAAACGTACAAGGGAAAGTACACCGGTTATTGTGAGTTTTTTTTTGAGCGACAAAGATTTTTTTTTGAACATGGTGTTGAATAGACTTACAGGGGAAGTACCATTAGTGCGACGCTCAGATTTTGATGAAGCTTGGAGACAAATTTATGACATATACGATTTCTAAGACATATACGACACTCCTAGCTCGCCCTTTGCAGAAACGACCGAGATTTTTAGATCGAAAGTCGGAAAAAACGTATTTTTTGGCAAATTTTGCCATTAAAACTGCAGAGAGTAATGTTCACACAAAAAATCAGTTTTTCCGCAAAGAAACCGGCAACGTTACGACAAAAAAGTGTTTTCCTCTCTGACCACTCTCCGCATTTCGCGTACTCTCTCGGCCCCAAACATTGCTGAGTATCTCCGCTCTGTCTGCAAAGCGCGAGCTAAAATTTTTAGGAATTGATATGTGGCCTATGCCCAATGTGTGTGCAAAATTAAAAGAGAATTGGAGGACTTTCCTTGTAAAGCTAAAGCAGGGTCTTAAAGGACCATAAACTCAAACAATGGCCAAAAACCCAAAAAAAATGCCAATTACAGTGGGGAACGACGTGAAAATCTCGGAACAAACAGAGTATACTTAGTAATCGGGAAAGGGAAGCCCACTCTCTCGAGGAAATGAACCATTCCCTTCGCATTTTCACTCGGCCCCCAAAAATTCCTTTTTCGGCCGCTTTTGGAAGAGCGGATTTAGGCCCTCGGGCAATGAAAAAATAACTAGAGTTCGAACACTCGGAAAAAGTTTTTGACGAATAGCCTGGGGACATGAGGACATGCACATACGGGGAGGTACACAGAGTATGGACAAGCTCACTTTGAAGGAGATAACATGATTTTTCAAAGGTGCGTAGACACTTTTCCGGCCGCACAATGCACATTTTTGCACAGTGCATTTCACCGTTTGCACTGTGCAATCGAAATATCGCCGCGGCGCAACGCTCTTTTCAACTACGTCAATGCGTCGACACCCAAAGTTACGCACAGTGCAAACAGCGTTTTTGGGGTTTGCACGGTGCAAAATGCTTCAAAAAGGTGCGCGCACCGTGCGAAAATAGGCAAAATGCACCGTGCGGTGCGACAAAAAGTCTACGCACTTCTGAAAAGGCGATCTGAACTTTATATTTATACACTCTACGCATCTGGAAGAGTCAAATTTATCCAATTTTTCATTTTGAAAATTTCAAAAATTTTTTTTTTAAATTTTTGGCTAAAAATCTCTAAAATTTCTGTAAAGCGCATCCTAAGCTTGTCGTATATGCCTTAAAAACTTGTAAAGTCCATTCATAAGACATTTTATCAAATCCAAATCCCGAAAGTTGAAATTTACGGCCTTCTCTCGGATCTCAACTCGCACAGTGCAAACGGAATTTTTGCGGTTTGCACAGTGCAAAATGCTTCAAAAAGGCGCGCGCACCGTGCAAAAAGAGGCAAAATGCACTGTGCGGCGCGACAAAAACTGTTGAAAATGCGCAGTCGAATGTTTAGTGCGTACTATGTGAGTTAGGACAAAGAATATCTAAAAAAAATGAAAATGCGATTGCTCAAGGTTAACATCTTGTCGAAAAACGAATGTAAACGCACCTTTTAATACTGTTTTCCACCATTTACGGCTCTAATATACTCTGTTTACTCTATTTTCGGCAGGATTGTACTTCTCGTCCAAAAAATGAATGAGTCATATTGCCAGAGGCACAAAGAGAGAGACGGCACAGAAACAAGGGAGATTTTGAAATTTCAAATGAAGTGGGGGTGGGAGTACACATGAATTTGGTTTTGTAATTGGCCTCGAAAATATAATGGGATTTATGAGTCATTGGGTTACTGTAGGAAAAAATTTTCTATAAATCGCAAAAGACGGGTAAAAAAGATTGTAAAATACGGACAATACGAAAATTTCCCATGTCCCTAGCTTGAAATGTATTTATTATTTCATAATTTAAAGTGACAGTACAACCACTGTTGAATTCCGCTTTTTACGGCGTGGAAACGAAATGTCAAAAAAGTCTTTTTATGTCCTGCAGCGAAAACAACGGCGGCAGAGTTGCAAACAGTAAAGTAATTCTGAGTAATCATGTAGAATGTCACCATTATTTTTTTTCGTTGTTATCGGTACAGTAGACGAAGGAATTTTTTTGACATTTCGTTTCCACGTCGTTAAAAGCGCGATTCAAAAGTAGCTGTTCTGGCCCTATAAAACTCAAAAAAAAATTTCTCCAAAATTTTTCAACCAAAAAATCGCCAAAAAATTCAAATCTTACAGGATCCATTTTTTGGGCCATCCTGCATTTACAAGGGAAGTACCGTAAGTGCGACGTTCAGATTTTTTTCAAATTTTGCACGTACGTTAGACATTGGCCACATGTAAATTCCTAAAAATTTTAGCTCGCGCTTTACAGGGAGAGCCGAGATATTCAACGAGCCACCGAGAGAGTACGCGAAATGCGGGGAGCGAGAGAGGAAAAACACTTTTTGGCCGTATCTTTGGCAGTTTTGTGCGGAAAAAATTGATTTTTTTTGTGGAAACATTACCCTCTATCGTAGAAATAGACAAAAAAATTTTTTATTCCAAAAATTTGCAAAAAATCCCACATTTTTGCGATTTTTCAAAAAAAATTACCCTCTACGGTAGGAATTCGTATGACACTTTTTTCCAACTTTTGATCCAAAAATCTCGGTTGTTTCTGCAAAGCGCGTGCTTATAATCTCTCACATGTCTTAAAAAAATTCCTGAAAATGTTAGCTGTCGCTTTGCAGACGCAGCCGAAATATTTAGCGATCTTTGCGGCCGAGAGAGCACAGAAAATGTGGAGAGTCGTCAGAGAGGAGAACTTTTTGGCTATATCTTTGTCAGTTTTGTGCGGAAAAAGTAATTTTTTGCGGAAACATTACCCTAAAAAGTTGAAATAGGTATGAATCTTTTCATACCTAAATTTGCAAAAAAGTAACACATTTTTTTCAACTTTTCATCGAAAAATCTCGGTTGTTTCTGCAAAGCGCGTGCTCGGAATCTATCATATGACTAAAAAAAATTGTTCCAAGTATCATCAACATGTGAGCGTCGCACTTGGAGCATTGTGAACCCAAATTGTAATAGAACAGTGATAACAATGTAATAGAACCGTGATAAGAATGTAATAAAGCCGTGAAAAATAGAGAAAAATCCCCGAAAATGTTCGCTCCAAAAGCTCGAAGGTGTTTACCTGCGAGTATAAACATGCTCGTTCTCTCTCTCCTTCCTCGTACTCACTTTGTTTGCTTTTTTTTGGTGTGAGAACATTGTTCCGACGGCATTTGTGAGAGTAATACGACGAGTTTGCGAAAGAACATACGAAAATGACATTTGACGTCGCTGTGCGACAAAGAAAGCACAGAAGAGCAAATTTCTTGCGCATACATCAGACATGGCTGGGGCCGGGCTTCGAGAATTTCGAAAAAGGCCGGGTCGACAATTTTCGGGGCCGGGCTTCGGGTCTGATCTGATTCTTTGGGGCCGGGCTTCGGGCTTGGAAAAATTTCGGCCCTGCCCCTTTTGGAAAAAAGTTTGGTTTTGGCGTTTGCCTGATCTTGGCATTCTGTTTTTGCAGGTAATTGTGGCCTTTAAAGGGCTATTACTTCTGTATATTTTCTTTTTTTTTATGATTTTTAATTTTTTTAAAAGTTTTTAGACTAATTCGAGAACTGCAAACAACGCTATAAGGTTATTTTTCGTCTTCGTAGCCCGCATATAGCCAAAAAACACAATGCCAAAAAATTGCCAAAATGGCGGGAAATTCAAAAAAATAAAAAAAAATTTAGGGGCCGGGCCGGGCATGAAAATCCTCAGGGCCGGGCCGAGCTTTGAAAATTTCGAAAGGAGCAGGGCCGGGCCGTGGGCCCCGAAGTGCCAAAAGCTCGGCCCCCTAGCCATGTCTGTCATACACTGCGCGACATAATTACAGCCGCACTATTAAAATTGCTCTAACCTTTTTGGTTGTCATTAGAAGTGTCTCATATTTGGCACTAATGTGTGTTATGGCACCGTAATCATGTGCCAAAAAATTGTTTAGAGAAGTTTTCATAATTCTGAAAAAAGTTCGAAACACCCAAATTTTGGAGGTTTTTGTCGCGACAAAAGTATAGCCGCACTAAGCGATAAAATTCTGCAGACTTTATGTCGCGAATAGTATTAGTCCGTCCGCAAAGTCGCTGGAGTGATTTCCGCGACATGCACTGTGCGAAAACTAAAGTTCCCGTTGCACTGTGCAATTTCTTGCGTTTTGCACCGTGCAATCGGCTTTTTTTGGCTGTCGCTCGCATTCTGCACTGGTTTTTGATTTTTTTTAAAAGACTGACTTTTTTGACATTTTTTTTTGCATTTTATATCTAAAATAACATTGATCATCATTTTAATATAAAAATTATTTTCTTACTTGTATTCCGCGCTTCCCCTCGCACTGTAATTTCGGCGACATGCACTGTGCGAAAACAAAAGTTCCCTTTGCACTGTGCAATTTCTTGCGTTTTGCACCGTGCAATAGGCTTTTTTCGGCTGTCGCTCGCACCCTGACCTTTTCTGCACAGTGCATGTCTCGGAAATCACTCTGACGACTTTACGGACTGACTAGATTTTAAAATACGCATTTCTTTTATCTTCCCCTTTTTTGAACGCCGATTACTTCCAAGTTGCTTATAAATCCCATGAGCAATATCCTCTTGATCTCCGACCTTTCTCTGTCCTGGTTCCCAATGCTTTTCCCTCACATTTTACAGCTTCCTTTCGCCATTAACCCCTCTGTTTCTTCAGGTATGTCGAGAAGAAAAAAATGCCTTTGGGCGGTGCAAAAAGAGCGCCCCGCCACCGGAAGGCGGAAATTGTTGTTGGGGCGACGGTGCCGACTCTCCATTTTTCGTGCCCTTTGGTCGTAAAATGCGTTTCGCGGCGGGGCATTTTTACTATACGATGTTGTTGTATCTTACAATCATTTTTTTCGGGGTTTTCGTTTTTACGTTGTGCACAATTATCGGCTATACGAAGGTCTGCTTTCAGAAATGTCGTTCAAATTTAAGGAGCGATAATTGTCGTTCGTTGCGTTACACACAGCTGCGGTGAGGTTGGTCGGAGTGAAGCTGCGGGTTGAGGATGGCCAATGTCACGGAGTCGGTTAATGTGAGGTTTTTTTAGAGCGACAAAGATTTTTTTTTGGAAATGGTCTTGAATTAACTTATAGGGGAAGTACCATAAGTGCGACGCTCAGATTTTGATGAAGCTTGGAGACAAATTTAAGACATATACGATTTCTAAGACATATACGACACTTCTAGCTCGCGCTTTGCAGAAACGACCGAGATTTTTAGATTGAAAGTTGGCGAAAATGTCGCACTTTTTTGCGAGGTTTGCTATGAAAAGTTTTGTGGCTATTTCTACCATAGAGGGTAATCTTTCCATCAAAAAATCAAAATTTTCCACGCGAAACTGGCAAAGATATGGCCAAAATTGTCTTTTCTCTCTCGCTCTCCGCATTTCGCGTACTCTATCTTCAGCAAAAGATCGTTGAATATCTCGGCTCGCCTTGCAAAGCGCGAGCTAAAATTTTCAGGAATTGATAAGTGGCCCATGTCTGAAGTGCGAGCGAAATTTAAAGAAAATCTGAGCGTCGCACATGGGGTACCTCCTTTTGTAAGAATTTCTCACGTTGCAACGGTCGTATTTTCTTGAAATCTTTCGTATATGTTGGGTAACCCACATATCAATCCCTCAAAATTTTAGCTCACGCTTTGCAAGGAGAGCCGAGATATTCAACTGTCTTTGCTAAAGAGAGAGTACGCGAAATGCGAAGAGCGAGAGAGAAAAGACATTTTTTGGCCATATCTTTGCCAGTTTCGCGGGGAAAATTTTGATTTTTTGTGGAAGCCAAACCCTCAATGGTTCAAATCGCCATCAAACTGTTCATAGCAAATTTCGCAAAAAAAGTGTCACATTCTCGCCAACTTTTGATTTTAAATCTTGGTAGTTTCTGTAAAGCGGAAGTTAGGAGTCTCGTATATGTTTTAGAAAAATGGTGCTAAATTTGTGCCAAGTTTCATCAAAATCTCTGCTTCGTATTTCGAATACTTCCCCTGTGAACCGACGTTTTGATGCTTTAAACTTTCAGAATCGCCTCCGGAATTATGAACGGGACTTGGAGAAACATCTCCGCTCCGTGGTCCTTCAATTGGAAGAGCAGTTGAGGAATTCGGTAAGGTTTTGCCTTAAAAAATTTTATTTTTTGGTTTTAGAGAAAAAAATTTGAGAAACGCAAATTTTTTTTATTAATTTTTGTTTATTCAAAATTTTTTTTGAACCAGTCAAAAACATCAACTTCTTTTGTCATCAGTCATACTTTTCAACAAGATACTACGCCTTTTCAAAAGTGCGTAGACTTTTTGCCGCACAGTGCATTTTTCCTCTTTTTGCACGGTGCGAGCCTTTTTGAAGAATTTTGCACTGTGCAAACCTCAAAAATGCCGTCTGCACGGTGCAAAATTTGGGGCGCGGACGCAACGACGTACTTGAAAAAGGCTTGCGTTTGATGCACGGTGCAAAAATTTGCGGAGAACAAAAATCACTGTGCAAAACGAATTTTATCGCTGATGTCGCGCGGGTCGCCCAGAAGTGCATGTCGCTTGGGGAAAAACAGGAAATCACGGCGACGGCTGCAAAAAAAACGGGAGAATGCAATTCTACGGACTTTATGTCGCGAGTAGTATATATTTTCCCGACAAACTGATAGCGAGTAGTACTACGCCTTTCCAACAGTGCGTAAACTTTTTGTCGCCGGCCGCACAGTGCACATTTTTCACGGTGCATTTGACCCTTCGCACAGTGCAAACGGCATTTTCGAGGTTTGCACCGTGCAAAATGCTTCAAAAGGGAGCGCACCGTGCAAAAAGAGGAAAAATGCACTGTGCGGCGCAATAAAAAGTCTACGCACTTTGCTTTTTCGATTTGACGTGCGCCGTAAAAAGCGCGATTCAAAAGTAGCTAGACTTTTTGTAGCGCGCCGCACAGTGCACGTTTTTCACAGTGCATTTGACCTTTAGCACTGTGCAATCGAAATATCGCCGCGGCGCAACGCTTTTTTCAACTACGTCGCTGCGTCGGCGCTGCGCACAGTGCAAACGACATTTTTGAGCTTTGCACAGTGCAAAATGCTTTAAAAAAGGGAGCGCACCGTGCAAAAAGAGGAAAAATGCACAGTGCGGCGCAATAAAAAGTCTACGCACTTTGGAAAAGGCGATAAAAATTCAACGCACTTTATGGAAATACGATGATTACAACTCAACGTATCAACGTATTTTAAAACAAATTTTGAGCCCCTTTTCCAGGAGCGAACTCTAAAACAATCGAAAGCAGAGAACTCTGTCCTAACAAGCGATGAGGATCCCCTCCGAAGAGAGATCAAAAAACTGCAGAAAGATGTTGGGGCCAATCAAGAAGCCGGCAAAAGGGTCTACGAAAAGGCCGAGAACGATGAAATGGCCAAAAGAAAGGCCGATGAACGTATAAAGGAGCTGCGCGAGGACCTGCAAGATGAGATTTTGAAAGGTAATTAGATGTAAAACACGACGAAAAGGTAAAATGGTTGTAAAAAATCATTATTTTCAATTTCAAAAAAAAAAAAAAAAAATTAGGACACGATTTTACCAAATTTTTTATAGAAAATGGTCGATTTTTAAGCTCGTTTTCGCTGAAACTTGGGCTAGTTTTTTGCCTTTTAAGAGATTCGCAAAATTTTTTGCTGCTTGCGCTTTGCAGAAACAACCGAGATTTTTAGATCGAAAGTCATCGAAAAATGTGACATTTTTTACGAATTTTGGTATATTAAGTTTTATGGCTATTTTTATCATAGAGGGCAATGTTTCCACAAAAAATCGAAATTTTCCGCACGAAAACAGCAAAGATACGTCCAAAAACTGTCTTTTTTCTCCGCTCTCCGCATTTCGCGTACTCTCTCTTCAGCAAAGGTTGTTGAATATCTCGGCTCTCCCTCCAAAGCGCGAGCTAAACCTTTGAGGAATTGATATACAACTAAGGTCTAACATGTGTGTTAAATTTTAAAAAAATCTGAGCACTGATTTTTGAATTTTTTTAAAATTAAAAAAATTCCATTTTTCCAGAGAAAGACCTCCGTTTTAATCTGGATGAAGTGAATCATCAAATCAATCTGGTCCAAAACCAGTTGGACAGTATTGCGTGGCCCGAAAAGAGCGATGTGAAGATGATGAAGACCATTATCCACAAAGCCGCCACCGATGTGAAGGGAATGGAGAAAGAGAAACGAATCCAGGACGCCTACATTGAGCGGCTTCGCAGGGATATCGAGATTGCGGAAAATGAACTTGAACAGTTGGCTGTCACCACGCGACATTTGAAATTGTAAGCTACATTTTTTTGAATTGCCTGAGCCTGGCGACATTTTATACGAAAAATAATTTTCGTCGTATAAAATGTCACCATCTCCTATTTATTGAAAGATTACATTAAAATTATGTCCTATGCATCTTAAAGTTTCAAATTGTTGAGTTTCTGATAATTTGAGCAAGGCGACATGTTATACGAAAAATAATTTCTGTCGTATAAAATGTCACCCTGTACCAACGCATCATGAATTATTATAAAGTCTTACTAAAACTGTTTATTATTGATCTGAAAGTTTCGTATTTTCAGTTTTCAGCCAATTTGCGGTAGGTGACATTTTATCCGAAAAATAATTTTTGTCGTATAAAATGTCGCCGCTTAAAAATCGTTATATTTGACGTATATAGTTAGGTGAAATAATATAGAATAGACAAACATTAGAAACGTTTAAAATGCAACGCTTAAATTTTAACACTCTGGCATAATGAGTGGGCAAGGCGACATGTTATACGAAAAATAATTTTCATCGTATAAAATGTACAGATTTATTGGAAAATTTACATTAAAATTTAATCCTATCCGTCTTAAAGTTTCAGACTGTTGAGTTTCTGCCAATTTGAACAAGGCGACATTTTATACGAAAAATAATTTTTATCGTATAAAATGTCACCCTATACCAACGCATTATGAATTATTATAAAGTCTTACTAAAACTGTTTTTTATTGATCTGAAAGTTTCGTATTTTCAGTTTTCAACCAATTTGCAGTAGGTGACATTTTATACAAAAATAATTTTTATTGTATGAAATGTCGCCCATGAAAATCGTTATATTAGACGTCTATTGTTTGATGAAATTTGGAATAGACCAAAATAAGAAGTGTTTAAAGCAACGCTTAAATTTTAACACTCTGGCATAATGAGTGGGCGAGGCGACATTTTATACGAAAAATAATTTTTATCGTATAAAATGTCACCCTATACCAACGCATTATGAATTATTATAAAGTCTTACTAAAACTGTTTTTTATTGATCTGAAAGTTTCGTATTTTCAGTTTTCAACCAATTTGCAGTAGGTGACATTTTATACAAAAATAATTTTTATTGTATGAAATGTCGCCCATGAAAATCGTTATATTAGACGTCTATTGTTTGATGAAATTTGGAATAGACCAAAATAAGAAGTGTTTAAAGCAACGCTTAAATTTTAACACTCTGGCATAATGAGTGGGCGAGGCGACATTTTATACGAAAAATAATTTTTATCGTATAAAATGTCACCCTATACCAACGCATTATGAATTATTATAAAGTCTTACTAAAACTGTTTTTTATTGATCTGAAAGTTTCGTATTTTCAGTTTTCAACCAATTTGCAGTAGGTGACATTTTATACAAAAATAATTTTTATTGTATGAAATGTCGCCCATGAAAATCGTTATATTAGACGTCTATTGTTTGATGAAATTTGGAATAGACCAAAATAAGAAGTGTTTAAAGCAACGCTTAAATTTTAACACTCTGGCATAATGAGTGGGCGAGGCGACATTTTATACGAAAAATAATTTTTATCGTATAAAATGTCACCCTATACCAACGCATTATGAATTATTATAAAGTCTTACTAAAACTGTTTTTTATTGATCTGAAAGTTTCGTATTTTCAGTTTTCAACCAATTTGCAGTAGGTGACATTTTATACAAAAATAATTTTTATTGTATGAAATGTCGCCCATGAAAATCGTTATATTAGACGTCTATTGTTTGATGAAATTTGGAATAGACCAAAATAAGAAGTGTTTAAAGCAACGCTTAAATTTTAACACTCTGGCATAATGAGTGGGCGAGGCGACATTTTATACGAAAAATAATTTTTATCGTATAAAATGTCACCCTATACCAACGCATTATGAATTATTATAAAGTCTTACTAAAACTGTTTATTATTGATCTGAAAGTTTCGTATTTTCAGTTTTCAACCAATTTGCAGTAGGTGACATTTTACACGAAAAATAGTTTTTATTGTATGAAATGTCGCCCATGAAAATCGTTATATTAGACGTCTATTGTTTGATGAAATTTGGAATAGACCAAAATAAGAAGTGTTTAAAGCAACGCTTAAATTTTAACACTCTGGCATAATGAGTGGGCAAGGCGACATGTTATACGAAAAATAATTTTCATCGTATAAAATGTCGCCCTTACAGATTTATTGAAAATTTACATTAAAATTTAATCCTATCCGTCTTAAAGTTTCAGACTGTTGAGTTTCTGCCAATTTGAACAAGGCGACATTTTATACGAAAAATAATTTTTTGTCGTATAAAATATCACCCTCGTCAAAAATCGGAAAATATTTATTAATAGTATTTAAATACGTTTCAATCTTTGTTTTACTTTGAGTAGTCCATAATCAACTGTTGCAGCGAGCGCGACAACGAGAAAGATGAGTTCTCTCGACTCCAATCGAAAATGGAGACCTTCCAAGCGGGCACCCTCCGATTGGAAGATCATTTTGGCAAGTTGATGAAGTCGCTGCAAGACAATCGCAACAAAGTTCAATTGTTGGATAAAAGGAAGCGGTAAGGGTAAAATACGTTAAAACCTACGATCATTTCCATAGAGATTTATCGAGGAACACCTTCGCCAACAAACAAAACGATGTGGCGTATTTGGCGTCGAAAAGAGGCGCGGAATTACAGCGGAGAATCGCTAGATTGGCCGGAATCCGAGAGAAACAGGAGGCAAGTGCAATATTCGATTATATGGCAAAAAAGATACCTTTTTTCCCCGTAACGCTTGTGTATTAATAGTACTTGGCTAAAACAAGCATTGAAAAACTGTGTTTCAATACTCTGACATATTGGTGCGCAAAGGGACATTTTATACGAAAAATTATTTTCATCGTATAAAATGTCACACTTGCTGATTTATTGAAACAAAACTTTAAATTATAACCCATCCATTTTAAAGTTTAAAACTGTTGAGGGTCTGCCAATTTAAGCAAGGCGACATTTTATACGAAAAATAATTTTTATCGTATAAAATGTCACCCTTTCCCAACGCATGGTCGATTATCATAAAGACTTACTAAAAATGTTTGTTGCTTATCTGAGACTTTTGTACTTTCGGTTTTCTGCCAAGGCGACATTTTATACGAAAAATAATTTTTATCGTATAAAATGTCGCCCTTTTTTATTTATTTAAAAATTACATTCAAATTATATCTTACCCATCATAAAGTTTCAAATTGTTGAGTTTCTGCCAATTTGAGCAAGGCGATATTTTATACGAAAAATAATTTTCATTGTATAAAATGTCGCCTTACTCAAAAATTGGCAAATTTGCCTTTATAAGGGCAACTAAACATCTGTTTTTTGTAAATGGAAAGATTCGGAGTTTTAACGCGTCTGAGAAGCGACGTTTTATACGAAGAAAATGGTTTCAGCAACGGATAATCAAGCGAACGGCGACGAACAATCATCTTCGCACCGTCGTCAACCAACTCAAACAGAAACACTTGGTGTTGGTCGAAAGGGACCTAGAAGAAGCCAGGAAGCAGAACAAAACTTTGCAAAGAGTACGTTTTTGTCAATACAAATTACCGTAATCCTTTAGCAATGCTCCCAAACCGAAGCCGAGCACAACCAGGTCCGCAGCACGAAACAGACCTTCTTGACGCCCAATGACGTGCAGACGGTGTCGGCGCATTTCGAGGAAATCGAAAAGCTGCTCTTCTACAATGAGTTCAAGCTGAAAGCGTACACGGACGTCCTCAACGAGCTGAACGAACTGTTGAAGCGGCGAAAGGAGTCGGTAAGGAGGGAAATTGAACATGGTAAAGAGAGGCTTTTGGAAGACGAGCGTATTAGTTGTTTTACGGAATTTCGAAGAGTGCATAGATTTGCACCGTGCAATAGGCTGGCCCGGCCCGGGAAATGTTTTGAAATGGCCCGCGCACCGTGCAAAAAGAGGTAAAACAGACATGGCAAGGGGGCCGGGCCGGCCGGGCTTTGGAAATTTTGAAAAGGGCCGGGCCGGGCCCGACTCTAAACGGGCCGGGCCGAGGGCCTATCTTTTTTTTGGCCCCCTCGGCCCGGCCCCTTTTTTCAAAAAAAAAATTGTCTTGCAACGAAAAATTTAGGTGCCAATTTTTTTTGGCATTTTGTTGTAATTTTTTCGCAAAAAAACGGGCCCAAGGTACCCCGTGGCCGGGCCGGGCTTTGAAAATTTTGAAAAGGGCCGGGCCGGGCCCAACTTTAAACGGGCCGGGGGCCCGAAGGGCACCGGGCCCGGCCCGTTTTGCCATGTCTGCCCGTGGCTCCACTACTGTCCCTTTTAGTAGTCAAGTCTCTACCTTGCTCGTATTTCACATCTCATTCATAACGATATGACACGTATTTTAGGACAATTTGGCGGGCTCTTCGCTGCATTTGGGCGGTGAGAGCGGCGGACTCGGCGCTAGCGCGGGAATGCGCAGATCCCGGTCCGAGAACTCGGACGACGGCGCCTGGCGCAAACACCGCAAATACAAAGGGATCCGCGATTCGATTACGGAATTGGTCCGCAAAAAAATCGCCTTGGAATATCGGCGGAAGCGAATGGAGGAAAAGGTGCGGCAGACCCTTGGAATTGTCATCATTTTCAGATTGTGGACCTGCGCGTACAACATTCGCATGTCATGAAGGAGGCGGCGATTTTGACAAACGAACAAACGACGGTGGAAAAGAACCATGATGAAAGGAGAACATGTATGCTTTGGAGAGTTTTTTTTTACAAAAAAATGTGAAACTTTTTTGCGAATTTTGCTATGAAAAAAGTTTCATGGCGATTTGTACCATAGAGGGTAATGTTTCAACAGAAAATCAATTTTTTCCACCTAAAACTGGCAAAGATATGGCCAAAAAGTGTTTTTGTATCGGAAAAATTATTTAAAAATTTTTTAGGTATTACCGGTCAAAACAAGTCTAGACTCTTTGTCGCGCACCGCACAGTGCACGTTTTTCACAGTGCATTTAACCTTTAGCACTGAGCAATCAAAACATCGCCGCAGCGCAAGTTTTTTTCTACTACGTCGCAGCGTCGGCGCTTTGCACAGTGCAAACGGAATTTTTGAGGTCTGCACAGTGCAAAAGGCTCCAAAAAGGCGCGCGCACCGTGCAAAAAGAAGCAAAATGCACTGTGCGGCGCGACAAAAACTTCTGAAAAGGCGCAGTCGTATGTTTAGTGCGTACTATGTGAGTTAGGGGCCTTTGACGACGCGTAGTATTAAAACGCTCCAAAAAGGTGCGCGCACCGTGCAAAAAGAGAAAAAACGACAAGAACTTTTGAAAAGGCGCAGTCGTATGTTTAGTACGTACTATATGAGTTCTGCGCTTTTGACGACGCGTAGTACTGCATATTTTACCTATTTCCAGCCCGTCTCCAAGCCCAATCCCAATCGCAGGCGCTGCCGCAAGAGAATGGCCCCGAGGACTTGGTGAACAAACGCATTCATTTCGCCGAATCGCGACTGCTCGAGCTCAACGAGGAGAACAAGAAATTGGACACGGACCTGCGGGCCCTGCTACAGTCATGTGTGGAGTATCAAAAGAAGTTGGATGGGTTCGAGGCGGAGCAAAATTTGGCGGAGAAACATGCGGAGCATCTGCAGGAAATTCACAAGCTTCAAAAACGACATCAAAGCCTCGAAAAGCAGCTGTGGAAGGCGCAGAAGGTATGTTTATAAGGCCCCTTGGGGCATACTCTAGCTAATGTGACAGTTTTCCAAACTTTAAATTTCAAATTCCCGCCAATTTTTTGGCATTGTGGTTTTAGGGTCGTTTATGGCGATGAAATACAAAAAATGTCTTGTAGCTACGTTTAAATAGCCCCTTACGGCATACTCCAGCTAATGTGACAGTTTTCCAAATGTTAAATTTCGAATTCCCGCCAATTTTTGGCATTGTGTTTTTAGGGTCGTTTATGGCGATGAAATACGAAAAATGTCTTGTAGCTACGTTTAGATAGCCCCATAGGGCATACTCCAGCTGATGTGACAATTTTCCAAATTTTAAATTTCAAATTCCCGCCAATCTTTGGCATTGTGTTTTAAGGGTCGTTGAGGGCAAAAGAATACGAAAACTTTTTAGCAAATATGTTTCTTAAGCCCCTAAGGGCCTACTCCAGCCTATGTGAGATTTTTCCAACTTCTAAATTTCAAATTCCCGCCAATCTTGGCTTAGTGTCACAACGGTCACTGAAACTTCCAAAGGCCCTGACAATCGCTTTAAATCTGCTTTGTGCAATCAACATTTAAATAGAATACCTTTAGACAAATTTAAATTAATTGAAACACAATGCCAAAAATGGCGGAAAATTTGAATTAAAAAATTTTAATTGTTTTTTGCATCAAAAAAATTATTTTAGTTTGTTTTTTCTCAATGTAAAAGTAAAATTTACTTTTTCAGGACATGGAGTTTGCTGTAATGCGTCGCGATTACGCGGTGAACCGAGCCCGCACCGTGCTCGGAACGCACAACGAGATCCGCGTCCAAAGACAGAGCAAAATCGAAAAACTCCGCACCGAATTGGAGGAAATGGAGCAGCAATTGAGCGTTGCCAATAGTTTGTAAAACCCTAAGGGCTTTCTAGTCGTAGTGCTGAATTTTTTTATCGATTCTTTGGGCTTTCGTAACCCGAGTGCTTTCTGTAGAAATTTGAATAAATTTGAAGAAAGGTTTTGCGTGAAACGGTGAGAAAACAGGAAAATCGTGCTATAAATAAGTGTCTGAATTGAGGTTTTTTTAAAAAAAAACTCTTTAGGAAATCTTAGAGACCCCATTTTCTTTAATTTTGAAAACAATAGGGACATTTTATACGATAAATACTTTTCTTCGTATAAAATGTCACCGATGTCTATGAAAATACGAAAAAAGCATGCCAAACCCTTTTATTTTAGTCGACGCCCTTTAGCTGACATTTATTTCTATTTTTCTGCACTTTCATGCTATTAGCGACATTTTATACGACAAAAGGTCTTTATCGTATAAAATGTCGCCTTTTGGGTTGGAATGCAGAAAAAGTGTTTATTGAAGACAATCAAGTGGCGTCAAATTTCCATATACCGAAACGTTGGAAACTTCTTTGCAAAGGCGACATTTTATACGAAGAAAAGTTTTCATCGTATAAGATATCGCTAATAGCAAAAGAGTGCAGAAAAATTGAACTAAAAGTAAAATATACGTCGTTGACTCTTCGTTTTTCTGTATTTTCATCTTTTAGCGATGGGTTACGTTTTACACGATGAAACGCTTTTATCGTATAAAATGTCCCCCTTACTTCAAAATCGAAAAAGTGGGATCTTTGAGATTCTGCAGAAGATTAGCTTGACTGTTTACTTTACGCAAGCACACATCAATTCCATTTTTCAGCAAGGCGACATTTTATACGAAGAAAAGTTTTCATCGTATAAAATGTCCTCTTATGTAAAAAAGGTGAGGTGTCAAAAAATAGTTTTTATTCATTATATTTACACCGTATATTGCTCAGGAATACAATCTTTCAAATAAAAAAATTAAAAAGATTTCGCAGCAAACCCGGATTGACCAGTAATTTCCAAAAATTTTTCACAAAATTCAACCAAAATAAAAATAATTACTACTGAGTGCTAATACCATGGACTTGTCATAGAATTCGAGTGGGAGTGGGCTTGATATTGTCGTAATGAGGACGGGGCGGCTGTTGAACTCGTTGGGGCTTCCGAAGACCGGGCGATGGAGGCGTTGATGGGGCGTTTATTGGAGGGGGTGCTGGAAATATTTAGCGTATTTTAGGATGCAAAAATTAGTTTTGAGTTTTAAAACGCCCAAAAAAAATTTGGCCAAAAGTTTAAAGAATTTCGAACATGTTTCATTGAACAAAATGGTCTCGAGGACATGTTTCATCGTATAAAATGGTAATTTTCAAATTTTTCCCAAAAATGCAAAATACAAAATTTTGGACTGTTTCATCGTATAAAATGGTAATTTTCAAATTTTTTCTAAAAAAGCGAAACAAAAAAATTTTTAACATGTTTCATTGTATAAAATGGTAATTTTCAATTCTTTTTAAAAAAGGAAATTAAGATTGTTTGGACATGTTTCATCGTATAAAATGGTAATTTTCAAATTCTCCCAAAAAAAGCAAAATACAAAATTTTGAGCATGTTTCATCGTATAAAATGGTAATTTTAAAATTTCACCCAAAAAAGCAAAATAAAAAAATCTTGAACATGTTTCGTCGTATAAAATGGTAATTTTCAATTTCTCTCCAAAATGGAAATTAAGATTGTTTGGACATGTTTCATCATATAAAATGGTAATTTTAAAATTTTACCCAAAAAAGCAAAATAAAAAAATCTCGAACATGTTTCGTCGTATAAAATAATAAAAACTCACCTCTAATGACTTGTTCCGGGCTTTGAACCTGTCCCTGTCCTTGCGTCTGCCCATCATTGTTGTTCATTCGCTTGGGCAGCGACGTGGACCGTCTCATGAATCGCTGCACCAATCCCAGCGACTTGCCCCCCACCTCCACCGGAATGGCCGTGGAATTTTGATGCTGAAGGTCTTGAACCGCGACACCCATGCTGGGGCGGGACTGCCGTTGGGCGGGTGGGCGATTGTTGGGCGGGGGCTGATGTCGCCCCGCCATTCCCATGCTGGGCCGCGGCAGATTTGAGCTCGCACCGTGCGGAATGCCATTATAACTGGAAATGCGAGGAGATTACGGTAATTTTGGGGAAATTTGGGACAAATACGATACGAACCAGCTACGTCACACGACGGCAAACACATTGTCGTATATTAAAATATACATAAAACGGTCTGAACTTTGTCAAAAAAAAAATTTTTTTGCAAAAAATCTCAAAAATTAAAAATTAAATTTTTTTATGGCACAACATTCAGATTGTCATCAATTTTTGCATATATAATTTCAATGGGCTACAAATCAATTTTGTAAAAGTTTAACTCGCTATTTGCAGTCGCAGCGGAAATATTGCGCAATCTTTTTTCCGAGAGAGCACGCAAAATTAGGAGAGCGGTCAGAGAGAAAAACACTTTTTGGCCATATCTTTGCCAGTTTCGCGCGGAAAACATTGATCTTCTGTAGAAATTATATTTAATACATAAGAATGAGATTACCCAATTTTGGGTTTCAAAAATGCAAAAAAAATTTAGGATTTTTTTCAAATTGGCTGTTAAAAATCTTGATTATTTCTATAAAAAGTAAGGTATAACTTTTAAATATGCTTTAAAAAGTTCTAACCTACTACGAGATTACAAAAGAATGTAGACTTTCTGTCGCGGGCCGCACATTGCACAATTTCACAGCGAATTTGACATTTTGCACTGTGCAATCGAAATATTGCCGCGAAGCAAGCTTTTTTCAACTACGTCGCTGCGGGAATTTTGCACAGTGCAAACGGCATTTGTGAGGGTTGCACCGTGCAAAATGCTTCAAAAAGCCCCGCGCACCGTGCAAAAAGAGGACAAATGCACTGTGTGGCGCGACAAAAAGTCAACGGGATTTTTAAAAAGGCGTAGCATGCCTTAGGAGGTTCTAATCAAGATTTGTACCAAGTTTCAACAAAATCTAAAAAAATTGCCTAAGGCGTTTTTTTTCTTTTTTTTTGAAATTTTTTGAAAAAAAGTTGATTTTGAAAAATTCGTTTGCCAAAAATTCTATTCTTGCCAAATTTTCAATTTACTAATCCGTCCGCAAAGTCGCTGGAGACATTTTTGATGTTTGCACTGTGCAAAAAAGGACAGGGTGCGAGCGACAGCCGAAAAAAGCCTATTGCACAGTGCAAAAAGCAAGAAATTGCACAGTGCAACGCGAACCTTTGCCTTCGCACAGTGCATGTCGCTGAAATCACTCCAGCGACTTTACGGACGGGTACAGACCTCCGAAAAAAAAGTTTCCACACAACAAATTCACAGTTACAACCACCGCGACGACGACGGAAATCTCACCGCAAAAAAATGCGAAAAATTGGAAAAATTCCCAAAAAAAAACTCGCGAAAAAACGGTTAGCGAATGGTGAATGTAAGCCCGTACGTGTGGTATTATGCGGCCGTCGTCCTCACAATTTGCGCCTTAAGTGTGTAAACGACCGAATCGCCGACCTACCGCGTGTTTCCGTTCGGTTTTGGGCCGGGATTCGTGGGAAAGGTGGCCGAATTGTGGATCCGATACTTGGTCGGCGAGCCGCGCCGCACCACCGTGCCCGTGGTGTAGTTGGCGTTGTAGTGGGGTGAGTGGGGTTTGGAGTGGTTCAGGTCGCCGCTGATCGCCGATTTATTCGCCACAACGTAGCCGGGAAGGGTTTTGGGGGGCTGAAATTGAAGTTTTTGATTGAAAACACCATTTTTTCAAATTGAAAAATGGAATTTGAAATTGAAAATGAAATTTTGCTTAACTTGTGACAATTTCAACGTAAAAATTTGGCGATTTTTCAATGGTGAAATACGGCATACGAAGTAAGACGTGTATCGTATAAAATGTCACCCAGCTCAACTCAAACATAAAATAGTAAAACAAATTTAAGCCAGAATTTATCTGGGTGTCTGTTAGACAGTATTTTAAAAATTTTTTAATACTTACGGCGCAGGTGACATTGTATACGAAAAATTTTTTTCATCGTATAAAATGTCCTCAAGTAAAATAAGAACATAAAAAATCATTTCAAAGGCTTTTATTTATTTATCTTGGTGTCTGTTATACATTATGTTTTTCAATTTTGCGATATGTACGGCCTAGGTGACATTTTATACGAAAAATTGTTTTCATCGGATAAAATGTCGCTTTCTCCAAAAAATGTAAAAAAACTTGTGAAAAAACACACAAACATACACTTTTGACGCTATTGCCAGTCACACGCCAAACTACTCTTGCCAAATTCGGCCTGGTGACATTTTAAACGAAAAAAGTTTTTATCGTATAAAATGTCCCCCTGACAAAAATGGTAGAAAATCTCAAGTTATCGAAAGTTGAATTACCAAAGAGGTTTTTTTTTTTTCAATTTTTAAAATATGGGTGACATTTTATACGAAAAATCTGTTTCATCGTATAAAATGTCGCTTTCTCCAAAGAATGTAAAGACATTGTAAAACAACACACAAAAATAACCTTTTGACGCTATTTCCAATCGCAGGCCAAACTATTTTTGCCAAATTCCGACTGGAGACATTCATCGTATAAAATGTCCCCTTTGCAAAAATGGTAGAAAATCTCGCAAGTTATCAAAGGTTAAATTTACTTTGTTAAAAATGACAACAACATTAGTTTTTTTTTGATTTTCATTTTCATAATTAAGGTGACATTTTATACGAAACATTTCCAAATTTGCAAAACCTTTCAAAATCAAATTCAAACTGATTCCTACCGTGTCCAAGCTTTTCCTTAGTCCATTCTGCGCCGGCTCCTTCAACTGGTTGATCTCATCCTCCAATCCCCGCACAATGTTTACCAAAACCGCCTTGTCATTGCTCTGTTCGTCGACGACCCGTTGCAAATGCGCTTTTTCGTCCATTAATTGCGCGACCTGCTTCTTCAGCTCGGCCACTAATACGGTCTCGTGCTCCTCCGCGCGGGGACCCGCCATCTTGACGCGCATTCGAAGCTGATGCAGCTGGGAGAGGAGTTGTTTTCGCTCGTGGAGCATGTACAATATGATGACTTTGGCGCGCTCCTTTTCCTTTGTCATGTCTTCTTCGCGTTTGTTCAGCTCTTCGTCGCGCTTGTCGATTTCGTCTTGCTTTCGGGAGGTCTGGAAGAAAATTTGAATAATTTTGAAAAATTTCGAAAAAATTTGCATAAATAAAAAATTTGAAATAAAAATAGATCATATACGAAGCAACGTTAGTTAAAATACGCTATAACAATTTTTTAAACAGTCTAAAGGTAATTTACCGCCCAAAAAACGAAAAAAACTCATTTAAACAGAATGCCAAAGATTGGCGGGAATTTTGCATTTTTGAATTTTCCAAATGCCTAAAATAGTCAAATAGACTCTAAAATTCAAATCAGGAATATCTTTAGTCATTTGTTATCATTTTACAGCTGTTTCAACGCTTGCAACAGAATGCCAAAATGGCGGGAATTCCAAAATTTTAAATCTTTTATCAAATTTTAGTCGTCGAAATAAAACGTGTTGGTCCTAAATACAGAATAAATAATAAAGAATGTGAAAACATACCTCAGCTGTCAACGAATGGACATGATCTTGCAACGTCTTGATTAGATTCGATTCATCGGCCGTTTTGGGCCGCTGCGCGGCATGAAGCTTGGCGTTGAGCAATAAAAGCTCTTTTTTGTGGCGCTCCTCGATTTCCAGTAGCCTCTGAAAATGTTTTGTAAAAGTAAGATTTTGAAGATTATAGACATGTTTTGTCACCTTTTTGTCGTATAAAATGTCACCTTATTTTAAAATCGAAGAAATTCTTTGAGATTAAGAAGATTCAATTAGATGTTATTCTTTTTTCACACATTAACTCCATTTTTCAGCAAAGTGACATTTTATACGAAAGAATATGTTCATCGTATAAAATGTCACTTAACGGTTTTTTGTCGAACAAACTAGAAAACGTATCCAAAAAGGTTCTAATTTGACGTAAATTAAGGATTTTCGAAAGTTTTCTTTTTTTTGAAACTTTTAAGTCACTGGAGTGATTTCTGCGACATGCACTGTGCAAAAAAAATTTCCCTTTGCACTGTGCAATTTGTTGCTTGTTGCACCGTGCAATAGGCTTTTTGCGGCTATCGCATCCTGCTTTTTTTGCACTGTGCAAAAACCAAAAATCACTCCAGCGACTTTCCGGACGACTAGTACTCACTTTAGCCAATTGCGTCTCCACATTCACGTATTTCTCCGTCAATTTCTCGTATTCCCGCAGCGGAACACTCAAAATCTGTTCCATATTCTGTTTGGGTACGGTATTTTTGATCACCATTCCCTCATCCGACAGCAAACTTTCCATCGCTTTCGAACATTCACCATCCTCGGGCTGCTTGTACAGGTATGCTTTGGCTTTTTCTGACTGGAAATAAAGGACAGATCAGAAATAAAAAAAAAATTTTTTTAACCGCACAGTGCAAAAAAATTTTTACTCTTTTGCACGGTGCGAATTTATTTTTTTGGTGCACTGTGCAGATATTTTTTTTGAATTTTTTCGCACAGTGCAAAGAGCAAATTTGGCTTTAGCACAGTGCTGGGGGAATATTTGCTTTGCACAGTGCAAGGAGCGAAATTGAGTTTGCACGGTGCTGGAATAATTTTTGGAAATTTTGAAGCGCACAGTGCAGATTTTTTTTGCACTGTTTTTTTGCACTGTGCGTATAATTTTTTTTGGCGCACAGTGCAGACTTTTTTGCACGGTGCGGACAAAAATTTAAAAAAATTTTTTTGGCGCACAGTGCAGACATTTTTTTTAATTTTCTGCACAGTGCGGACAAAATTCAAAAAAATTTTTTTTTGCGCACCGTGCAAAAATTTTTCATTGTATTGCACAGTGCACACAAACTTTGAAAAAGAAGTCTTACTCTTGCCACGGCCAATGCGACATCTCTCGCTTGTAATTCCGCTTCCATAAATGCCAATAATCGAAATAAATCCTTTTTCGAGTATTTCTTAGCTTCCGCTTTTTGTGGTTCGGGTTTGGGCTGGTCGAGGTTTGAACTTGTGGGATCGGGGGAGCACAAAAGATTTGAGGTCGAAGGACCCGGCAGGATGTATGCCGGAGGGCGCGACATTTTTTAAATGGAATTTATGGGGATAGAAGTGATTTGGCCAGTGGGTAATTTAGGGTTTTAGAGGCTAAAATACGAGAATTAAAGTTGAAAACAAAGAAAAAATTGAAAAAAGCCGCGGTAAAAAGTTTTCATCGTATAAAATGTCCATTTGTTATATAATCGCATAAAAAAACTATTTTAAACGCAAGTATTTAGTTTGGAGACTGTTAGACAATATTTTTTAAATTCTGTAACATTTATGGCCAAGGTGACATTTTATACGAAAAATTGTTTTTATCGTATAAAATGTCGCCCTCTGCAAAAAATGTAAAGACATTGTAAAAAAACACTCAAAATTTAACTTTTGACCAGTCGCATACCAAAGTTTTTTGCCCAAATTTAAACTAGGCGACATTTTATACAAAAAATTGTTTTCATCGTATAAAATGTCACTTCTTCCAAAGAATGTAAAGACATTGTAAAAAACACACAAAAAGAAACTTTTGACATTATTTGCGGTCAAACTAGGCGACATTTTATACGAAAGATAATTTTCATCGTATAAAATGTCACTCTCTGCAAAGAATGCAAAGACATTGTAAAAAAACACACGAAAAGTAAATTCTGACGCTATTTGCAGCCGTTCGCCAAATTTTTTTGCCCAGCTTGAAACAAGACGACGTTTTATACAAAAAATTGTTTTCATCGTATAAAATATCACCCTCACAGTTACTTGTAGAAAATGTCCAGTCTATTCAAAAAGTCGATGATTCTAAAGTATTTAAAAGATCTCCCCTTTCCGACCAAAAATCGATATTATCCATGGTTGTAAAGCTCTCTCATCGCCGATTCGATCCGGTTTTGGAGAAAAACGTGAGAGAAAAAAGATTTTTTTAGGTGATGGATCGATTTGTGTGCAATTCACACTCCAAAAGTCAAAGCAATTCGACGTTTTTTGTGGTGAAAAAAGTTGGACATCTGTTTTCGGATAAGAGAATGGAACATTAAACAAGTGTTTTAGGGGGATTTAGGGGGTAATTGGGATTAAAACAATTTTGGGATGGAATTTTTGGGGAAAATGCCACAAATTGAAACAAAAAATTATTTCCAAAACTGCACGGTGCAGCCAAAAATCACAAAAATTTTTGCACTGTGCGATTTTTGGATTTGTTTTTTTACTGCACTGTGCAAAATTTTTGTTGTTTTATGCACAGTGCAGCCCAAAATAATCAACTTGCATGTTGCACAGTGCAAAAAAATTTTCAAAAATTGCACGGTGCAGCCGAAAAAAGAAAAATTTTTGCACTGTGCGGTTTTTGGATTTGTTTTTTACTGCACTGTGCAAAATTTTTTTTGTCTGTATGCACAGTGTAATCCGAAATAATCAACTTGTATGTCGCACAGTGCAAAAAAAGTTTTCCAAAAATTGCACGGTGCAGCCAAAAAAAATGTTTGCACAGTGCGGATTTTGGGTTTGTTTTTTGACTGCACCGTGCAAAGGTTTTAATATTTTTATGCACAGTGCAGTCCAAAAAACTCTTGATTACATAATGCACAGTGCAAAAAAATCTTTTTGATTTTTTTACCGCATTGTGCAAAATTTTTTTTGTCTTTATGCACAGTGCAGTCTAAAAAAATCGTACTGCATGTTGCACAGAAAATCTTCAAAAACTGCATGCACGGTGCAACCGAAAAAACAAAATTTTTTGCACTGTGCGGATTTTGGATTTGTTTTTTGACTGCACTGTGCAAAAATTTTTTTGTCTTTATGCACAGTGCAGAAAACGCTGGACCTTTGCACAGTGCAGCCCAAACAAATCCTGATTAAATACACATTGCACAGTGCAAACAATTGATTGAAGAATCGCACCGTGCAGTCAAAAAAGAATTCAAAAAGGTTCGCACTGTGCAGTCAAAAAACGAATGACAAAAACCGCACAGTGCAAAAAAAATTTTTCCAAATTTTAGGTTCGAAATATAATACACATACGAAATGGGCCTCAACTATCACTATTATCAACAAAATTATCAAAAAGTCATGCTTCCATTCCTTGCACTTTCAGGAAGCGGTGGTTGTAAACGTCAAAGGAGATAAAAACGGAAAACGAATCGGTATTGAGTTTAATTTCGACTTGCAGGCGGAATGCCCTCAGGCGGCAAGAGATGTCAAATGAATTCTTAAACAATCGAAGACGCTGTAACGACTTTTTTCGCACTTTTTTCCGGACAAAAACAATACTTATTATTGCCACATTTGGCTTATGTGGTAATAATAAACAACATTTTTGGTTTAAATAAGCGTTGACTTTAATGGAATAGCAGCGTTGAGTCGTTAAAACGCGCCATAAAGCTTTTGTATAGCAAAAATGTTTAGAAAAAGAAAAAAAATTGCAATTTTCTCCAAAAAACTTCAAATTTCCGGCAAAAAATCGGTGAAAATCCTTAAAATTGGCCATGGGAAGACATAAACAGCCGTTTGCTATGATAAGTGTTGCATTAAAATACTGTTTATTGCCCTAAAAAGGTAAAACAATTCGTTTTCCCCAAAAATCGTCTCATTTCCCCTTGCAACCCCAAAATTCCCTTAAAATCCGCTTAAAATTCCATTCCACCCTTCGAATCGGACCTCCGACCCTAACACAATCAGCCCTCTCTACAACAAACCACTTGAACACTCCATTTCAAACTAATCTATAAGATAAAGCGGAGTGGAATGCAAAAATCAGTATAATTTTGAGTAAAAATCAAAAAATCCTCAAATTTCCGGCAAAAAATCGGTAAAAATCTATGGTAAAAGACATAGCCAGGGGTAAAAAGGAGTCTACTCTGCGGAAGAGGTCTTACAAATACTAGTTACAGCCTTAAAAACGCAAGACAATCGTTTTGTCAATCAAAAATCATGATTTTCCTTTAAAAAATCATTGTTTCCTCAAATTTCCAAGAAAAAATCGGTGAATTTTCGCAAAATTATCCAAAATCAGGGGCAAAATAACATCTGTTTTTCTTGCTAAGGCTTTAAAATCCTCTTTATTTCCCTTAAAAGGTAAAACAATTCCTTTTTTGCTTAAAAATCGGCTCATTTCCCCTTGCAACCCCAAAATTCCCTTAAAAATCCCCTTAAAATTCCAATTCACCCCTCGAATCGGAACTCTGACCCTAAACCAATCAACCCTCAGGTGTAAGAAGTCATTTTATTTAGCGTGTATCATTCTAAAAAGTCATTAAGAGTCCAAAAAAGGTAAAACAAAACCATTTCCCCCAAAAATCGTCTCATTTTCCCTTGCAACCCCCAAATTCCCTTAAAAATCCTCTTAAAATTCCAATTCACCCGTCGAATCGGACCTCTGACCCTAAAGCAATCAGCCCTCTCTACAACAAACCACTTGAACACTTTATTTCAAACTAATCTATAAGATAAAAAGCGTGGAAAGCAAAAATCAGTATAATTTTGATTGAAAATCAAAAAATCCTAAAATTTCCAACAAAAAATCGGTGAATCGGCCAAAACCAGGGGCAACAAGACGTTTACTTTACTTCTTAAGACTTCAAATTCCTTTTTATTGCCTTAAAAAGGTAAAACAATTCCTTTTTTGCTTAAAAATGGGCTCATTTCCCCTTGCAACTCCAAAATTCCCTTAAAAATCCTCTTAAAATTCCAATTCACCCCTCGAATCGGACCTCTGACCCTAAAGCAATCAGCCCTCTCTACAACGAACCTCTTGAAGCTTTCAAATCGAACCAGTCTAGGCCATAAAGAACGCCGAAAGCCAAATTTATTCTCTCCTTTTTTCGTCAGCTGTTTGAAAAAAGTTTTTTTCGGGGGGATTCTGAAGGCCCCTGTTTCGGAGGGGCCACCTTTCCCTCCAAACCCCCCCCCCCCCCCCCTTTTTTTTTCTTTTTCCTTTTTTTCTTTTTCGTTGCGAAGACTCTCTCGTCGCGGGGAGAAAAAGCAAATGGTTTAAAGATTTTTCAGCATTTCCCTCGCGGGGTTTTGAGGGGTTTAAAGGACCTGAGCAACTAATTTTTATTTTTACGCACAGTGCAGTCCAAAAGAATCGAATTACATGTTGCACAGTGCAAAAAAAATCTTCAAAAACTGCACGGTGCAGCCGAAAAAACAAAAATTTTTGCACAGTGCGGATTTTGGATTTGCTTTTTTACCGCACCGTGCAAAGGGTTTTTTATAATATTTTTACGCACAGTGCATCCCAAAAGAATCGAATTACATTTTGCACAGTGCAAAAAAAATCTTCAAAAACTGTACGGTGCAGCCGAAAAAACAAAAATTTTTGCACAGTGCGGATTTTGGATTTGCTTTTTTACCGCACCGTGCAAAGGGTTTTTATTTTTACGCACAGTGCAGTCCAAAAGAATCAAATTACATTTTGCACAGTGCAAAAAACTTTTTTCAAAGATTGCACAGTGCATCCGAAAAAAGACTCGAATTAAACGTTGCACAGTGCAAAAAAATCTTCAAAAACTGCACGGTGCAGCCGAAAAAACAAAAATTTTTGCACAGTGCGGATTTTGGATTTGCTTTTTTACCGCACCGTGCAAAGGGTTTTTATTTTTACGCACAGTGCAGTCCAAAAGAATCAAATTACATTTTGCACAGTGCAAAAAACTTTTTTCAAAGATTGCACAGTGCATCCGAAAAAAGACTCGAATTAAACGTTGCACAGTGCAAAAAAATCTTCAAAAACTGCACGGTGCATCCAAAAAAACAAACATTTTTGCACAGTGCGGATTTTGGATTTGCTTTTTTACCGCAGGGATTCATCTTTAAAGGAACAGACCAGCCACTTTTAAATCGCGCTTTTTACGGCGTGGAAAAAAAATGTCCAAAAAGCTCTTTCGTCTACTGTACCATTAACAACGGAAAAAGTAATGGTGGCAGTCTACATGCTTACTATAATAATAATTATTTTACAGTTTGCAACTCTGCCGGTTTTGTTTTCGCTGCAGGACAAAAAAAATTTTTTTTGACATTTCGTTTCACACGCCGTAAAAAACGCGGTTCAAAAGTTGTTGTTCTGGTCCTTTAATTGGTTTTGAAAAGGGGGAAATGATGAAATGATGTTAGTATTTTTTTATAAAGTGCATTGATTTTTCCGCTTTCCGCACTGTGCACGCAAAACCTCCATTTCGCACCGTGCAAACCTTAAAAACGCCGTTTGCACTGTGCAAAATTTCGGACAGCGACGTAGTTAAAAAAAGCGTTGCGCCGCGGTGATATTTCTCTTGCACAGTGCAAAAGGTTAAATGCACTGTGAAAAATGTGCACAGTGCGGCCCGCGACAAAAAGTCTGCGTAAGCTAAGCTTTTTTAGAATTTTTAAAACGAAAAAAACCAAAAAAAATCTGTTTTATCAATAGCCCCCCATAAAAAAAAGAAAAAAAGTAAAAAAAAGAAAAAAACACGATCATTTACTCTCTAATAGTAGGTAATGGTGCGGTTTACATCATTCCCCAGCCGTATTTATAGTCTTGACTTTCATCTTTACTATTTACTTGCAAAAAATTGGAGAAAAAGTTTTGTTGGGGGAAATAATTTTTTTGAAAAGCCCTGGGGGCGAAGCGGCGTTCCTCGGGGGAGTAAACATTGGAATGTAGTCCACAAGTTCGTTATAGGTGGGTAAACATGAAAAAAAAAGATGTGGAGAACAGTGTGGATGTCAATGGGGAAGGGATTTGAAGGGATTGCTGGGAAAAGTAAAGGATGAAATTATACCACGCCATTTCAAAAGTCCCGTAGACGTTTTGTCGCTCCGCACAGTGCATTTTTCCTCTTTTTGCACGGTGCGCGCGCCTTTTTGGAGCATTTTAATACTACGCGTCGTCAAAGGCCCCTAACTCACATATATAATAGTACGCACTAAACATACGACTGCGCCTTTTTAAAAGATTTTGTCGCTCCGCACAGTGCATTTTGCTTCTTTTTGCACGGTGCGCGCGCCTTTTTGGAGCCTTTTTCACTGTGCAGACCTCAAAAATTCCGTTTGCACTGTGCAAAATTAAAGCGACAAAGTTGAAAAAGCGTTGCGTCGCTGCGATATTTCGATTGCACAGTGCAAAAGGTCAAATGCATTGTGAAAAATGTGCACTGTGCGACCGGCGACAAAAACTCTACTAGCGTTTCCATAAAGTTTGTAGACTTTTTGTCGCGCTGCACAGTGCATTTTTCCTCTTTCCCGCACCGTGCGCACTTTTTTCACCATTTCGCACTGTGCGTCTGTTGCGCACGCAAACTTGACGTCATTGAAAAAAGCGTTGCGTCGCGGCGATATTTCGATTGCACAGTGCAAAAGGTCAAATGCATTGTGAAAAATTTGCACTGTGCGGCCCGCGACAAAAAGTTTACGCACTGTTGGAAGGGCGTAGTATCAATTGCTAAAAATTTTAGCACGATTTTTCCAATAAATATTCAATTGAACTACTTTTTCGAGAGAGCACGCAAAGTGCGGAGAGCGGGAGGGTTATGGCCAAAAAGCGTTTTTCTCTCTGTCCGCTCTCCGCATTTTGCGTACTTTCTCGGCCGCGAAGATCGCACGTCGGGGCTGGGCCACATATCAATTCCGGAAAGTTTTAACTTACGCTTTGCAAAAAAAGCCGAAATATTCAATGATCTTTGCGGCCGAGAGAGCACGCGAAATGCGGAGAGCGGTCAGAGAAAAAACAGTTTTTGGACGTATCTTTGCTGTTTTCGTGCGGAAAATTTTGATTTTTTGTGGAAACATTTCCCTCTACGCTAGAAATAGCCATAAAACTTTTCGTACCAAAATTTGCAAAAAAAGTTTACATTTTTTCCAGATTTTGATGTAAAAATCTCGGTCGTTTCTGCAAAGCGCGGATTCGAGGTCTGGCATATGTATTAACAAAAATTATTCTAAATTTATCCCTTCATTTGTCGAAATGTGAGCTTCGCATTTCGAATCCTTCCGCTCTCAGATATTTTTAGATTTTTACTAAAAACATGTCAGTAACATTCAGTGCCACAGCCGGAAAAACACGCAGACCTCAATAACCACCAATTACAATCCGATAATCCCCACAAAAATTGTGCTAAAAACGGAAATCCAAGGAATTAACATGATACACTCACCAGACAGAGATGATTTGGTTGTTTTATAATTTTGCCCTGAGGCTGACAGATTTGCAAGTGACAGGGTTTAAAAAAAGCTGTTTTTCGGGATAAAAACAACGGTTTTTTTAATTTTTTGAGCGATTTTTTCTTGGAAAATGAAAAAAATTTCTAATGCACTGTGCAAAAAAGGTCAGGGTGCGACCGACAACCGAAAAAAGCCTATTGCACGGTGCAAAAAGCAAGAAATTGCACGATGCAAAGGGAACTTTTGTTTTCGCACAGTGCATGTTGCAGAAATTACTCCAGCGACTTTTAAAATTAAAAAAAATATCAAAATAAAAAAAATTATTTTGAAAATCGCGAAAATGATTTCGCTCGCATTTCTGACATAGGCAACTTATCAATTCCTGAAAATTTTAGCTCACGCTTTGCAGAGGAAGCCGAGATATTCAACGATCTAGCGAGAGAGTGTGGAAAATTGGGAGAGTGGTTAGAGAAAAAAACACTTTTTGGCCGTATCTTTGGCAGTTTCGTGCGGAAAAAATTGATTTTTTGTGGAAACATTACCCTCTATGGTAAAAACAGCCATGAAACTTTGTGTGCCAAAATTTGCAAAAAAAGTGTAAAAAAAAAGTCACATTTTCGCCAACTTTCGATCTGCAAATCTTGGTCGTTTATGCAAAGCGCAAACTAGCGGTCTAGTATTTGTCTGAAAAGAAAATAGCACTAAATTTGTCCCCAAGTTTCATCAAAGTCTAAGCGTCGCACTTGTGGTACTTCCCCTGTTAGTGAAAATTGTAAAATACGTTCGTATTTCAAAAATACTCAAAATTTTGGTCCGAAATCTCAAAACGTTTTAATTTTAATCATCGCAAAGTCTGTCATTTTGACCTCACCTTTCTGGATTTCAATCAAAAAGCTGTGTGATTGATTCCTGACCCTTTGGCACTTAATTTTTGACATTTTCAAGGTGATTAATCGATAATGTCGGGGGAAATTCAGGATTTTCGACTGTAACAATGACATTTGAAGGAAAAATTTTTATTTTTGAGATTTTTTTGTAAAATACGTACAAAACAAAAAAAAAATTTTTGAAAAAATTGAATTTTCTCAGAAAAAATCGGTTTTTTTTTCTGTTTCTACCATCTATGGTAGAAACAGACATGAAAAGGTCAAAATTCGCAAAAAGTTTCACATTTTCGCCAATTTTCGACCTAAAAATCTCGGTCATTTCTGCACAGCGCGAGCTAGGAGTCTCGCATATGTCTTAAAAAAAATAATACCAAATTTGTCCCCAAGTTTCATCAAAATCTGAGCGTCTCACTTGCGGTACTTCCTTTGTAAAATAAGAAATTTTAGATTCTAAAATACTCAAAATGACGTAAAATCCCATTTCCATCTTATTTTTCAAAAACTTTTGTCTTAAATTTCCCAAAAAACTCTCATTTTCCCGAATGAATCGCGCTCATTACCAAGTGCAATATAACTCTCTCAAAAATGGCGCAAAATTTCTTCGAATTCATATTCAGCGACGTCCGAAGTAACCCTAAATGAGGACTAATCCGCGACAAAAAGTTTCGGGAAGAGGGAATGTGACGTGCGGCCGAAAAGCGGAGCGACCGCACCGTGCAGCGAAAAGGTGGAGTGCATTAGGGAAATTGCGAAAAATTGAAAAAAGTCGAGGGTTTCGGACCGCAGGAAGCGGCCAGATTAGAGGTTGTAATCTTAGACGTGGATGGAAATTAATTTTGATGATTTCACAACGATTTTTTACCGGAAATTTGGAGAAAAATTGAAAAAATGGACAGAAATTGGGTAAACATTGGAAAAAATCGCAAAAAATAAAAAAATTAACGCAAATTCGAATTAAATATAGGTTTTAAATTGTAGACAGTTCATTGTAGAAGTAGTTAGTAATTTGAATATTGATTAAAAAACGATTTTTTGACAAAAAATGAAAAAAAAAATTGCAAAAAAATCCGAAAAATTTCAAATTTTTGGTAAGAATTGGTCGATTCGTAGCTTTTTTCGACCGGTTACAAAATCAAGAAGTCGTATCAATTGATGTAATCTACATTATACGTCGAAAAACCTGTTGCAAATATCTGAAAAATCAATTTTTCCCAAAAAATGGCAACAATTTGAAAAAATCTTGATTTCATCGCAGAAATCTGTAGATTTGCGGGTGTCTTCGGCTATATATTGCAATCTTGAGGAGTAATACTAGTTTTTATGCACCAAAAATGTCAATAAAAAGCCTAAAATTAAGTGAAAATGTCATTTTTTGTCTAAAAATCCATTAAAAGTCACTAAATCCCGTCGAATCGTCTAATCCCCCCTTACCCCGCTCAAAATCCCTTCCAATATTTTCCCCATACAATGTACACTTCATTGGAAATTCGTTTCGGCATTTCCCTCGGCTTTCCGCCCATTAATCGCCGCGATTTTGGCGCCACATTCTCGCTTCCCTCTGCGCCCTCTCGGGTTTCGCCGCTCTCTCGCCGCATCAATCTGTCGCTTTGTCGTCGCGGGTTGCGTCAGAGCCGATTGGAGTCGCACTCAGAAAGTACGCATTTTTGGGTCAATCTCCAAAAATGGAGAGCGGATGAAGAGACTTTTCGAGGGCTCAATGGAGATGGATAATATGGATAATGTTCCGAAATTTTTTTGACGGCATGGGAATGTAAATGGCGTGGAATGATAGTAGTGGGTCACGGAATAATCGCTAAAAGTTTTGGCTCTCGATTTGCAATGAGAGCCGAGATATGCGACAATCTTTGCGGACGAGAGAGAATAGAGAATGAAGAGACGGTCAGAGAAAAGACGTTTTTTGGTCGTAAATTTGCCAATTTTGGGAGGAAAAAATTGATTTTTTGCACAATAAATACATTCCCCAATTCAAACAAAATACCGATTTTTGATTTCAAAAAATTTAAAAAAAAAATCAAAATTTTGTCATTTTTCGATCAAAAAATCTCAAAAATTACAGCAATACGCACGCTCAAAATTACAATAGGCCACAAAAAACTTTAAACAAAAGCTTTTGCCAAGCCTTTTTTCGGAGAACGATTTTTCGCACAGTGCAACGATTTTTTTTTAACATTTGCACTGTGCAATTTGACTTTTTTCGATTTTTTGACTTTTGCACTGTGCAATAAAATTTTTCGGCATGACACAATATTCCAGAGCTCTGAGGAGGCCCCTAGAAGCGAATGGAGAGTTTTTAAAATACGAAAATTTTTCCGAAGGCCTTTTTTTACACAAAAATAGGAAAAAACAGTAAAATTTTGATGTTTTTTCAATTTCATTTTACAAAGCCTGGCCGCTATGCAGAAAGCAAGAAATGGCACAGTGCAAGGTGAACTTTTGTTTTCGCACAGTGCATGTTGCGGAAATCACCCGGGCGACATTATGGATGGAATGGTACATAGTATTTTCATAAAGTGCATGGATTTTGTCGAATTCCGCACTGTGCACAAAAAACATCGGTTTTGCACCGTGCACTTAACTTTTTTTGGCGTTTGCACCGTGCAATCGGAATATCGATAAGCAATGTAAGCAAGATTGAACTACGTCGCAGTGTCGGCGGCAGGAATTTGCACAGTGCAAAAGGTTTTTGTTGGACGTTTGCACAGTGCAAAAAAAGGGAATGCACTGTGCGGTTGCAACAAGAGTGGGAAAAGTGCAAAATGCACTGTGCAAAAGAGAAAAAAGTCCCTGGCACTTAATGAGAATACTAATATCCCTTCGGAACAAGTCGAATTCTCCTCAAAAAAACATTCCCTCCGAAGACCAATGAATATTATGTTATGGCAATAAAGAATATAAAAAGTTGCCGTGACCGGCCCCATTCGGGTTCAACATGGAAATGAGGTTGTGAAAGAGCGCGGCAAAGTCGAAAGGACCTCAAAAATATTTTCATGCCCTTAGGGCAAACGATATTTCATTGGGTTGCCCTGCGGGCAAACGAAGTAAACGTTTGATTAAATGGAAGGGCATTTGATTACAGTGAATTTGAGGGAGAGCAAGGAGGAAGGAAAGGCCCCTAAGGGGTTGAAGAAAAAAGATAATTTATTTATGAAATATGAGGCTTTCGAAATTCATGGCTTCAAAAGGCAAAAAACAAACAAAAGCTGAATATCATGATGAGGAATACTCCGATTACCCGCAAACTTTGTTTATATAATCCACATAGGTCACAAATCAACCCCTGAAATTTTTAGCTAGCCCTTTGCAGACGTAACCGAGATATTCGACAATCTGCCGAGAGAGTACGCAAAATGCGGAGAGTGGGCAGAGAGAAAACGCTTTTTGGCCGTATCTTTGGCAGTTTCGTGCGGAAAAAATCGACTTTTTCGGGAAAATGCTAGCGCGACAAAAAAACTTTCAAAGACCGTCGAAATCACTCCAACGGAGGGACAATGCCTAGGGGGTTGATCTCATTTTGGTCGTTGCAAATGCTGCAAGTGCGACACTCTGATTTGATTTTGTCGAAATTTACATGGGAAGTACTCCAAGTGCGACGCACAGATTTCCCAGAAATTTTGCGCACATGTTTTGTAGAGGCCCCATGTCGATTCCTTAAAATTTTAGCTCACGCTTTGCAGACGCAACCTAGATATTCAACAATCTGCCGAGAGAGTACGCAAAATGCGGAAAGTGGGCAGAGAGAAACCGCTTTTTGGCCATAACTTTGCCAGTTTCGCGCGGAAAAATTGATTTTTTTGTAGGAACAGCACCTGATACGGTAGAAATGAACAAGAAACGTTTCATGCCAAGATTCGCGAAAAAATGTCACATTTTTGCCAAATTTTGATCTAAAAATCTCGGTCGTTTCTGCAAAGCGCGGGCTAGAAGTCTCGGATATGTCTGAGAAAAAAGAATACTAAATTTGTGTCAAGTTTTATCAAAATCTGAGCGCACATTTTGCGCGGTGAATTTGACCTTTTTTTTGGTTTTTGCACTTTGCGGCGCAAACTTTTTTCAACTGCGTCGCTGGAGTCGGCACAGTGCAAAAAGCGTTTTTTGGTGGTTTGCACTGTGCAAAAAGTTTCTCAAGACTTTTTGAGACTAATACACTGTGCAAAGCAAAAGTTCCCTTTGCACAGTGCAAAACAAAAGTTCCCTTTGCACTGTGCAAAGCAAAAGTTCCTTTTGCACTGTGCAAAACAAAAGTTCCCTTTGCACAGTGCAAAACAAAAGTTCCTTATGCACTGTGCAAAGCAAACGTTCCCTTTGCACTGTGCAAAACAAAATTTCAATTTGCACAGTGCAAAACAAAAGTTCCCCTTGCACTGTGCAATTTCTTGCTTTCTGCACCGTGCAATAGGCTTTTTTTGGCTGTCGCTCGCACCCTGACCTTTTTCGCACAATGCAAATGCTAAAAATCACTGCAGCGACATTCCGGACGGACTTATAAAAATACCAATATATATAATTGATTCATCCACCTTTTATTCTCACCGTTCTACCGTATCTTCGGCCAATCCAGCTCGGCAAAGTTGATGGGTATGAAGGAAATAAGCCAAACTGCCTTCAGCCAGCTGTAAGTTTTAATTTTCGACCATTTTGTTCAACAAATTCACTCAAAACGAGATTTTTCACTGTTTATTCAGCGGTTAATGCTCTTTATTTTGCCAACTGACCAAACGTTGGACATTGTTCATGTTTTTGTCATCAATTTCTCGAATTTTCGTTAACCTCTTTTCAATCTCTGTTGTAAATAAGCAATGGAATTCCCCCAAATGGTCAAAGAAACTGTCGATCGATTGTTTTTATTGTTTACAGCGAAGAACGTCAAGGTCAATTTGGCGACAACACTGCACACGTCATTTTTTAGGGTTCATTTTGAAATCGAAAGAAAGCGAAAAATAACATTAAGCAAAACACTGATTTTGATGGCATAAATTTATTTATTTGCAACGAAAGTAAAATGCGATGGGAAATAATCGACTTTCGAGGGTTTAAAGGGCCACAACACCTACTTTTGAATTGAAACGAAATGTCAAAAAAGTTTTTTTATGTCCTGCAGCGAAAACAATGGCGGCAGAGTTGCGACTGTGTATCATGTTAATTCCTTGGATTTCCGTTTTTAGCACAATTTTTGTGGGGATTATCCGATTGTAAGTGGTGGGTATTGAGGTCTGTGTGTTTAAAGAATTCTTAAAAGTGAAAATTTGAAAAAAATTACATTTTTTTCGCGAATTTTGGTATGAAAAGTTTTATGTCTATTTCTATCATAGAGGGTAATGTATCGACAAAAAATCATTTTTTTCCACCTAAAACTGGCAAAGATATGGCCAAACAGTGTTTTTTCTCTCTCGCTCTCCGCATTTCGCACACTCTCTCGGTAGATCGTTGAATATCTCGTTTTCCTCTGCAAAGCGTGAGCTAAAATTTTCAGGAATTGATAAGTTGCCTATGTCTGAAATGCGAGCAAAATTTAAAGAAAATCTGAGCGTCGCACATGTTGTACTTCCTTTGTAAAAATTTCTCACGTTGTTCCACAAAAAATTACTTTTTTCCACCTAAAACTGGCAAAGATATGGCCAAAAAGTGTTTTTGTCTCTAACCACTCTCCTAATTTTCCACACTCTCTCGACTAAACGTTAAAATTCCCTCAGGTCTCTTTGCACAGGATCAAAATAATTTTTTTATTATCAAAATTTTTTTTATTATCAAAATAATTTTTTTATTTTGATATTTTTTTTTTAATTTTAAGTCGCTGCAGTGATTTCCGCGACATGCACTGTGCGAAAACAAAAGTTCCCTTTGCACTGTGCAATTTCTTGCGTTTTGCACCGTGCAATAGGCTTTTTTCGGCTGTCGTTTGCACTATGGGTTTTTTTGCACAGTGCAAGCACCAAAAATCTCTTCAGCGACTTTGCGAATGGACTTGGATGTCTTAGAGAAATTATCTTAATTTTGTGTTAATTTTAATCAAAATCTGAGTGTTTTATCCAGCGAAATTGTGCTTTCAATTATTTTCTCGGAGCCTGCACGGTGCAGTGCTGTTTTAAGCCTATTTTTGTGACTGCACAGTGCAAAAATCAAATCTGAGCATTTATCGAAATTTGAGTACTTTCTTTACCAAAATCTAAGCACTTCCTGTTTGAGTGTTACAAAACACTTGCCTTGTCAACCATTAGTCATATCTTGCACAGTTTTTTCTTAAAACTCAAAAAATTTTCCGTAATTTTGCAATTACCTTCCGACGGGCGATTGTTTCGAAACTTTTCATCTGTTTACCGCGAACATTCCAAATACTTGATGTTTGGTATCCAACGACTTGTTTATCATACCATTCAGGTCACTATATAAACCTCTTTGGTAATGATAACTGGGATCATCGTTGACTTGCGTTGAGTTTGTTTGGCAATGAAACTTTTTGCATTCTTGGTCTTTGTCTGCATCGTTGCGCTGACTGTCGCTCAACAATACCAAGGAGAAGGGAATGTCGGCACACCGAGTGGCTTTTTCGGGAACCCCGGAGCCGGAACAAATGCCGCCGCGGCCGCTGCGAACACCGCCCAGACCGGCAACGGCTATACCGGAGCCGAAGGATGAGCCTGCGATTGTACGACGCACTCGAGTTGATTAATTGGTGTATTGTGAAACTTTGCGACAAATAAATTTTTCGGATACGATGAAAATAAGTTCTTACTGGTATAATACTCAAATGCAATGCACGTCGAATCGAAAAAAAAGTGTTCAAGTTGGCGAATGTTTTGTCGCACCTTTCCCTCCATTCGCTTTCGCCAGACATGGCTGCCCCAGCCCGGCCCTGCCCCAGTCGGGCCCCGGCTTCGCGCATTTCGAAAAGGGCCGGGCCGAGTGGACAATTTTTGGGGCCTGGCTTGACCTGATTCTTTGGGGCCGGGCTTCGAGCTCAAAAAAATTCTTTCGGCCCGGCCCCTTTTGGAAAAAAGTTTGGTTTTGGCGTTTGCCTGATCTTGGCTTTCTGTTTTACAGGTAATTGTAGCCTATAAAAAGCTATTACTTCTGTATATTTTCTTGGTTTTTGATGATTTCTAATTTTTTTAAAAGTTTTTAGACTAATTCGAGTGCTGCAAACAACGCTATAAGGTTATTTCCCGTCTTCATAGCCCGCATATGGCCAAAAAAACACAATGCCAAAAAATTGCCAAAATGGCGGGAAATTCAAAAAAATAAAAAAAATTTTAGGGGCCAGGCCGGGCCTGAAAATCCTCAGGGCCGGGCCGAGCCGGGGTATGAGTTCCCTAGGGCCGGACCGGGCCGGGCCGACTTTTTAGGGGTCGGGACGTGGGCCCCGAAGTGCCAAAAGCTGGAGTGATTTTTAGCATTTGCACTGTGCAAAAAAGTCAAGGTGTGCGCGACAGCCGGAAAAAGCATATTGCATGGTGCAAAAAGTAAGACAGCGAAATGCACTGTGCGAAAACAAAAGTTCACTGTGCACTGTGCAATTTGTTGCTTTTTGCACCGTGCAATAGGCTTTTCTCGGCTGTCGCCTTTTTAGTGCATGTCGCCAAAATCACTCCAGCGACTTTGCAAACTGACTAGTAATTGTTCAATGCGGGTTTTAAAATTGTTTTAGCTGCACTGATTTTTGATTTTTTTTTTGAAAAACTGATTTTTTTGACATTTTTTTGCATTTTATACCTTAAATAACATTAATCATAACTTTAATCTAAAAATTATTTTCTCGCTTGTATTCCGCACTTCCCCTCGCACTGTGATTCCCGTGACATGCACTGTGCAAAAAAAAATTTCAGTTTGCACTGTGCCATTTCCTTCTTTTCGCACCGTGCAATAGGCTTTTTTTGGCTGCCGCTCGCACCCTGACCATTTTTGCACAGTGCAAACACCAAAAATCACTCCAGTGATTTTACAAACTAGTATCAATGTTATTTGTTTTTCCTAAGCTCCAGTGTTTGCCCAATCTTTGATTTTTTCTTGATCTTTTATCTCCAATTAGTCTTATTTCTGTTGTTTTGTTCGCTTGTTTATTTCAAAACGTCGCATATTTAGCAGCCCTTGCCTTGACGCCTCTTTACAACAAAATTACTATATAAGATGATAAGCCGACGAATCAGACATCACCTTGAAAGATACTACGTTTTTACAAAAGTGCGTAGGCTTTTTTGTCGCACTGTGCACATTTTTCGCAGTGCTTTTGTCTTTTTGCACTGTGCAATCGAAATATCGCCGCGACGTAACGTTTTTTCAACTACGCTGTTGCGTCAAAGCCCGGAATTTTGCACAGTGCAAACGGCATTTTTGAGGTTTGCACAGTGCAAAATCTTCAAAAAAGCGCGCGCACCGTGCAAAACAAGGAAAAATTTACCTTTTTTTTTGAAAATTTTGGTATGAAAAGTTTCATGGCTATCTCTACTATAGAGAGTAATGTTTCCACAAAAAATTAACTTTTTCCGCGCAAAACTGGCAAACTTATGGCCAAAAGTGTTTTTTTTTTCTGATTGCTCTCCGCGTTCCGCGTGATCTCTCGGCCGCAAAGTTCTTTGGATATTTCGGCGGTGCACGTAAAGCGCGTGCTAAGATTTTTAGGAATCAATACTACGGTTTTTCAACAGTGCATAGGCTTTTTGTCGCCGGCCGCACAGTGCACACTTTTTCCAGTGCATTTGACCTATTGCACTGTGCAAGAGAAATATCGCCGCGGCGCAACGCTTTTTTTAACTACGTCGCTGTGCGAAATTTTGCACAGTGCAAACGGCATTTTTGAGGTTTGCACAGTGCGAAAACCAATTGCACGGTGCGAAATGGAATTTTGCACAGTGCAAACGGAATTTTTGAGGTTTGCACAGTGCGAAATGCTTCAAAAAGGAGCGCACTGTGCAAAACGAGGAAAAATGAATGCACTGTGCAACGCGACAAAAAGTCTACGGGACTTTTGAAAAGGCGTAGTAGCTAAACAGCACTGTTATTTCAGTCAGTCACTACGTAAAATGCAATTTACTACACTAGTTACTATACTTTTTGCTTTGATCGGAGTCTCTTTGGCTCAATGGGGAGCCAACTATCAAAGTCAAGGTAGCCTCGGCTTCGGAGGCGCTAGAACCAGTGCTGGAATGGGCGTTGGAACGCCGGTTGGTGGGATGAATGCCAATATGGGATTGGGATTGGGCAGAAAGCGAAGATCGCTTCGTCAATGAGCATATGGAACAGTGTGATCTTTGTATACTTGAATATTTTGATGGGCAATTTGCTGGTTGAATAAACAAAATAGATTTTTTTTATGGCAAAATGCAGTAGAATGAAGGTCCTTATAGCAGGAGCACATAATAGACCGTCCCAAAAGTCGCTGGAGTTATTTTTGGTGTTTGCACTGTGCAAAAAAAGTCAGAGTGCGAGCGACAGCCAAAAAAAATCTATGGCACGGTGCAAAAAGCAATAAATCACTGGATTGATTTTTGGCTGATCACTGGGACTAGAGACCGGGGCGGAGAATTTAAGACGATTAGTCCGTTTACGCAGTCGCTGGGGTGATTTTTGGTTTGCACTGTGCAAAAAAGGTCAGAGTGCGAGCGACAGCCAAAAAAAGCCTATTGCACAGTGCAAAAAGCAAGAAATTGCACAGTGAAAAGGGAACTTTTGCTTTGCACAGTGCAAAGGAAACTTTTGTTTTGCACAGTGCAAAGGGAACCTTTTGCTTTGCACAGTGTATTAGTATTTTCAGAAAGTGCATGGACATCTGTCGCACTGATTGCACAGTGCAGAAATTAAGAAATTGCACCGTGCAAAGGGAACTTTTGTTTTCGCACAGTGCATTTCGCTTTCTTACTTTTTGCACGGTGCAATAAACTTTTTTCGGCTGTCGCTCGCACCTTGACTTTTTTTTTGCACAGTGCATGTCGCCGAAATTTCTCCAGCGACTGTATAGACGGATAAGGAAGTGCCAAATTTTTTCTGGTCTTTCCAGCGTCTGTAAGCGGACCAATAAAGGGACAGTACAGCTACTTTTGAATCGCGCTTTTTACGGCGTTGGAACGAAATGTCCAAAAGGTTTCTTCGTCTACTGTACCAATAACAACGGAAAAAAATAATGGTGACATTCTACATGCTTACTCAGAATTATTTTACTGTTTGCAACTCTGTCGTCTTTGTTTTCGCCGCAGGACATAATAAAACTTTTTTGACATTTCGTCTCACACACCGTAAAAAGCGCAGTTCAAAAGTCGTTGTTATGTCCTGTTGATTGTATATAAGCGTTTTAGATCTACACAGAGCCCGAAAAATTCAATTCCGACCGATTTATCGACCAAAATCCAATTTCTTGTTTTTTTGCACCGTGCAATTGGCTTTAGCCGAAAAAAGCCTATTGCACGGTGCAAAAAGCAACAAATTGCACAGTGCACAGTGAACTTTTGTTTTCGCACAGTGCATGTTGCTTTCTTACTTTTTGCACCGTGCATTAGGCTTTTTCCGGCTGTCGCGCACACCTTGACTTTTTTGCACAGTGCAAATGCTAAAAATCATTCCAGCGACTTCATGGGCGGACAATGCACGTCAAATGGAGAAGGGAACTCTTCCAATTGGCTTTTCGTCCAAAGATTTATCGGAAAAGTTATTTTTAAATTTCCCCGCTTGGTATTACCGGTCGAAACAGACTCGATACTACGGCTCTTCAAAAGTGCGTAGACTTTTTGTTCGCACAGTGCACATTTTTCACAGGGTCCAAAAGTAAGATCCTGTGAATAATACTAGTGTATCCGGAAGCTGGAGTGATTTTTGGAGTTTGCACTGTGCGAAAAAAGGTCAGGGTGCGAGCGACAGCCGAAAAAAGCCTATTGCACCGTGCAAAAAGCAGAAAATTGCATAGTGCAACGCAAACTTTTGTTTCCGCACAGTGCGTGTCGCGAAAATCACTCCAGCGACTTTAAACAGCACCACTTGGCGCGCCGCACAGTGCATTTGAGCTTTTGCACTGTGCAATCAAAATATCGCCGCGGCGCACCGCTTTTTTTAACGGAATCCTTGGATTGCGACCCAAAATGGTGCAAAGCGACCCCGCACGTCAAATTGAGAAAGGAACTCTTCCAATTGGCTTTTCGTCCAAAGATTTATCGGAAAAGTTATTTTTAAATTTCCCCGCTTGGTATTACCGGTCGAAACAAGTCTGAAAACAATGCATATAGCTTGAAAATGGTAAACTTTGTCAAAAAGACCTGGTTTTTACCAAATTCGACAAGAAATCGGTCAAAGAAACATTTCTCGGACCCCACATTTGTGACGAAATGCCAACAGTTCCCTGCCTCTGGCTTTTTCGAGTTGACGTGCTATGTAGTATCGATAAAGCTATAAGAGCGGAAATAAAAGCTGAGCGTCGCACTTCGAACAATGCCCTGGTAAGTGCCAAAATAACAATAGGCAATGCAATTTCATGGCCGATTACATCATTAATTGTGAGAATTAAGGGAGAAATGGGCGGGACTGACCTCGACGAAGTTTTAGATCAGCTGAAGATCACACTTTCTTACAACTCGGGCCTTTGAAAAACAACGCAGTAAAAATAAGGATGACATTTACAAATGGCTTCCTTCATATGTGCATTTTACTACGAAATCACAGAACCGAACATTTTGCATCAAAGCATGTATCATTTTATACGATGAAATATGTTTTTTTCAAAATTTGATATAGAATACGACATAAATAACAAAAAAAGATACCAAAGTTTATCATCATCGTATTTTACATCAAAAATCATAGATTCGAGAATTTTTGGTCGATGTGACATTTTATACGATGGAACATGTTTTTTTAAAATTTGATATCAAATACGAAATAAATGACAAAACAAGATACCAAGGTTTATCATCATCGTATTTTACATCAAAAATCATAGATTCGAGCATTTTTGGTCGATGTGACATTTTATACGATGGAACATGTTTTTTCAAAATTTGATATCAAATACGAAATAAATGACAAAACAAGATACCAAGGTTTATCATCATCGTATTTTACATCAAAAATTATAGATTCGAGAATTTTTGGTCGATGTGACATTTTATACGATGGAACATGTTTTTTTAAAATTTGATATCAAATACGAAATAAATGACAAAACAAGATACCAAGGTTTATCATCATCGTATTTTACATCAAAAATCATAGATTCGAGAATTTTTGGTCGATGTGACATTTTATACGATGGAACATGTTTTTTCAAAATTTGATATCAAATACGACATAAATAACAAAAAAAAGATACCAAAGTTTATTACCACCGTATTTACATCGAGAACTGTAAAATTAAGCATTTTTTTGTCTATGTGATATTTTATACGATGAAACATGTTTTTTCAAAATTTTATTTTAAATGCGATATAAATACGAAAATAGAAATGTACCAACATGCAGAATGGTATTTCACATTTACTGCGATCTTGCGATTCGATTTATTTTGCCTTATTCACGTTGTGTTGACCTTTAAACGTAGATATTTCGCTAGAATTCTCCATATGATGTCGATTGCAAAACCTTTCATTTTTTTTTACTGCTGCTTACGAAAATACAAACTGTCTTACATTGTAATATCCTCTAATTGTTTGTTTTTTACAATCAACACAAGCTTTTCCGCCCCTTATTACAATCGCGGGCAGTTCCGCCAACCGGTATTTAAGGGCGCCGGCCCCGAGGCGAACCCAGAACAGTACTGTTCTAAATTCTAAGCTCCCCTAGTAGACATGAGATTGACTGTGTTCCTGACCATCTTCCTCGCCATTATCGTGGCCATGGCGCACGGCCAGATGAAGACGCAGGCGAGTATGGGCCACGGCGCCGCCAACTCGAGAGCCGAGTCCGACGCCGCCGGCAACAAGGCCTCGATGGGCGCGGCCGGCCGCCGACATCGTTAGACACCGCCCGTACATTGTGTAGATTGTGAATTTGCAAAAATAAACTGACGTCAGTAAATTTAAGGAGGAGTTGTTTATGTTGCACTGGATGGGGACGGAGAATATGAAGGAACAGGGTCAATCTCGTTGAAATTAAAGGGAATGTAAATTATAATAGAGAAAATAGCATGAAAATGAATTAAAAGCCTTTTTTGGAAATAAAAAGTAAAAAAATGCCAAAAAAACTGATTTTTGAGATTTTTTTGAAAAAAAATTTAAATGTCTCACAATGGAAGAAAATAAAAAAAATATTTTTGCAAGATAGATTGTTAACTATTGGTTTGGTTTTACTATAATTCTTGCTAATAGTAACCGAAATTTTGCGAAAATAAGATTTTTTTGCGGAGAAAATTTTTTGCGTATAAAATGTCTCCCAATGAGAAAAAATAAAAAAAATAATTTTCGCAAGGTAGATTGTTAACTATTGGTGTGGTTTTACTATAATTCTTGCTAATAGTAACCGAAATTTTGCAAAAATAAGATTTTTTTGCGAAAAACATTTTTTACGTATAAAATGTCTCCCAATGAGAGAAAATAAAAAAAAATGTTTTTACAAGATAGATTGTTAACTACTAATGTGGTTTAACAATAACTCTTGCCTATAGTAACTGAAATTTTGTAAGAACAAGATTTTTTTTGCAAGGAAGACTTTTTGCGTATAAAACGTCTTCCAATGAGAGAAAATGACAAAAAAAATGTTTTTTCAAGATAGATTGTTAACTATTAATGTGGTTTTACAACAATTCTTGCCAGTAGTAACCGAAATTTTGCAAAAACAAGATTTTTTTGACAATAAAGACTTTTTGCGTATAAAATGTCTCCCAATGAGAGAAAATAAAAAAAAAATAATTTTTGCAAGATAGATTGTTAACTATTAATGTGGCTTAACAATAATTCTTGTTAGTAGTAACCGAAATTTTGCAAAACCAAGGTTTTTGGCAAGGAAGACTTTTTGCGTATAAAATGTCACCACATTTTCGGAAATCAATTTACCAAGTGTAAGATAACTTTAGAGCTTTCAGAGGCCTTCTTAATTTGCATAATCCAAAAAAAATTTGTGCCAAATGAATTTTAGCGGAAAACCAAATTTTGCGTATAAAATGTCACCCTCTGCAAAATTGCTGGGCAAAACTGCAAAAAATTATTTGTTATGACTTTGCAGTCTTCTGGAACAAATATTAAACCAAAACGTTTTGACCGTTTGCCCATTGCGAACTAGAGAAACTAGAAAAAAGTGTAATGGGTTTGACTAACATACGTTCACAAACAACACTTTGGTTTATTACACTGTAAAAAAAGCGATTCTCCTTTGTTTACGCACTGTGCAAAAAAACGAACAATTACTGATATGTTTTTGGTTGGAGAAGCTGCAAAAAACCATGCGCAAGGCTTATGGCCTTGAGAAATGTTGACGAAATTTCAAAGCGAACGTTAACAACACCCTATGTTTAACTTTTGGGCAGTTCTAAACTTGCAACGTATTATTCCCTTAAAGCTTTAGTTTGGACTCGCTGTTTAACGATTTTTTTCTAAGAGAGCGATTTTTTTCTGAGAGAGCGTGCAAAATGCGGAGAGTCAGCCAGAGAAAAGGCGGGATCATAACCTTTTCGTATTTGCCCGAAAAAATTCAATTCTTTTCTGGAGGCATAGAACATCTATCTCATTAGAAACTAAACTTCAGTTTTTTCGAGGTAAAATCGCAAAAAAAAACTTTTTTGACTTGCGATCTATCTTGTTATTCATCTTATAGCCTGACAGGAGAAGTACCCCAAGTGCGACGCTCAGATTTTGATAAAACTTGGCACAAATACAGTACTATTTTTTCTCAGACATATACGAGACTCCAAACTCGCGCTTTGCAAAAACGACCGAGATTTTTTGATAGAAATTTGGCAAAAATGTGACACTTTTTTTGGCAATTTTGCTAAGAAAAGTTTCATGGCCTCCACCGTAGTGTTTACACGAAAAAACTGTCAAAGTTACAGCCAAAAAGTGTTTTCCTCAGTGACCGCTCTCCGCGTTTTGCGTACTCTCTCGGCCGCAAAGATCGTTAAATATCTCGGCTGCGCCTGCAAAGCGCGAGCTAAAATTTTCAGGAAATGATATAAAATTGAGAGTCAGTCATAGCTGTACTGTCCCTTTAAAAGACAAAAAAAGCTACTTTTGAATTGCGCTTTCTATGGCGTGTGAGACGAAATGTCAAAAAAGTTTTTTTATGTTTTTTATGTCCTGCAGCGAAAACAAAGGCAATTGTTTTCGCTGCAGTGCGATGCTCAGATTTTGATAAAACTTGGCACAAATTTAGTATTATTTTTTTAAGACATATGCGAGACTCCTAGCTCGCGCTTTGCAAAAACGACCGAGATTTTTAGATCGAAATTTGGCAAAAATGTGACACTTTTTTGGCAATTTTGCTATGAAAAGTTTCATGGCTTCCACCGTAGTGTTTACACAAAAAATCAATTTTTTCCCTGCGAAACTGGCAAAGATGTGGCCAAAAAGTGTTTTCCTCAGTGAGCGCCCTCCGCGTTTCGTGTACTCTCTCGGCCGCAAAATTTTTGCAAAGGAATGCTTCAAGTGCAACGCTAAGTCCTTAGTGAAACTTGGCATACATTTAGAATTATTTTTTCGAAGTCAAATGTGAGATGGCGCTTTGCAGAAACGACCGAAATTTTTAGATTAAAATTTGGAAAAAAAGAAATTTTTTTTGCGAATTTTGCTATGAAAAGTTTTATGCCCATTTCTACCATAGAGGGCAAAGTTTCCACAAAAAATCAATTTTTTCCGCACGAAAATGGCAAAGATATGGCAAAAAAGTGCTTTTCTCTCTGACCACCCTCCGCATTTCGCATATTCTCTTGCTAGATCGTTAAATATCTCGGCTGCGCCTGCAAAGCGCGAGCTAAAATTTTCAGGAAACGATATAAAATTTGAGAGTCAGTCATAGCTGTACTGTCCCTTTAAAAGACCAAAAAAGCTACTTTTGAATTGCGCTTTCTACGGCGTGTGGGACGAAATGTCAAAAAAAGTTTTTTTATGTTTTTTATGTCCTGCAGCGAAAAAAAGGCGGCAAAATTGCAAACAGCAAAATAGTTATTAGTAAAAAAGTAGACTGTCATCATTATTTTTTTCCGTTGCTATTGGTTGAGTATACGAAGAAACGTTTTTGACATTTCGTCTTCAAAGCCGTAAAAAGCGCGATTCAAAAGTAGCTGAACTGCCCCTTTAAGGTCTTTTAAAAAATAGCGTCTGTGATGTGTTTTACCTGATGCAGAAAGCTTTATTGTCATTATGTCATTTTTTTGGCAATATTTTGCATTTTTACTTCCTCTCCTGTCCGGACGTCTTTGTCTATTTGAAAAAAGCTGCAAGAAACGGTAAATTTGCTGGCTACATCAACATAGCCACAGACTCCACCATTCTCCAGGACTTGCTGCTGCGAACTACAACTGAACGAGATGCGACGGACAAGTTGTCAAAAAGTGGGGTAAAAATGGAGCACCAAAACATGAATTTATTCTCCAAACACATGTTGATCTGTAAGATCAAGTTATGTTCAGAATAAAAATAGAATTCTTGTTGAAAAAGAAATGTTTTAACTGGCTGAAGAATAAAGTTCAAGGTGAAGTCAACGACGACCAAACTCTCCGGGCGTCGTTGAATTTCGTAGAGAGAAATGACGTGGAAACTGCTTACTAATTGGTCACTTATTGAAGAGTGTTTGCTGAATTGCGCTATCGTGCTTTGATCGGCGCTGCGGAGCTCCTCTCAGTTTGTATTTTCGTATTGCGCTTTGTGTTTGTCTGTGCTACTGAACGCGTCTCTCGTCTGGTCTCTCTCTCTCTCTCTCTCTCTCTCTCTCTCTCTCTCTCTCTCTCTACCATGTTTGTTATGTCTTTCTTTTGATGTTGACGCTGTCGCTTCTCCTCGTCGCACGCATTTCTTCTCTGTAGCTGGTCTTTCCCTTCTTTCTTCTCTTTTACTATAGGCATTGTCGGCGATTTGCGTCTTGTCGCACAATTTATCATGAAATGTAATTATCTCTTCTTCCATTGCAAAGTCTTATGTTCGTCATTATTCAGACAGGGCAACCGGGCCGGGCTTTGGAAATTTGGAAACCGGGCCGGGCCTATTAGGTTGGAAAGACAAAAGAAGGAAGCACTGGGCGTCGCAAAAAGCGGTATTTTTTGAAAAAGTCGAAAAATCGCGAATTTCGAAAAATTCGGTCGACTAAAACAGAAAAATGAATAGCATATTCAGATAGAGCAGAGAATTCTGCGTATAATGAAAAAAAAATTGGCAGCATAGGTCCAGAGGCGAAGGAGAAATTTCGATTTTTCGGCATTTACCGGTCGATAAAGACAGAAACAAAAAAATGGTCATTTGGGTGTCAATAAAAACCATGTAAGAGAATGAGAGAAAAAAAAAGTAGAATCGCGCAGCGCAGCCCCGAATAGAATTAGCCATGGAATTCTTGAACTTTCAAAAAAGTTCCGGAGTTTTCTAGAAAATTCTTTTTGTGTTGTATACAAAGGATAACTCAAGGACTACATTGCAACATATACATGGATTGTCAATCTTCCAGCATGGCCCAGCAGGTTCAACTTAATGATGTTCGGACCCTGTTACAATTTGAAAAAATGGCCAATTCTGTTCTTTCCAACCTAATACCTTTTACCGGGCCGGGCTTAGGGCTCGACGTTTTTTTCGGGCCGAGGCTTCGAGCCCAAGATTTTGAATATCGGACCGGTTCCGATTTTTTGGTCCCGACACAAAAAATTGCGATGCCAATTTTTCGTCTGGCATTTTGGTTTTCTGCGAAAACAAGATTTTGCTTTCGACAGAAAAGGTGGTTTGGCGGGTTTTCTGTCTAAAGATATTTAAAACGAAATTTTACAACCGGGCCGGGCCTGTAAACTTCACCGGGCCGGGCTGGGTTTCAAAAAAAAATTTTTTGGGTTGGGCCGGGCTTCAAAAATTTAAATACGGGCCGGGCTTCAAAAATTTTGAAAACGGGCCGGGCCTACTTTTTACCGGTCCGGGCTTAAATCGGCCCTAAGCCCGGCCCGATTTGCCATGTCTCTTCTTATTTCTTCGTCTGGCGTCACAAGTTGCTACATAATGTTTTATCAATCGATCCGTCTTGCCTCGATCTATGTTCTTGATCGCAAATCCAAAAAGAATCAGCATAATAGCTATAATTATTCAAGCTAAATACATATATCGTATGTATACTATAAATATTGCGTTAAAGGGCCAGAACAACTACTTTTGAATTGCGCGTTTTAGGGCGTGTGAAACGAAATGTCAAAAAAGTTTTTTTATGTCCTGCAGCGAAAACAACGGCGGCAGAGTTGGAAACAGTAAAATAATTATTAGTAATCATGTAGAATGTCACTACTATTTTTTTCCGTTGTTATTGGTACAGTAGACGAAGAAACTTTTTGGACATTTCGTTTCCACACCGTAAAAAGCGCAATTCAAAAGTAGCCGCACATCAAATTGAGAAGGGAACTCTTCAAATTGGCTTTTCGTCCAAAGATTTATCGGAAAAATTTTTAAAAATTTTTCCGCTAGGTATTACCGGTCGAAACAAGTCTGAAAACAATCCATATAGCTTGAAAGTGGTAAACTTTGTCAAAAAAGACCTGGTTTTTACCAAATTCGACAAGAAATCGGTCGAAAAACATTTCTCGGATCCCATATTTGTGACGAAATGCCAAGACTTCCCTCCCACATCAAGAAAAAATAAAATAAAAGCGTTCAAGCAATGAAAAATTCTTGGCATTCTGCGTCAGCTCGAGAAGAAATGTTTGCTCCAAAGATAATCTGATTACACATTGAAGGTGGGGTAGAATGGGGTTACCTCATACATCAATTTGAAGCTGACCTCTTGCTTAATTTCACCAACGGTAAACTCTGTCCCTTTAACTCCCTTCCGCCTCTCCTACGTGTAGCTGTAACACGTTTTTCTCCTTCGCTCTCGGCGTCCCTTCGTTTTACTCCCTTCCCGCTGAACACTTCCACGTCAATCCACACCCTCCGACTTGCTCATCACTTAGTTCGCTGAATTTGATCGTTAGAGATGGATCGACAAAAGGTTACGTCAATTGATTTACGATCTTCGGAGATTTACCAAATACCAAATGCCGTTCAACGCCCATCGAAACGACCGCAAGCCGCGACTATTTAAGCCCCGCTAGCACGTTGGAGCATCAAGCAACCCTTGACGTTGTTCGAAGAAGAATCGACAGCCCTGTGAGATGATCAAGTTCGCCGCTCTTGCGTTGGTCGTTCTGATGACCTCGCCCATGTTTTCCAACGCTCAGCTGGGCTTGAATTACGCTGGCAGAGGCGGAATCGGCCCCGCCGGCTTCTACGGATCCAGATCGCTGGGAGTTAGTGGTACGTTGGCCAAAATCGCTTGGTACATGTGCATATTGCACTCTAAAAATATCGTGCCTCAGCTAACACCTTATTTGGCGGGTTTTTTAGGACCGATAAGTGGCAACTACCAATCCAGCGTCAGCGGAAATGGCGGCAACGGAGGATACGGTGGCCAGTACAGCTCGTCGTACGGAGCCCAAAACGGCGGTGGCGGCAGCGCCTACGGCAACGGATATGGGAACGGCGCGTACGGTGGACAGTACAGCGGTTACGGTAACAACGGGTACGGCGGTGGCTCCTATGGCGGAAGCGCTTACAGCAACGGCGGATATGGCGGACAGTATGGCGGTGCATTCGGTGGTCGGGGCTTCGGCGGCGGCTCCGCGAACTCTCAGATGAGCGTCCAAACCCCACTCGGAAGTGTTAGCAGACAAGTCAGCTTTGGATTGGGACGCTAAATCGTCGAAAATCCGATGATAAATGGGATTCGGCGGAAGTGCTCTGAAGAAATACCATATACCAAAGACTTTGTTGTTGTAAACCTGTAACATAAATGCGTGTGATTAACTTTTGCTACTGATAAATGTGGTAAAGAACTATTTGAAAAGAGATTTGCTGCCGACATATTAGGGTTGTGCTGGTCTGTCAAGTTGACGGTCTATCAAGTTGTCAAATTGCCGTCATTTTCGTTATGTCAAATTGCCGTCATTTTCGTCATAACAAATTGCCGTTATTTTTGTCATGTCAAATTGCCGTCATTTTGGTCATGTCAAATTGCCGTCATTTTGGTCATGTCAAATTGCCGTCATTTTTGTCATGTCAAATTGCCGTCATTTTCGTCATCTCAAATTGCCGTCATTTTTGTCATGTCAAATTGCCGTCATTTTCGTCATGCCAAATTGCCGTCATTTTGATTTGTAAAATTGATTTTTTAGGGAATTTTTTTGAATTTTGCCAAAAAATTGAGAGTTTTGGCCCGCAACGGAAAACCGTCCCGCCGGAAATAACTCCAGCAACTTTAAGGACGGACTAGTATAACCGACTCCGGACGGAATGTAAAAAATTCCTGGACAAATTGGTCATTTCTCAAGAAAAATTAGACCGACCTGACCAATCCGCCCACTCCAGCGACTTTAACGACGGCCTAGTGTCAGGTGCTGCCGGAAAGGCGAAGCGGTAGATATCCTTGTCGGAAAAATATACTCTAATATAGTTTTGTTGTACGGAAAACTTTAGTTGATGCACAATGAATTCTTCCTTCGTGGTATTTCGTGGCCATTTTTTACACCGTGACTTTTGTTGGTCGATGGATTGCTGAAGACACTCGATTGATTGCTCGCTGAGCTCCCCCAGGGATAAAAAGCGGGTTAAAAATTTTGGTAACCACCTCTCTCCCCAGGGCTCCTCATTGGGTACATGGTTCATTATTTGCATATATTTTACGATAAATTTTTAAAAATTGTTATTGCTCCGATCAGACATGGCAAGGCCGGGCCGGGCTTTGGAAATTTTGAAAAGGGCCGGGCCGAGGGCCTAACGTTTTTTGGGCTCCCTCGGCCCGGCCCTTTTTTCAAAAAAAAAAATTTTGTCTTGCAACGAAAAATTTATGTGCCAAATTTTTTTGGCATCTTGTTGTAATTTTTTCGCAAAAAAATTTTTTTGACTACGGTTGTTTAAAGTTTCTCTTTCTTTCTCTAGGATTTCGACGATGGATTTGACAGTCGAGCAGCCCATCTGAAGTATTTTATTCACTCTTATGACATGAATACCTGTGGTTCCATTTTTCGACCTTTAAAAAATCAAATAAACAAAAATTTGGGACAAAAAATTTCAGGTTCTGATTATCATTTCCGAATCTTCAAATTTTTGATGTTTTCCAGCTTTTTGCATATATTTCCAATATCTGAACATGTTTTTCGCCGAAAGACAAATCATGGATAATATCAAAAAAAAAATCAACAATATCTTGGGTGTAGGTTGATCAATTTTTAAATTTTAAAACGTTTTTGGACTAATTCGAGTACTGCGAACAACCTCATGATGTTAGTTTAAAGTAAAAACACAAAAAAAAGGGCCGGGCCCAAGGTACCCCGGGGCCGGGCCGGGCTTTGGAAATTTTGAAAAGGGCCGGGCCCAACTTTAAACAATAGCTTAATTACTAAGAACGGAAAGAATAATTGATGTTCAAAAACTTCTCAAAGCAACAAATCACAAAGTGTAACCTTTTCGTTCGGCTAACAGCGCCGTTAAAACCTTGAAGAGTAAGAAAAAAGAAATGACCATTAACGCGAGCGGCGGGTTCAACCCTTTAACTTTGTGTTTTGAGGCTTCAAAACACCGCAGAGTTCTCCAAACTCGGAACGCTGAACAAGCGTTGCGTTGGCACGTAGATCGCAACGAGAAGAGCGGGCGTGGCCGTTGCGACACAATCTTTCGACGTCAGAGTTTAGGCGAATCGCTTGACAGTTGTACCCATCGGATATATAAGGTTGGACGTATGTTCGGACAATATACTTGTCTATCTAGTCACTTAACTGTCTTTGTTTGACACGTTGAAGCATGAAGCTGGTTGTTGCATCAATCCTGCTGCTGCTTATCGTATTACAATCGGCATATTCCGCACCGGCCGGCCTTCTGCTTGCCCGTGGAGCACACGGGGCTGGTGCACTTCTACTCGCCGGCGGAGGGTATGGCGGTGGATACGGTGGCGGATACCCATCTTACGGCGGCTACGGTGGATACCCGTATTACGGCTATGGCAGTCCGTACTATGGATGAGGGATGCTGTCACTGTGGCAATCAACGACGAAGCAAGCAATATCTGTATTCCAAAGCCTTTCCTCTTAATGTAATAGTTTTTTGGTTATGTTACACTGTTTAGTTTTATTCGAAAATGTAAATAAGCGGAGGTAATAAATGTAGTCTTTCATGTTTTGGTAAAATCTACGTATAATAGCTATAATTGTTCAAGTTAAATACGTTTGTCGTAAGTATACGATTAATATTATGATAAAGGGCCAGAACAACTATTATACTTTTGAGTTAATGAGTTAAAATTAGATTTTGGTCGATAAATCGGTTGGAATTGAATTTCTCGGGCTCTGGGTAGATCTAAAACGCTTATATACAATCAACAGGACAGAACAACTACTTTTGAATTGCGCCTTTTACGGTGTGTGAAACGAAATGTCAAAAAAGTTTTTTTATGTCCTGCAGCGAAAACAACGGCGGCATGGTTGCAAACAGTAAAATAGTTATTAGTAAACATGTAGAATGTCACCACAACTTTTTTTTCGTTTTTATTGGTACAATAGACAAAGAAACTTTTTGGACATTTCGTTTCCACGCCGTAAAAAGCGCAATTCAAAAGTAGCTGTACTGTCTCTTGAAGCTGAAACCAACATTTCTTTGCACTTTTCTAACGGCGTTAACTATTTTTTTCAAAAAAAATCTATGTCTACTGCACGAATGACGAAGGAACAAACATGCTTACTAAGAATTGTTTTACTGCTTACAACTTTCTCGACTTCTTTTTTTCGCGACAGAACGTTAAAAAAAGCATTTTTTAGCGTTTCGTTTCCCACGCTGTAAAAAACGCAATTGAAGAATAGCTTTAATGCCCTTTAAAGGGACAGTACAGATACTTTTGAATTGCGCTTTTACGACGTAGGAACGAAATGTCCAAAAAGTTTCTTCGTCTACTGTACCAATAGCAACGGAAAAAATAATGGTGACATTCTACATTCTTACCAATAATTATTTTACTGTTTGCAACTCAGTCGCCTTTGTTTTCGCTGCAGGACATAAAAAAAACTTGTTTGACATTTCGTTTCCACGCCGTAGAAAGCGCAATTCAAAAGTAGCTGTTCTGGCCCTTTAAAGGACCAAAAAAAGGTCAAATGCCCGGTGCAAAATGGAGGTTTTTTGTGCACAGTGCGGAAAGCTGCAAAATCAATGCACTTTATAAAAAAATACTAATATATTTAATTTCATATTTTACCCCCTTTCAAAACCAATTAAATACCAGAACAGCTACTTTTGAATTGCGTTTTTTACAGCGTGGGAAACGAAACACTAAAAAATGCTTTTTTAACGTTCTGTCGCAAAAAAAAGTCGGGAAAAATGTAAACAGTAAAATAATTATTAGCCCTTTAGCCACAAGGAAATTAGCATTTTCATAAAGTGCATGCGCTGTTTCCTCTTTTCGCACAGTGCAAACCTCAAAGTAAAGCCGTTTGCACTGTGCAAATTGCTGGCGCCAACGTAGCCACGTAGTTGAAACTTGGTTATGTCGTCGCGATATTCCGATTGCACAGTGCAAAAAACCCAAAAAAAGTGAAATGCACAGTGCAAAACGGGGTTTTTGTGCACGGTGCGGAAAGCGACAAAATGGCCGTTTGCACAGTGCAACGATGCAGCGACGTGGTTGAAGCTTGCTTACGTCGCCACGATATTCCGATTGCACAGTGCAAAACCCAAAAAAAAGGTCGTACGGTGCAAAATGGGGTTTTTTGTGCACGGTGCGGAAAGCGACAAAATCCATACACCTTATGAAGATACGAAAATAAAAAAAACGTCGTTGTTGGCTTGACATGAAATTGTCTGAAACGCATTATTTATATATGATATCACTGTTTGCTGCTTTAAACATGTCCAGCTTGCTGAAAATAACGTTGGGATCCGTGACGGTGACCATACAGAACTTCTTTGTGGGACTTTGCTTTGAACATATTCAAGCTCCATAACGGCTGGTTGTGAATTTTACGAGTGAGTTTGGGGTAAAAAGTTTTGTATGAGGCCAACATCTCTATAGTAAAAATGATTTTTCTGCACTGAATTGGAATTTATGGCCAAAAAATTCTTTGACTACTCTCCGCAGTTCGGTAGCATACGATCTAGGGGCACTACGTACATAATATATTCAAATGTAAAGAAAGCATATGCGTTGTGTTTTGGGCAAACCACATGATCCCACATCCATTTCCCGGATTTAAACTAACACGCTGATGTAAAAAAAACAATCAAGTTTCGATTGCTGGCCCTGCAGCTCAAGTGGAAGTCGCGAGATGCAAATTGAGGGTGAGATTTAAAAAAAAAAAAAAAAAAAAAAAAAAAAAAAAAAAAAAAAAAAAAAATGCGCCGCACAGTGCAATAAATTTTTTAACTGCACAGTGAATGGAATACTAGTCCGTCCGTAAGGTCGCTGCAGTGATTTCCTTGACATCCACTGTGCAAAAAAAATGTCAAAAGTTTTGCAGAATTATGTCTCAAACATTTTTGCACAGTGCAGAATAACGTCGCAAATTTTTCCAAAAAGAAGCCCTCTTTTGCACCGTGCAAAAATTGCACATGCAAAAACAAAAGTTCCAAAGTGCACAGTGCGAAATTCTCAAGACTTTTTGGACGGGGTAGTATCTTCACAAGCACAGTAAAAACACATTGCACTGTGCAAAGTCAGTGTGCACATCCACAATAATGTGGATGTGTTGCGCATCAAATTCCCGAGCGCCGCGAAGCAATGGCGCGCGATTTGACGGTGCGGCAAATCCACATTATTTTGCCGACATACTGACTTTGCACTGTGCAATTTCTTGCTTTCCGCACCGTGCAATAGGCGTTTTTGGGCTGTCGCTCGCACCTGACCTTTTTTGCACAGTGCAAACACCAAAAATTGCCCCAGCGACTTTCCGGATCGACTAATAAACAAGCTCTTGCCTTGATAATGTCCCGTGTTGACAAAATGAGAAAAAATTTTTCAGGATTTGGCCTTTCTTAATCGGCGTACGCAGCTCCATGAGACTAGACATGGCTAACGGGCCGGGCCCGCAATAACTAGAATTCTGAGTCTGAAAATTGGGGTAGCAAACAAAAATAAGGTGTCGAAACCCCATCATACAGACGGAGAACTTACACACATCTAGATACGATCATTTTCAAAATGTTTACAACACTTTTTAAACTCTTTTTTCATTCTATCTTAGTAATGTATTATTTGCCGGGCGAAATGATATCGACGGGCCAAAGAAAATTTGAAACGGCCCGGGGCCATGTCCACATGAGACTATGATAACTTGCTGTAACAAAGTTGGACATACCGTAACCGAAGTTGCTCCCTCGACGTGTTTTTAAAGAGCAATTTTCCCGTAATTGAATAGCACAATTGACCAAACGGAAAAAATCAGAATCCCTGCCTTATGATTTACACACTTACATTCGCTAAGCAACTAGTTGCAAAAAAAGGTTGTAAGAAATGCGTTGGAGTAAACGTTTGTTTGTCAAATAGAATACAAAGGTTGAAGGGTGTCTGGAAAAGGGCGCGTTTTTTTTGATGACTAATCAGTAAAGAACAACAGAAAAAGCGTTTTCAGTTTGTATTCCGAGCCTTCTGCGGGCACGGCATGAACCGACTGTACAAAATACACTCGGTTCATGGGGGTCATGTTCGGTAAGTTGTGGTGAACATGAAAATGAGAGGCCTGTGGGTGACACGGATGACACTTCAAAGTACAAAATGTTGGGTGAATTTTGAAAAATGGATTTTCAGTGAATACTAGACGTGCCAAACAGTTTTAACGGTAAAATCCAATTTTTTGATGCACCGTGCAAAAATTTTGTTGATGCACTGTGCAAAAATTTTTTTCATGCACCGTGCAATCCAACTTTTTGGTGCACTGTGCAAAAATTTTTTTGATGCACCGTGCAATCCAACTTTTTGATGCACCGTGCAAAAATTTTTTTGATGCACCGTGCACAAATTTTTTTGATGCACTGTGCAATTCAATTTTTTTTTTTGATGCACCGTGCAATGACAAAAAACGCCAAATTTAAGTATTGTAGACCAAAATATGAATGTAAAAAACATTTTAAAATACGGAAATGGTTTTTAAAAATTCATTTATCAAAAAAAAGTTGGGTAAAAACGGGAAATCGCGCGACGCCCGCGAAAATTTGAGCAAAAATGCACCGTGCAAAATTGTTGTGACTTTATGGCACGAATAGTACGCAAAGTCGCTGGAGAGATTTTGGCGACATGCACTGTGCAAAAACAAAGGTTTACTTCGCACTGTGCAATTTCTTGCATTTTGCAGGGTGCAATAGGCTTTTTTTCAGCTGTCGCTCGCACCCTGACGTTTTTCGCACGGTGCAAACACCAAAAATCTCTCCAGCGTCTTTCCGGACGGACCAGTACAGTGAAATCTCTGTACCACAAATCACAAAGGCAAAAAATTATTTGTTATAGAAGGATGTCGTTGTACGGAAGTTCATTTGGGCCTAAAATTGGCTCTTTTGACATTTGAAATTGTTTGTAATAGAGAGGTTTTGTTGTACAGAGCTATGGCTGTGACAAGGAAAGAAGATTCTTCTTCAAGCCACAATACACGGACATAACAAAAAAAGTTTTTTTGTGTTCCTTTGCGATTGTATGAATAGGCGTTGTGCGCTCTCCTCATTTTGCATGCTCCCTCGCAAAGAATGTTGACTATTCCTTGCAAAGCATGAGCTAAAGTTTTTAGAGATACGGGTTTTCATAAGTTCGTAGACTTTTTGCCGCGCTGCACAGTGCATTTTTCCTCTTTCCCGCACCGTGCGCACTTTTTTCACCATGTCGCACTGTGCGTCTGTTGCGCACGCAAACTTGACGTAGTTGAAAAAGGCTTGCGTCGCGGCGATATTTCGATTGCACAGTGCAAAAGGTCAAATGCATTGTGAAAAATGTGCACTGTGCGGCCTGTGACAATGAGTGAAAGTTTATTATAGTATACTTCCATAAAGTGCGTAGAGTTTTTTTGCTTTTTATCGCCGCTGCACAGTGCATTTTGCCATTTTTCCCTATTTGTCGCTCACGCAACGCACCCTGCATTTTGCTGTTTTTCGCACAGTGCAAACACGAAAAGCGGTCTGCACTGTGCGAATGCACGCAGCGGCGCAGTTGAAAAAGGCTTACGTCGCGGCGATCGATGGCATAAAAAGTTTTGTGTCTATTTCTACCATAGAGAGTAATGTTTTCACAAAAAAAATATTTTTTTTCGCATGAAACTGGCAAAGATATGGCCAAAAAGTGTTTTTCTCTGACCACTCTCCTCATTTCGCGTGCTTTCTAGCAAAAGTCGGCCGAAAAGCCCGACTGCCGCTGGAAAGCGAGAGCTAAAATGTTTAGGGATTGAAAGGTCAGCGATTTTTTCCATGAAAAGTTCAATCCTTGAAAAACGTTGTAAATTTCTACACTCCACAAACTACGCATCACAAAGTACAACCCAAACAAATTCTAGTCTCTAGCGCGCAACGAAATTCGGGAAACTGGGATTCAGACGAATCAAAAAAGAAAATGACTCAAATTAACGTTCAATCCAAAAAAAATTATAATTTTTTTGTTCTAACACTTAGTTCAGCTCTTGATGGCCTTAAAATGCCAAAAGAACACAATGCCAAAAATGGCGGGAATTCAAATTTTGTAATTTCAAATCTGCAAAAATATGAGTGAAAATCATCGTCGCGACATTCGACGTCCTTGAACACTCGAAAAAATAAAGTACCGTCCGCTAAAAGAGGTTTAACGACCTTGTGATAGTCGGCGGGTGCATACTGTAGGTTAACAAAGCGCTGATTCCGTGGAAAGATTCAAATTTGGCGAAGTCGTAGATCCCATGACTTACTAAGTAACCACTCTTCCGCCAACTGGTCGTTCCCAAAATACCTTTTTTGCGTTTTTTTTTTCCCTACAATATCGACTTGTATTGTAACTCTCCGCCCGCGGCAATTACCGAGAGTTTCGGCGGTGGTAGCAAAGTAGTAACAAAATTGAAACTTTCGCCAAACTGACCATTAAAGGTGGCGTTGACGTAGTCGGGGGGGTTGGGGGAATGGCGTCGCGGCGCTTCGACCGTACTTTTGGACAAATTGCTTACAATTATCGGATATATAAGGTGGGTCCTCGAGTTCGGATGCAGACTTGACTCTTCAGTCATTTACTGTTCGTACGAGAAATTTTTGGTGAAGCTCTTTGAAGCTCGATAGATTACTGTAGCTGCAACCCGAAACATGAGGATTACTGTAACAGCCGTTTTGTTGCTGTTGGTGGCGCAATTGGCGCATTGTCATCGTGGAGGCTTCGGAGGCTTTGGTGGCGGCGGATTCCTCATTGGCGGAGGAGTGATTGGCGGAGGCTATGGCGGAGGATACGGTGGAGGCTATGGCGGCTATCCATACTACAGCTATCCCTCGTATGGGTACGGCTATCCCTACTACGGTGGCGGCTACAGCTATCCCTATTACGGTGGGGGCTATGGAGGCGGCTACGGCGGCGGATACGGATATGGCGGCTACGGCGCCGCCTTCGGATTGTATGGCGGAGGGTTTGGCGGACGATGGGGCGGCCATCATCACAGATGGGGCAGAAAGTAGTGAGTGAAGCCATGAAAAAAAAAAGATTTTTATTTGGATCTCCATATTGTTCTTGTTAGATTAGTTGTTTTCTCATTGTAAAATAAATTTTATGTAAAAAATTGAGATTTTTCGTTGGTTTAGCGTTACAATAGATGCTTTTGCTCGTTGATTGGGTCGTTTTCTTTCGACAAAAATAGTCGGGCTACCGTACGCTCACTTTTTTTGACAACAGCGGTCCTGTTTTTTATTACTGGAAAGTATAGTCACAATGTAAACAGGAGCTCGGTCAAAGTTGTTGTGATAACAAGAAAGTAACTTATGGTTGACCCTTTGACACTTTTTGGATGTGTACTACTCGCGCTCAAAACATGGGATGTGTACTACTCGCGATCCGCACAGTGCATTTTTTGCAAAAAGTGCTTTGCACAGTGCATTTTGACCCGAAAAGCGACATGTTGCACAGTGCATTTTGACCCGAAAAGCGACATGTTGTACAGTGCATTTTGACCCGAAGAGCGACATGTTGCACAGTGCATTTTGACCCGAAAAGCGACATGTTGCACAGTGCATTTTCTTGTTTTTGCATTTATGTCGCACGCGTCGCCCTTTTTTTGGAGCGATTCTTCGGTGCGACAAATTTTTTGCGCGCGACGGATTGTCTTTTTTTGAGCGCGAGTAGTATCAACTCGCACTTTGTTGAATAAACACCACATAGATACGATAGGGCATCAAAAAAAAGCTTTTTTGGCGATAGGTTTTCAATGTTAACCTTTTAGCGGTACCACAAAGTCCCGACAATTTTGCACGGTGCATTTTTCTCAAATTTTCGCGGGCGTCGCGGCGATTTCCCGTTTTTACCCAAGCGACGTGCACTTTTCCGCGACCGCACTCCAATTTTTGTGCGCGACATTGGCGATAAAATTGTTGGGGCTTTATGGCGCGCTTGGTATTATACAACTCGGCGCAAAAAGTCCTGAGAATTTATCGCGCACCGAAATTTTGTCGCGCGCCGAAAAAAATGATTTGTCGCTGAGAAGATTGGGAATCGCGCGCGACGTAAGGCAAAAAATGCAAAATGCACCGTGCAAAACGATGTTTTTGGGTCAAAATGCACTGTGCGAATTCGTTTTTTTGTGATTTTCGAACCGCACAGTGCAAATTCTTAAAAACCGCACAGTGCAAATTCTCAAAAACCGCACAGTGCAAATTCTCAAAAACCGCACAGTGCAAATTCTCAAAAACCGCACAGTGCAAATTCTCGGGACTTTTTGCGCCGAGTAGTACGATTATTTTCAAAAAGTTTACAACACTTTTCTAACCATTTTCTCGTCCTATCTTAGCTATGTTATACTACCCGCGCTCAAAAATCCTGAAAATCCGCACCGTGCAGCGCGGGCAGTATTATTCGGATTTTCTCAAGTTCATATTGAAGTGTTTGAGGTAAACAGATGGAAAATTTTGGAAATAATCGTCGTTGCCAAGTCTCCGCCAAGCCATCGCCGAGCATGCGCCGAGCATACAACGGCATTGCACGTCAAATCGAAAAAGCAAAAGGGAGGGAACATCTCAAGTTGGCATTTCGTCGCAAATGTGGGATCCGAGAAAACCTTTTTGACCGATTTCTTGTCGCGTTTGGTAAAAACCAGGTCTTTTTTGACAAAGTGTACCATTTTCAAGCTACATGGATTGTTTTCAGACTTATTTCGACCGGTAATACCTTAAAAATTAAAAAATAATTTTTCCGATAAATCTTTGGACGAAAAGCCAATTTGAAGAGTTCCCTTCTCAATCTGACGTCAGATTTTTTTAAAATTTTGTGTACCCTTTGGGCATGGACCACTTATCAATCACTGGAAATTTTAGCGCCCGCTTTGCAGGGAGAGCCGAGATATTCGACCATCTTTCCGAAATAGTACGCAAAACAAGGAGAGCGATCAGAGAGAAAAACACTTTTTGGCCGTTTGCCAGTTTTGTGCGGAAAAAATTGATTTTTTTGGGAAAGTGCTAGCGCAACAAAAAAAACTTTCAAAGACCCTTTCTGTTCCGTATGAAACAGCGAACTTGCAACTAATGACTGACTTTTCCGCATTTGCCCACGGCGTTCTTCTCCATCTTCCTGAGTAATCCGTATTCGTCGAATTTCCCATCAAAGCCCTCAACGTTTCAACCAACTATTCAACAAGTAGCAGCGCTAAATTTAACTCTTATGTCATCATTATCTTCCCGTGATGAATCCGTTCAATTCGTTGAACTGAAAAATGATTTGTTTCCCGTTGCAACGGCGTTAAACTTGTTCGCTCAACAAACGACCTTGAATGACCGTTCGAATCGCGCGCTATAAAAGCCGCTGTAAAGGTGGAACGTCGTTGTCGGTTGGACTTTGTATTAGCGAACAATGAACTTCTCTTCTCTTGTGCTGCTGGCGATTTTCACGGCGACGTCGTTGGTGTCGGCCCAATTTGGAGCCAGTTTTGACTCCAGAGGAGGATTCGGACCGGGCCAAGCCTACAGACAAAGGAGCTTTGAAGTCCAAGGTGGGTTCATTTTGCATATACTAGTACTAGTCCGTCCGTAAAGTCGCAGGAGTGATTTCTGCGACATGCACTGTGCAAAAACAAAAGTTTACTCCGCACCGTGCAATAGGCTTTTTTGGGCTGTCGCGGTCTCGTCTCGGTCGTTTCTGCAAAGCGCGAAAATTAATTTTTTTGGCTTTTTCTCAGAATCTGAACGTCTCGCTTGGAGGACTTCCCCTGTAAAAAGAATTAAAGATTTTCAGCTCGCGCATTGCAGAAACCATCGAAATTTTTTGGTCGGAAGAATATTTCATGCATTTTTTGCGAATTTTGATATGAAAATGTCCAAAAAAAATTTGCATAATCCGGTTTGCAGGCCCTGTGAACGCCAATTACAACTCCAACTTCCAAGCCAGCCGTGGCGGTTATGGCGGAGGTCCGTATGGAGGACAAGGCCAATACGGAGGCCAAGGCCCATATGGCGGCCAATTCGCCGGTCAATACAGCTTCAGCCGTGGTTAATTTGCATTGATGGACTGGACATTGAGGTTGGCCGTGGGCGTTAAACGAAGTTTTTACGAATGTATTGCTATCATAGGACCAAAGAAATTCAAATTTATTGGCAATAAACATTAACTGAAAAATCGAATTTTCTAAAAAGCCCTCGGGGTATAAGCGTCCTTAGAAAGTGTATAGAAATGTTTGCTTTAGCTTAATTACGCAAAAAAATTACAGTACAAAGCGGGCCAAAAATTCTTGACATGTTTCCGCACAGTGCAGTCAGCGTCGCAAAGTGGCCTCGAGCGACAAACGATCCGCGGGGTGCAAAAAACAGCGCACTGTGCTTTGATTGCCCTTTTCAAATTTGTGCGTGTTCGCAGCGCACTGTGAAACGTGCCGCCGCGCGACAAGTTTATTGCGCGACGTCGCACGGTGCGGACATGTCAAGACTTTTTGGCCCGCCTAGTACCGGACATCTAGTGGCCAAAAGCATCAAAAACATAACTTGATCGGCAAGATACAATAGCTAATAGGCTTACTAGTCGGTTCGTAAAGCCGCTGGAGTGATTTTGGCGACATGCACTGTGCGAAAACAAAAGTTCCGTTTGCACTGTGCAATTTCTTGCTTTTCGCAGCGTGCAATAGGTTTTTTTCGAATGTCCCTCGCACTTTAACTTTTTTGCACGGTGCACTGCGGAACGCCAAGATCAGGGAACTCTTCGTGGCGAGACGCGAGTGCACTTCAAGTGTCGCCAGCTCGGCTTTGGTCCTATTGTGCAATTTCTTCCTTTTCGCACCGTGCAATAGGTTTTTTTCGGCTGTCGCTCGCACTTTAACTTTTTTGCACGGTGCACTCCAGAGACTTTTTTGGTACGCACGAAAATCATTTCATCCGCGAAACGCGGTAGCTAGGCGATCACTGGAAGCACGTCAGAATGAAAATAGAGTAAAAAAGGAGTTTCGTCAAACTTGTTACGAAATATCAAAATTGATTAGTTTTGAGACGAAATGCAACAATTGATCGGAACAATAACAATTTGTTTAATGCTGATGTCCAGGCATTTGCTGAGTACATGAGGATGAATGTTCCTGAAATGCATTTAACTCCTAAAATTCCATTTTATGGTCTCCCGTTTTCCAGCCTTTTTTTAAAGTATATCTTTCTGACAAGGATACCATTCATTAGGACTTCATTATATTTAGATTGTTAAAATCAAAAAAGATAAAATCTTAGACTTTTACTATACAGATTTATTCAACTTCCAAACATTTTTCTCGAAAAAAGAAAGCTGACCAATAATCTCGTGGCATTTCGTCATTTTTGCAAAATCAATAAAGCGCGCATCGCCACAAGTTTAACGAAATCTCCCTTTTGTTCTGACGTGAGAAGCGGCTACAAAGATCACAACACGCAAGCGCATCCACTCTCTACCAAAGCGGTTTACTGCTCAACAGTTGTTGTTTTCGGTTGCGCGCTTGCATCGCGCGTTGAGACATGGTCTCATCGGCCGAGTCCGTCGACGAATTCAGCGACGAATCGCGACTGGCTCGAGTCTTGCACTGATGTCCGGAGGCGGCACTCTCCAAGTAGCGAAGAGAGACGTCGCCATGGCCCGACAGGTTTCTCGGCGCTTGCGGGCGACGCCAGCCTTCAGGGGTGTATTCGTCTGGAAAAATGGAAATATTCGTCTGCTGTGAAGTCGCTGGAGCGATTTTTGCGACATGCATGCGAAATTGCACCCTTGAATCAAATTGGACCCTTGAATCAAATTGGACCCTTGAATCAAATTGGACCCTTGAATCAGGACCCATTTGGGAATCCGAATTACACATTGTACCGCACATTATACGGATTTAGAGTAAGTTAAAAATTTTTTTTTTTTTTTTTTTTATATTATAATATTCATCAAGGGCACTTTTAATACAACATAGTCCGTCCCCAAAGTCGCTGGAGTGATTTCCGCGACATGCACTGTGCGAAAACAAAAGTTCCCTTTGCACTGTGCAATTTCTACCGTTTTGCACCGTGCAATAGGCTTTTTTCGGCTGTCGCTCGCACCCTGACCTTTTTTGCAGAGTGCATGTCGCAAAGATCAGCGACAAGATTTTGCTTTGCACGGTGCAACCTGTGGCTTTTTGCACCGCGCAAAAGGTGCAAAAACACAGAGTATGACTTTTCTTGCACAGTGCAAACGCCAAAAAATGTATACGACTTCGGTGTACAGAGGTATCAATGCAGTCAGCTTCTTTTAGCCTTTCTATAATAAACAAAAAATTTTTTTGATGCCTTGCGATTTGTTCTGCAGTGGTTTGACTTCAAATGCTGCTATATACAACGTTTTTTCGAAAGTGCGTAGAGTTTCTCTCGCGGGCCGCACAGTGCACATTTTTTCCAGTGCATTTGACCTTTTGCACTGTGCAATCGAAATATCGCCGCTGCGCAACGCTTTTTCAACTGCGTCGCTGCCCGGAATTTCGCACAGTGCAAACGGCATTTTTAAACTTTGCACAGTGCAAAACGCCCCAAAAAGCCGCGCGCACCGTGCAAAAGGAGGAAAAATGCACTGTGCGGCGCGACAAAAAGTCTACGGGACCTTTGACGGAGCGTAGATGCTCACCATTTCTCTGAATCGAGTCGAACAACTTCTGAAACACAACAATGTTGGTATTCTGCCATATCGGTCGCTCCAGTCCGAACGCCTTCGCGAAGAAGCTCAACAACGCGGCGGTGGGATTGTCCAAGGCCACCAAATGCGCGGGCAGGTTCTCTGTGGCCAATAAGAACTCGAACAACGCCTTCCCATGCCCTCTCCGTTGTCTGGTGGTGTGGATAAACATGTCCATTACGACGGAAAGATCGCCTTCGTAGGCTTCGAGAAGCTTGTCGTAGAGAAACAGGTGCTTCTTGGAGACCTTGATGTAGCCAATGATGAAACTCTTGTCAAGATTTCTGAAAACAATTAAATTAACCCGACAAGGGGGTGTCTAGGGTGTGCAAAATGGTTGGAAATATTGGTATCTTCAACAAGTCCATGAATTTTGTTTGCATTCCGCACTGTGCACGAAACGTCCAATTTTGCACCGTGCATTCGACCTTTTTTTTGGTTTTTTGCACTGTGCACCGACGTTTTGCGGCGACATAAGCTTTTTTTTCATTTGCGACATTTCGTTTCATTTCAATCGATACAAAGTGGGCGATCTCCGAAAAGGGGCGGGAGACTCCCTGGGTTGCCGTGCGACATAAGCTTTTTTTCAATTGCGCCGCTGCGTGCATTCGCACAGTGCACGCCGCTTTTCGTGTTTGCACTGTGCGAACAACAGCAAAATGCACGGTGCGTGAGCGACAAATAGTGAAAAAAGGCAAAATGCACGGTGCGTGAGCGACAAATAGTGAAAAAAGGCAAAATGCACGGTGCGTGAGCGACAAATAATGAAAAAAGGCAAAATGCAGAGTGCGTGAGCGACAAATAATGAAAAAAGGCAAAATGCACGGTTCGTGAGCGACAAATAGTAAAAAAAGGCAAAATGCACAGTGCGTGAGCGACAAATAGTGAAAAAAGGCAAAATGCACGGTGCGTGAGCGACAAATAATGAAAAAAGGCAAAATGCACGGTGCGTGAGCAACAAATAGTGAAAAAAAGGCAAAATGCACAGTGCGTGAGCGACAAATAATGAAAAAAGGCAAAATGCACGGTGCGTGAGCGACAAATAGTGAAAAAAGGCAAAATGCACTGTGCGTGAGCGACAAATAATGAAAAAAGGCAAAATGCACTGTGCGTGAGCGACAAATAATGAAAAAAGGCAAAATGCACTGTGCGTGAGCGACAAATAGAGAAAAAAGGCAAAATGCACGGTGCGTGAGCGACAAATGGTGAAAAATGGCAAAATGCACGGTGCGTGAGCGACAAAAGAGAAAAAAGGCAAAATGCACTGTGCGTGAGCGACAAATAGAGAAAAAAGGCAAAATGCACGGTGCGTGAGCGACAAATAGTGAAAAATGGCAAAATGCACGGTGCGTGAGCGACAAAAAGAGAAAAAAGGCAAAATGCACTGTGCGTGAGCGACAAATAGAGAAAAAAGGCAAAATGCACGGTGCGTGAGCGACAAATAGTGAAAAAAGGCAAAATGCACTGTGCGCCGGCAAAAAAAGACGAAAAAAGTCTACGCACTGTATGGAAACACTGATGGTTTGCAGGGAAAGTGCGGCCCACGTCAACTCGAAAAAGCAAGAGGGAGAGAACTCTTGGCATTTCGTCACAAATATGGGATCCGAAAAATCTTTTTTGGTCGATTTCTTGTCCAATTTGGCAAAACCAGGTCGTTTTTGACAAAAGTTGACCATTTTCAAGCTCCGAATTTTTTGAGACTTGTTTTGACCGGTAATACCTAGCGGGAAAATTCACAAAATAATTTTTCCAATAAATCTTTGGACGAAATGCCAACTTGAAGAGTTCTCTCCTCGATTTGACGTGCTACGCCTTTTCAAAAGTGCGGAGACTTTATGCCACTGGTCGCACAGTGCATTTGACCTTTTGCACTGTGCAATCAATATCGCCAAGATTTTTTCAATGATGTCGTTGCGTCGTCGCCCCAAATTTTGCACAGTGCAAATGGCATTTTTGGGATTTGCACTGTGCAAAATGCTTCCCGCGTTCTCTCCTCGATTTGACGTGCGACACGTCAAGAAAAATGGTTGCCTTCAACAGCGATCGATAAAAACGTAGCAACACAAGAAACATCGAATTTTTATTTCGAAAATTTTTTTTTCATTTTTTTATATTGGTTTTGTTGCCCGATAATTTTGTGGCATTTCGCCCTCGTTTTGACATTTTGGGAAGTTATTGAAAGGAAACGGCTTCTTCTATTTTTTATTGACGTGTGCGTTGGCTGCTGGAATTTGCATAGTGCAAACGGATTTTTTGAGCTTTGCACAGTGCAAAACGCCCCAAAAAGGCGCGCACCATGCAGAGTAAATTTTTTTTGCCAAGACTTACAAACAAAGTGTCAAATTTGGTTCCAAATCAAGCCCTGGAATTCCCAACTTGCCCTTTGCAACGGCAGTCAAGATATTCAACGATCTGCCGAGAGAGTACGCAAAATGAGGAGAGCGGTCAGTGAAAAGCACTTTCTGACCGTATCTTTGCCTGTTTCGCGGGGCAAATTTTGATTTTCTGTGGAAACGCCACTGTCTACTGTAGCAATAGCTACGACACTTTTAATGCCAAAATAAGCAAAAAAAAAGTCCACATTTTGCCAATTTTCGGCTTAAAAATCTCGGTCGTTTCTGCAAAACGCGAGCAAGCAAATCTCACATATGCTAGTTACTGACGGAATGCTATAATAACTTGTGGCTATCTTCAGATTGTCTCACAACTTACGGATCATATTCCCAACTAATGTACAAACTTTGGTCGAGGTTTTGAAGCAATTTCTCCGCGCTCGTGTAGACGTCTCTGGCGCCAAAACAGTCCGCAGAGAGTCTTCCCAGCGTATCTATGGCTCGGGTGACATCAGGCCGTCTGAAACAAAGTACAAGCTTTCAATTAGTCATCAAAAAAGTGTAGCCGAATTTCAATATCTAGCGGAGCTAATAAGTCTCGACCCGTCCCGCACAGTGCTTGTCGCCGAAATCACTCCAGCGACGTTGCAAACTGACTAGTAATTGTTCGATGTGGGCGTTAAAAGTGTTTTATTTGCACTGGTTTTCGATTTTTTATTGAAAAACTAAGTTTTCTTGAATTTTTTTTTCATTTTATACCTAAAATAACATTGATCATAATTTTAATATAAAAATTATTTTCTTGCTTGTATTCCGCGCTTCACTGTGATTTCGGCGATATGCACTGTGCGAAAACAAAATTTCGGTTCGCACTGTGCAATTTCTTGCTGTTTGCACGGTGCAATAGGCTTTTTTGACTGTCGCTCGCACCCTCACCTTTTTTGCACAGTGCAAGCACCAAAAATCGCTCCAGCGACTTTCCGGACGCACTAGTATATAAGCCACGGTGAATATAAATGCTCAAGCAAGTAAGAAAATATATAATTCGCCAAAACCCGTTCATTTTACAAAATGAACGGGTTTTGGCAAAAGCCGTTCAGCCCAAAATAATTAGATTTTTTTTAAGAATTTCCTCTACGGTTTTCACGAAAAAGCGTTCACCGGATGAACTAGTCCGATTGGTGAACTAAATTTTTATTATCGCGAATTAGTTCGCGATAATGAAAAAAAAGTTCACAATGTGGTGAATTGTGAACGCTTTTCTTGAAATTCCGTTCACAGCAGATGTTGAACTGGTCCAAATTTTGGAGGACCTCGGTTATAGGAAAGTTTTTTCCGAAAGCTGAACGGTTTTTGCCAAACCCCGTTCATTTTGTAAAATGAACGGGTTTTCGCGAATTATTTTCTTATTTGCTCGAGCATTTATATTCACCGTGGCTTATATGGAGACATGGCTTACCTCAACTGTTGCAGTTGAATCCCATCCAACTTGACCAAGTTATTGCCCAAGACCGATGACAAGTCTCCGCTGACTTGCATGTTTCTCCAAATGACAAGATAGATGGCTCCAAACGCACAAAGATGAAGGCCATAAAAACAAATTTCGGAGTATGTCCCTTCGAATGCATTCATGATGGCAGAGCTCATCTTTGCGGCTATCTTGGCAAAGTCCATTCATATTTGATGCCGATAGCCTTGACTTGTCCTCGTTGGATTAGTTTTTGAGCTGTGGGGATGAAGGCGCAAAAATAATACGCGTCGCAAGAGCAGCGACGTAAGTAAGTAAGTAATGTACCAATCGGCGCAAGAATTCATGAGACTTTTTAAAAAAAAATTAAAAAAAAAATTTTTTTCGCACCGTGCAAGTTCTTCGATTGCACCGTGCGTTTCACTTTTTCCGCACAGTGCGCAGCTCTGTCGCTTCTTTTCACATTTTAGGGTGCAACGCACGGTGCGGAGAGAGGTGGGATTGTGGCAACGCAAACGTTTCCTCCAAATCGATCGGCGACAAAGATTGTCGCGCCAAAGTTTGTCGCTGCGACACACTCTTTGTTTTTGCCGCCTCTTTGAATTGAGGATGCACGGTGCAGTAGTGTTTTTTCGAATGAGCGGCGATTCTTTTGCGACGGGTGCTTGCACAGTGCAAAAACGGAGAAAATAAATGCCCGCACGGTGCGAAAAAGCCGGCTAGTACAAAAATGGAGGAAACCCCAGACATGGCAAATCGGGCCGGGCCTTGGGGCCCTGAGCCGAAAAATTGGCATCGCAATTTTTGTGTCGATGCCAATTTTTCGTGTCGGTACCAAAAAATCGGAGCCGGGCTTCGGGCCGAAATTCAAAATCTTGGGCCCGAAGCCTCGGCCCGTAAAACAACGTCGAGCCCAAAGCCCGGCCCGGTAAAAAGTAGGCCCGGCCCGTTTTCAAAATTTCCAAAGCCCGGCCCGGTTGCCGTTTTTCTACAAGATGTTACTGTCGAAAAAAAGTTGTGCTATGGTATTGTAGGATTTTTTGTAGTATATTTACTAGACGTAAAATCATAGTGCAAGCGACAGCCGAGGAAGTGCATTTTTAATTCGAGTCCAATCAAGACCCCCTCCTTTTCTCAGGAACGTCCCAATCGTCTTTGTTCATGAGCAAACTCGACGAGCCGGCGATCTCCGTCGGACATGGCCTGCATCGTGCGTCTCACCGCGAAGATTGAATATTGGCGTTACGTTTCAATTGGCCGATTTTGGAGATTCAGACGCGGATTTTGGCAGTGAACAGAGAATCGACTGGACAGAGCGGTCGTTTCTGGAGGAACCTTCAGTGTTGTAATCTCGGAGATACGATTGGTGTTTGTTTGGAGGCTAGTTGGGAGGATAAATATATTATTGTGGATATTTTGGGGTGTTATTTGATATTTGAGGACTAGGGCGAGCCAGCAGGCCACCTATTTATTGTTCCTTTGTCTCAAATACATTCTCCAGAACTTCCTCGACAATGGCTACACATTTGAGGAGCTTTACGGCGCAACGTATGGGACCAATGTGATGAAAATGATGAAAATTCGCTGGAGGATAAGGTTTACTGCGAAGCGGTTATACCAAACATGAACAAATTGATGTCATTTCGTTCTCATTGGGAGGGGGAATCAGCAGAAAGGTGAGGGGGCAATAAAAAAAAATTTACTCAATTTTTTTAAAATGAGAGGTGACATCCTATACGAAGAAAGTTTTACTTGATTTTTTCAAAATCAGCGGTGACATCTTATACCATGAAAGTTTTACTTGATTTTTTCAATGTCAAGGGTGACACCTTATACGATGAAAGTTTTACTTAATTTTTTCAATTTCAAGGGTGACAACTTATACGATGAAAGTTTTACTTGATTTTTTCAATGTCAAGGGTGACATCTTATACGATGAAAGTTTTACTTGATTTTTTCAATGTCAAGGGTGACATCTTATACGATGAAAGTTTTACTTGATTTTTTCAATGTCAAGGGTGACATCTTATACGATGAAAGTTTTACTTGATTTTTTCAATGTCAAGGGTGACATCTTATACGATGAAAGTTTTACTTGATTTTTTCAATGTCAAGGGTGACATCTTATACGATGAAAGTTTTACTTGATTTTTTCAATGTCAAGGGTGACATCTTATACGATGAAAGTTTTACTTCATTTTTTCAATTTCAAGGGTGACATCTTATACGATAAAAATTTTACTTGATTTTTTCAATATCAAGGGTGACAACTTATACGATGAAAATTTTACTTGATTTTTTCAATTTCAAGGGTGACATTTTATACGATCATTTTAAAAAAATAAAGTAAAAATTTCATCGTATAAGATGTCACCCTATATTTTAGCAAAAAATCAAAAAGCGGGACTCTTTGTTTGGCGGTACTTTTCGCTTTCAATCCAAAATCCGAAGAAACATGCTCAAAAAACCGACCAACAGATGGGCGGGGGTCGTGATTAGCATCACTTTTTAAGCGTCTTTCACTGAAGGCAGCGAGCAAAGCGCGTGTCGAACCGCCGACAGCCATAATTAGGAGATTGTTGTACTAAAAAGTAATATATTTGAACTGAAACAGCTTTGTTAGTAGTTGTCTTGTAAAAGTGAGCTCAGCTTGCTTGTATTGTAATAGACAGGTGTTGTTTTGCAAAGGCTTTGTGTACGGAGGTTCCTTTGTCTTTACAAAGACGAGCACTTACACAAAATTGGTTAAAACTCCGACTTTTTGCAACATACGACCATAGTTTAATACCGGCGCAATCTTTGGGTTGACACATAATGATACAAAAAAAAATCTGGACTGCAACAAAGTTAACGACGTTAACCGTTGTAATGCGTGCCGCGTCGGGGCGGCATGGGCGATGGGGCCGTGAGATACGACGTCATTGGGCGCAGACCCGTTTTGACGTCTTTGAATCCCTGCAAAGCTAAAGGCTTGAGAGAGGAAAATGTGGTTACCTTCAATCTTCGTTTAAGCAACAACTTCTTCTCCTTCCTCTTCTCACTCTCCTGCCGCTCCTTCAAAATCCGTTCGCTCTCGTTCAGCGGATCAATCTAGAGATTACAATTATAATACTACTCGGCGCAAAAAGTCCTGAGAATTTTATCGCTCTCCCAAATTTTGGAAATTTTATCGCAATCCGAAAAAAATGATTTGTCGCTGAGAAAGTTGGGAATCGCGCGCGACGTTAGGCCAAAATGCGCAAAATGCACCGTGCAAAACGATGTTTTTGGGTCAAAATGCACTGTGCAAAGTCGTTTTTTCGCGATTTTCGAATCGCACAGTGCAAGTCCTCAAAAACCGCACAGTGCAAATTCTCAAAAACCGCACAGTGCAAATTCTCAAAAACCGCACAGTGCAAATTCTCAAAAACCGCACAGTGCAAATTCTCAAAAACCGCACAGTGCAAATTCTCAAAAACCGCACAGTGCCAATTCTGAGGACTTTTTGCGCCGAGTAGTACTAGTAATTCCCGCGACATGCACTGTGAAAAAACAAAAGTTGACTTTGCACAGTGCAAACACTGAAAATCACTCCAGCGACTTTCCGGATGAACCAGTATTAGTGGTTCCGTAAAGTGCGTTTGCTCGAAAAAGCCGAATCCAGCGTTTTCGCTAGCGATTTGGACCATTTTTCTATGAATCCAACTTTGTGGCCAATCGGACAACCCTCTAGGCATCCCCTTTGGCTTGCGATTAAAGTCAATTATCATCTTCCAACCTAATATTTCAAGCAGCGTTATAATCGCTGTAGGCTCATACTTCCAGAAAGATGGCCTACCTTCCGATTCACAACGAACGCTCTGCGTCGTTTGTCCGTCCCAATCGGCCTGGAGTACTTCAGCAACGCCATGAGCCGGTCCTTGGGCGTTAACGAGAGTTCCAACATCAAAATTACTTGTGCCCACTGAAAATTAAATCGCAAATCCGTTCAAGGGCAGCACAACTACTTTTGAATCGCGCTTTTTACGGCGTGGGAACGAAATGTCAAAAAAGTTTCTTCGTCTACTGTACCAATAACAAAAAAAATAATGGTGACTTTCTACATGTTTACTAATAATTATTTTACCGTTTGCAACTCTGCCGCCTTTGTTTTCGCTGCGGGACATACAAAAACTTTTTTGACATTTCGTTTCACACACCGTAAAAGGTGCAATTCAAAAATGGTTGTTCTGGCCCTTTCAGAATGATAAGAAATACATTTTAGATTTCTGTAATTTCTGTAATAGGCGGGCCAAAATTTCTTGACATGTTTTCGCACAGCGCAGTCCGCGCCGCAAAAGGACTTTGCGCGGCGCACGGTGCGGACATGTCAAAGTTCCATTTGCAAAATCAGCCTTAGGATACGATTTCACCAAAAAAATTTGAATTATTTTTTTTTGTATGTGAGGGTGGGGAGTCACGAATGTGATATTACACTTTTTCTCGCATTAGTATAAAAAACGACTTTTGATGTTCTGAGTCACGCAATGGGGAACTGGCGCATTGTATTTTAGAACTTTTTTTTTTTTTTTAATTTACTGACAAATACTAGTCCGTCCGTAACGCCGCTGGGATGATTTCCGCGACATGCACTGTGCGAAAACAAAAGCTCCCCTTGCACTGTGCAATTTTTTGCTTTTTGCACCGTGCAATAGGCTTTTTTTGGCTGTCGCTCGCACCCTGACCTTTTTTGCACAGTGCAAACGCAAAAAATAACTCCAGCGACTTTACGGACGGACTAGCATAAGAAGACTTTCCTTGTGAGGTCATGCCAATGTCTAAGAAAGTATTCTGTGTTGTTCCCCAGCAAGAGCAGCTTCTCAAATTTTTTGAAATTTACTGACAAATACTAGTTCGACCGTAACGCCGCTGGGATGATTTCCGCGACATGCACTGTGCGAAAACAAAAGCTCTGTTTGCACCGTGCAATAGGCTTTTTTCGGCCGTCCCTAACCTTTTTTGCACAGTGCAAACACCAAAAATCACTCCGAAACGGACTAGTTCTGATGCATTTTTAAGCCCTCAGGCAGTGTAAAAAGGATCCGGCTTCTAAGGGTTCTTCTAGACCCCGAGGGCAAAATTATGGCTGATGAAAGTTCACACAAACCCCTCCATCGAAAAGAACCTCTAAAAAAAAGGCGATGGCACGATAATACTATCTTCATCGTATCTTACAAAAATAAAAATTTTTTGGCAAAAAAGCTTACGCATCTGTTTTTTTAATTCCTTGCTGAATATTATACATACGCATCATACCTGTCGTTTCCACTCCTTTTGCGTCCGATAAATCAATTCGTACGTCCGGGTCATCATCGCGATCAGCAGATTGAACTGCATAAGGCTTACAAACATCTCGAAGATGAAGAACAACGCCTTCCCCAGCGCCGCCATGTCCCGCGCCATGCAGGAATTCAGCTCGCGATAGAAGACGGTGAACTCTCCGATCGTGGTGATGAAAAGCCGCAGCATGGATTCGATCGGCATTGACATGATGTTCTTGTCTTCCGCGACTGCAAAACGAGAAATGTGCGAATGTTTGGCGACGGGGAATTGTGAGGAATGGCAAGGAGAGGGTACTAGTCCGTCTGGAAAGTCGCTGCAGTGATTTCGGCGACATGCACTGTGCAAAAACAAAAGTTCTCTTTGCACTGTGCAATTTTTTACTTTTTGCACCGTGCAATAGACTTTTTTCGGCTGTCGTTTGCAGGGGTGGTCACCAGGCCCGGCGGCCCGGCCCGGGCCTGACTTAAAAATGGAAAATTGAAACCGGGCCGGGCCCGAAATTTCCGGTCCGGGCCGCGGGCCTGGGTTTTTCAGACCAGGCCCAGCCCGGTTTTTATCATAATGTTCCCTTTGCACTGTGCAATTTTTTATTTTTTGCACCGTGCAATAGACTTTTTTTGGCTGTCGCTTGCACTATGATTTTATTGCACAGTGCAAACACCAAAAAAAACTTCAGCGACTCTGATAAACCGACTAGTAAATATACAACAGAAAATCCTACATATAATACCATAGCACAACTTTTTTCATAACATCTTGTAGAACAACGAATGTAAAAACACTTTCCAATACTGTTTTCCACCATTTACAGCTCTTACTACTCGCGCTCAAAAGTTCGGACAATTTTGCACCGTGCACTTTTCTTTGTTTTTCCGCGGCCATGACTGACATTGGGAATATTGCAAAATTTCAAGAAAATCTGAGCGTCGCACTTGGAGCACTACGGCTTTTCAAAGGTGCGTAGATTTTTTGTCGCGCCGCACAGTGCATTTTGCTTCTTTTTGCGCACCGTGCGCACTTTTTTCACCATTTTGCACTGTACAGACGTGGGTTGCTTCCAAGCGTCTGGAGCGCTTCCCTCGTAAATTTCATGCGTTGTAGCTTTCAAAACTCCCGATTTTCCGCGACACGTCACAATGAAAGTAGAGTAAAATAGGAATTTCGTCAAACTTGTTGCGAAATATCAAAATTGATTAGTTTTGAGACGAAATGCAACAATTGATCGAAACAATAACAATTTTCAAAAATTTGTCGTAAAATATGTGCAAATAATGAACCATGTACCCAATGAGGACCCCTGGGGAGAGAGGTGGTTACCAAAATCCTTGTGCATCCATCCAAAGCCGTCTACCGTTCTCGGATCCGAAAACGCCGAAGTGAAGCAAAAAGAGATAAATAGGTGAATTTTTAGCTCAAACTAGTTACAAAAGCTCTAAATCAAAAGATTGTAAACCTTTCTCGAATTGTGTAACCTTTTCTCGAAAAAAGAAAGCTAACCAATAATCTCGTGGCATTTCGTCAATTTTTGCAAAATCAATAAAGCGCGCATCGCCACGAGTTTGACGAAATTCGCGTTTTATTTGGACGTGCGCGACAAAACTCACTTCTCCTCGCCTCGTCGAACGTCTTGTTCTCCACTTGAATCAAATGCGTTCGATAGCTGCGCTCGCAAGTCAGGAAGATCAAGTAGAATCCCTGCGAGAATCCCATCAAGAAGATGAAGTAGATGACAAAGAAGCGGAACATGTCGCGCGTTATGATCGTGTACACCATCAACACGAACGGCCCCACGAATTTGATGGCCCGACAGTAGAACAGAAAGTGGATTGTGGTCAGGATGACGGCCACCAGAATCATGGTGTTCTCGGCGATCAGCATCGCGTTGAAGGTTGTGTCGAGACCGCAGGAAAAGCGGACCGGAACGACCATTATGGTGATGATCAGGCTGATCTTGTACATGATTTTGGCTGGGAAAGCTTTCTGAAATTTTTTTTTTTTTTTTTTTTTTTGAAAAGTGATTTTTTTGGGTCCTACGCTTTTCAAAAGTCCCTTAGAGATTTTTGACCCGCACTTTGCAGAAATTATCAAGAATTTTTGGTCAAAGACTGCCGATAGAATTCTCGACACGTTTCGACCAAAAAGTCTTACTAATTTTGGCAAAATGCGGGTCCAAAATCTATCATATGTCCCACTACGCCGTCTCAAAACTGCGTAAACTTTTTGTCGCGCCGCACAGTGCATTTTTCCTCTTTTTGCACGGTGCGCGCGCCTTTTTGAAGCATTTTGCACGGTGCAAGCCTCAAAAATCCCGTTCGCACTGTGCAAAACTTCGGGCGGCTTTAAAAAGCGCAGCATTTTTTCAACAAAAAATTTCGTGGTTTCCAGAGAGTCATCAAAGTGAGCCTCCAACCAATAAAACCTTTCTATAGCAAACAAAAAATTTTTTGATGCCTTGCGATTTGTTCTGCAGTGGTTTGACTTCAAACACTGCTATATACTACGTTCTTTCAAGAGTGCGTAGAGTTTTTGTCGCGGGCCGCACAGTGCACATTTTTCCGGTGCATTTGACCTTGGTAAGTGGGAAGTCTTCAAGTTGGCGATTCGTTTTCGACACTTCGCAACACGTGCGAAAAATTGTTTTCTTAGCTGCCGCCTGTTTTCTTAATTTACGGTTATAGCCAGTATTTGATGTAAAACGGCAAAATAACTGCCAAAACATAAAAAAAAATAATTTTTTTCAACAATTTCGATACTTTTCAGCAAATTCTAACAAGAAATGGCAAACTTAGATACATAAAAAATTACTTTTCTTCGATGTTGCGAAGTGTCAAAGACGAATCGCTAATTTGAAGACTTCCCTTTTCGATTTGACGTTAGGCGCTCGAAGTTTTGCACAGTGCAAACGGCATTTTCGAGGTTTGCACAGTGCAAAATGCTTCAAAAAGTTGCGCGCACCGTGCAAAAAGAGGAAAAATGCACTGTGCGGCGCGACAAAAAGTCTACGCGACTTTTGAAAAAGCGTAGTATAATACTAAAAACTAAACATTGAAAGAAAAATTTTTTTGAGTTCCACTCACCAACACTTGCCAATACCTCTTCTTTCCAACACTCCGAATCTCAATGATTTCGATAACTATTTGGATTAGAACCAGCAGTACGATTGCGGTCTCACAGAAGGCTCTGACCTGAAAGCAAAAGTAGAAAAATTTAACTACTTGAAAAAATTTGCACTGTGCTGCGTAAACAAAATAATTTTTCCGGTGAAAGAATTGATGCAAAAAATCTCAAATGTCACTGAAAAGGTCATAAATCATCCGTTTTCTAAATTTTCATCTAAATCGAGCCATAAAACACAATGCCAATTTTTGGCGGGAAATTGAATTTTTAAAAATTTTTGATGAAAAAATCGCTGCAGAAAGTCTCAAATTACTTTAAAAACAATCTTGGCTGATTTTTCATCAATGTCCATTAAAAATCAGGCCCTAAAACACAATGCCAAATTTTAGCGGGAAATTGAATTTTCTGAATTTTTCGAAATTTCAAGAATTTTCGATAAAAAAATTGCTGCAGAAAACCTCAAATGAGCCTAAAAACGTTTGAAACCATCTTTTTCATCAATATCCATTAAAATCAGGCCTTAAAACACAATGCCAAATTTTACCGGAAAATGAAATTTTCAAAAATTTTCCACAATTTTTCTAAACCATAATTTTTTGCTATGAAAAATTGCACAGTGCAAAAAATTCAACAAACAAATTCTCTGCACGGTGCAATCTCTATTTTTTATTGCACTGTGCATGTGTAAAAAAGTCTTACATATCCTTGATATCCTTGTCTGGAATACATCAACAGAAAACAAGACGGTTTGCTGGCCCAATATTTGTAGAGAAATGTGGACAATGGATTGTGCTCCTCTTTTTCGTAGATGTCGTTCAATTCAGTGAGATGGATCAAAGTGGAATGGCTTCGATTGTCCACTTGGCCGTCCTCGATCCAGAAGTCGGTTGTAATCGAGGTGTTCAGCGAAAAGGGGCGCGTCATAAACGCGACAAAGTAGAATAAATAGTACACAACAAAGGCAGAGAGGGATTTTTGCCAGCTGAAAAGCAAATTTGGCGATTTTTTGAGGGAAAATCGCAAAAAAGTCTCGGTTTTTCAAAATTTTTCGATAAAAAAATCGGTTTTGAAAACCCTGAAAACATTTTAGATCATTCTTTTCATCAATATCCGTTAAAGTCAGACCCTAAAACACAATGCCAAATTTTGGCGGGAAAAATTTTTCAAAAATTCCAAAACTTTCCAATGAAAAAATCACTGCAAAAAATCTCAAATGACCCTAAAAACATTTTAGATTATTCCTTTCATCAATATCCATTAAAATCAGACCCTAACACACAATGCCAAATTTTGGCGGGAAAAATTTTTCAAAATTTCCGAAACTTTCCAATGAAAAAATCACTGCAAAAAATCTCAAATGACCCTAAAAACATCTTAGATTATTTCTTTCATCAATTTCGTTAAAATCAGACCCTAACACACAATGCCAAATTTTGGCGGGAAAAAAATTTTAAAATTTTTCTCATTTTCCGTATTTTAGCCTCAAAAAAAATGTTCGACTCACCTTCTCCTTCCATACGCTTGCCATTTTGCCTGCAATAAGTCCTCCAAAAGTCCATCCAAAAGGTCCAAATGCTCCTTACTGTCGCCATAAACGATCAAAGAAAGGGCCGAATCCTCGTTCAGCTCGCCCGTTTCCTGATTAATAGTGTCAATTTTGGCTAGCGGAAAGGCCGTGGACGCAGCGTCTCCATAATGCCAAATTACATTGCTTTCGAGTTGGAGGATTTGTTCGAACATCTAAAATAAGGTCATTTTGACTAAAGTAAGGTGTATTTTGTGACGAAAAAAGATCAAAACAGGTGAGGTTGATAGGTAAAAGTTTGTAAAATAGCTTTTAAATAGATATTACGACATTTGACATATACAATTTTTCCAAAAACGCAAATTAAGACCAGTCATGGCTAAAATAAGGCGATTTTTACCTAAAACAAGGTCGAAAAAACCTAAATCAAAGGGTAAACGTAGAAATATAGCCTTTAAATGAAACTTACCGTCTTTTTCGCCAGTTTCGCGGCTAGTGTAAGGGGTGTCAGGTTCTGTTTATTCATTATTTGCAATTTTCCGCCGGTTTCGTAGACCAATCGGAACATATCCTAAAAATTATTTATGATTATTACCGCAAAATTAAGTGAAAACCAAAATATAGAGTAAACTTTGTCATTTGCACTATTTCCTTACCAAATTCTCATGGATAACGGTCATGTGCAATACGGTATTTCCATTCGTATCTTGAGCATTCGGATCTGCACGGTGCGCGCGTAGAATACGGTAGCAGTCGACTTGATTCGTACAAGCCGCGAATGCCAACGGATATTCGCCAAAATACATCTTTCTAAAAGTGTTTGCAGTTTTTTTTTATTTAATTTCTGCACTGTGCAATTTTTTTTCTTTTAAAGTACTATTTTTTTGCACTGTATGAGGGCCCTAAAAAACTGCACTGTGCGAATCTTTCTCAAATCTTTTCTGCACTGTGCAAAATCTTTTTTTTTGTAAATTCAAATGTCTTTTGCACTGTGCGAGGACTCTAAAAAACTGCACTGTGCGAATCTTTCTCAATTGTTTTCTGCACTGTGCGAATTTTCCTCACAATTTTTCTGCACTGTGCAATTTTTTTAATACTATTTTTTGCACTGTGCGAGGACTCTAAAAAACTGCACTGTGCGAATCTTTCTCAATTGTTTTCTGCACTGTGCGAATTTTTTTCGAATACTATTTTTTTGCACTGTGCGAATTTTCCTCACAATTTTTCTGCACTGTGCAATTTTTTTAACACTATTTTTTTCACTGTGCGAGGACTCTAAAAAACTGCACTGTACGAATCTTCCTCAAACTTTTTCTGCACTGTGCAAAATTTTTTTTTTTGTAAATTCAAATGTCTTTTGCACTGTGCAAAGACCCCAAAAAACGAATTTTCCTCAATTGTTTTCTGCACTGTGCGAAGCCAATTTTCCTCACAATTTTTCTGCACTGTGCAAAAAACATTTTCATTAAAAAAATCCTACCCTTTATAATTGGTGTCATCAAAGTTGACCTCCACATACTCATGTTCCAGCGAGTCGGTGCGGCTGCTGATCTGATCGTCCGGCGAGAAGAAGGCACCATAGCAACGCTGATTGATTTCGGCGCCCTTCTGCAGCAGATAGCTCACCATGAACGGGTCTTCATTGACGATGGCTTGATGCAGCGGCGATAAACCGTAGTAATCTTCGGAGATGAAGATGTCGTTGACCAATTTGGGGAATTGCTCCAACAATTTGATGGCGAGTTGGTTGTGGACGGCGGTGCCTTGCATCAGACAGCAGCCGAGAAGGCTTTCGCCCATTGAGCCTGCAAATTTACAGGTTGCCTTTGCACTGTGAAATCTCTTGCTTTTTGCACCGTGCGATAGGCTTTTTTTGGCTGTTCGCACAGTGCAAACGCCAATAATCATTCTAGCGACTTTGCGGACGGACATGTACAGACTAGTATATAGAAATATTTATTTTAGTCCCCATCCTCATTCATTGCCCGTGGGCAAAATTTGAAAAAATTTCGCACTTTCCTTGCAAAATTCAATTTTATGCAAATTTTGACTAATTATTCCCCAATTTATCCCCACTCGCTTTTGATCACTAGATCCTGTCCGGCACTGTAAAAACAATCCAAAAAATGGTTTGCTTTGCAAGAAAATTATTTTATCCGCAAGATACGATAGCTAATATGTAGGCCTACTAATCCGTTCGTAAAGTCGCTGGGGTGATTTTGGCGACATGCACTGTGCGAAAACAAAGGTTCCCTTTGCACTGTGCAATTTCTTGCTTTTAACACCGTGCAAAGGCTTTTTTCGGCTGTCGCTCGCACCCTGATTTTTTTAGCACAGTGCAAACACCAAAAATCACTTCAGCGACTTTCCGGACGAACTAGTAGTATACACATGGACCGTACAGTCAAACCTCTGCACAACGACTCACAATGGCCTAAAATAATCTATTTGCTATAGATGAAAATGTGCACAGTGCACATTTTTTTCCAGTCCATTTGACCTTTTGCACGGTGCAATCGAAATATCGCCGCGACGCAACGCTTTTTTCAACTAAAAGGTTGCGCCGCGGCGATATTTCGATTGCACAGTGCAAAAGGTCGAATGCATTGTGAAAACTGTGCGGCCCACAACAAAACGTTCCATAAAGTGCGACTTTTTGTCGCGCCGCACAGTGCATTTTTCCTCTTTTTGCACGGTGCGCGCGCCTTTTTGAAACATTTTGCACTGTGCGCACCTCAAAAATGCCATTTGCACTGTGCAAAACTCCGGGCGCCGACTCAGCGATGTCGTTGAAAAAAACGTCGCGCCGCCTTATTTGACCCTAGTTTCGCATTAAATTAGTTTTAAAAACATTTTTCAACGAAATCTTACTACGCTTTTTCAAAAATCCCGTAGACTTTTTTTCACGCCGCACAGTGCGCATTTTCCCCAGTGCATATGACCTTTTGCACTGTGCAATCGAAATATCGCAGCGACGCAACGCTTTTTTCAACTACGTCGCTGCAGGAACTTTGCACAGCGCAAACGGTCATTACGCACCGAAATTTTGCGCCGAAAAAAATGATTTGTCGCTGAGAAAATTGGGAATCGCGCACGACGTAAGGCCGCGGCGCGACGCTTTTTTCAACTACGTCGCTGCGTCGGCGTCCGCACAGTGCAACCGAGATGTCGGTTGCACTGTGCGGTGCAAATCGCGTCTTTTTGAAAATGGTTCAAAAAGACGCGCGCACCGTGCAAAAATGAGAAAACTGCACTGTGCGGCGCGGCAAAGAGTCTACGCGCGTAGTGTCCCAGCCTACCTCTCGAATCGAGTTTCCAAACAATCTCTCGGTACTTCGCATCGCCTTTTCCGCCTTTCCCTCCATCCAGAAGTTTCAACGCTGAAAACGGCGTCGTTCGTTCTGAACTCAACGTACCTTTCTTCAGATCGCCTTGATTGTTCTCCTGATTGAAGTCGTCCAAAATGTTGGGACCACTTTTGCCCTTTCCTTTCTTTCGACTGAACGCTCCGAGTCGTTCGTTTCTCTCCTTGTTCCGACGTTTCACCAGCTCCGCCACGGACTCGAGACGACCCTTTCCGCCGTTGTAGGTCATGTCCTGAAAGCGCGATTCTTTTGATTGTAAATATGTGTGAGTATTTTCGTAAAGCGCATGGATTTTGTCGCTGTGCACAAAAAACCTCCATTTTGCACGGTGCACTCCATTTTTTTGGGTTTTGCACTGTGCATGGACATATCGCGGTGACATAAGCGACATATCGCGGTGACATAAGCAAGTCTCAACGACGTCGCTGTGTCGGTGGCTGGAGTTTGCACGGTGCAAAAGGCTTTTTTGGAGGTTTGCATTTTTGGATCATCTTCGTCCTCGTTCCCGCTTTTACTATCATCCAAATTTTCATTGATGAATTGAGTCAGCAAAACTGGACGCTTCTTGCTGTAAATTCCAAGAGATTTTGGCTTAAAAGTTTTTCGTTGCGGGAAAAATTCACAATTTTTTGGCAAAATTCCAAAAAATTTCCCAAAAAAATCAATTTGACAAATGACGGCAATTTGACATGACAAAAATGACGGCAATTTGACATGACAAAAATGGCGGCAATTTGACATGACAAAAATGACGGCAATTCGACATGACAAAAATGACGGCAATTTGACATGACAAAAATGACGGCAATTTGACATGACCAAAATGACGGAAATTTGACATGACAAAAATGACGGCAATTTGACATGACAAAAATGGCGGCAATTTGACATGACAAAAATGACGGCAATTCGACATGACAAAAATGACGGCAATTTGACATGACAAAAATGACGGCAATTCGACATGACAAAAATGACGGCAATTTGACATGACAAAAATGACGGCAATTTGACATGACAAAAATGACGGCAATTTGACAACATGACAGACCGTCAAGTTGACGGGCGGCACAACTCTATTAAACCCCTTTCGCTCCTCGTTGTACCGTGCAATGTCAAATTTTTTTCCGACTTACACAAACTTTGGTCTCCATGTATCCATCAATCAGACTATGATCCCCACTGTTCAGCGCATACCTCATCCAGGGGATCAGCTCCCCGCCCCCGTGCATATCCACCAACGTGTACAGCATGTACTGGCGGTCGTTGGCGCCCACCGGCTGAGTCATTTGGGCCTTGTCCGCGTCGGGCTTGTTCTCCTTGCCCTCGATGTTACCCATGGCGGCGGGCTGTAAGTTGGTTATGGGAAAGTCGTGACCGCAATGTATTTATTTACGCCTCGCGGGCGTAATTATTTACATACACCGCTCGATGTGATAAGGAAAAGTGTCGAATGGTCGGAGGCAGACATGGCTGGGGCCGGGCTTCGGGAATTTCGAAAAGGGCCGGGCCAACAATTTTTGGGGCCGGGCTTCGGGCTCGGAAAAATTTCGGCCCGGCTCCTTTTGGTAAAAAGTTTGGTTTAGGCGTTTGCCTGATCTTGGCATTCTGTTTTTACAGGTAATTGTGGCCTTTAAAGGGCTATTACTTCTGTATATTTTTTTGGTTTTTGATGATTTCTAATTTTTTTAAAAGTCTTTAGACTAATTCGAGTAATGCAAGCAACGCTATAAGGTTATTTTTCATCTTCATAGCCCGCATATGGCCTAAAAACACAATGCCAAAAAATTGCCAAAATGGCGGGAAATTCAAAAAAAATAAAAAAATTTTTGGGGCCGGGCCTGAAAATCCTCAGGGCCGGGCTATGGGTTTCCTAGGGCCGGGCCGGGCTTTGAAAATTTCGAAAAGGGCCTGGCCGACTTTTAGGGGGCCGGGCCGTGGGCCCCGAAGTGCCAAAAGCCCGGCCATGTCTGGTCGGAGGGAATGGAGAAAACAGAATAGGCGGTTATTAATATTAATTATGAACAACAGTACATAGACTGCAATGGTTCAATGGCAAAACCTACTGGTTTTGAGATGTCGGAATACGACGTACGTCAAAGTGAAAAAGCAAGAGAGAGGAAAGTCTTCAAGTTGGCGATTCGTCTTTGACACTTCGCAACACGTGCGAAAAATTATTTTTCAAGCTGCCGCCTTTTTTCTTGATTTACGTTTATAGCCAGTATTTGATGGAAAACGGCAAAATAACTGCCAAAACATTTAAAAAAAATTTTTTCAACAATTTGCAATACTTTTCAGCAAATTCTAACAAGAGATGGCAAATTTAGATACCCAAAAAATTACTTTTCTTCAATGTTGCGAAGTGTCAAAGACGAATCGCCAACTTGAAGACTTTCCTTTTCGAGTTGACGTGCGGCGTAATTGTAAAATAAGCTCTATTTGATTTCCGGTTTTATTTGAATTAATAAATGATAGTCGTCCGGAAAGTCGCTTGAGTGATTTTTGCGAAGTTCCCTTTGCACCGTGCAATTTCCATGCTTTTTGCACCGTGCAATAGGCTTTTTTCGGCTGTCGCTCGCACCCTGACCTTTTTTGCACAGTGAAAACGCCAAAAATCACTCCGAACGGCCTACTACTCGCGATATAAAGTCCGTAGAATTTTGCACGGTGCATTTTTGTCTATTTTTCGCGGCCGTCGCGGCGATCTCCCGTTTTTACCCAAGCGACATGCACTTTTCGGTGACCGTACCCGCGCAACGCCAGCGACAAAATTCTACGGACTTTATGGGGTGAGTAGTACTAGATACCACTACCCGCGGATTTGAGAAGTTGCTCTTCCTGAGGAACAACACAGAATACTTTCTTAGACATTGGTATGACCTCACAAAGAAAGTCTTCTTATACTAGTCCGTCCGTAAAGTCGCTGGAGTTTTTTTTTGCGTTTGCACTGTGCAAGAAAAGTCAGGGTGCGAGCGACAGCCGAAAAAAGCCTATTGCACGGTGCAAAAAGCAACAAATTGCACAGTGCGATGTGAACTTGTGTTTTCGCACAGTGCATGTCGCCGAAATCACTCCAACGACGTTACGGACGGACTAGTATTTGGCAGTAAATTTCAAAAAAAAGTAAGTTCTAAAATACAATGCGCCAGTTCCCCATTGCGTGACTCAGAACATCAAAAGTCCTTTTTTTATACTAATGCTAGAAAAAGTGTAATATCACATTCGTGACTCCCCACCCTCACATACAAAAAATAAATTCAATTTTTTTGGGGAATCGTATCCTAAGGCTGATTTTGCAAATGGAACTTGAAATACAAAATTTCTACTATTACTAGTCCGTTCGTAAAGTCGCTGGAGTGATTTCCGCGACATGCACTGTGCGAAAACAAAAAGTTCTCTTTGCACTGTGCAATTTTTCACTTTTTGCACCGTGCAATAGACTTTTTTCGGCTGTCGTTTGCATGACCTGACTTTTTTGCACAGTGCAAATGCTAAAAATCACTCCAGCGACTGTTCAAACGGACTAGTAAACACTGTTAAGCCACATTCTTTACATTTTTGGATTTCGGAGGCTCCACACGATATTTTTGATATTATCCATGACCATCAAAAATCAAAATTCAAAAATCTTTAATTTCTGTCCAGAAAAAGACTAAAGTTACTGTCTAAAGAACATAACAAGACCCAACCAGCATTCCAAACCCCTCTAGCGTTTATGAAACCTCGAAATTTCCTCAGCCATACCAGGTGAAATCCCCATCGCCGAAGAAGTTTTAAACGTTTTTTGCCACAAAACAGGTGAGAACCTTACCATGGCAAAACTAAAAAACACATAATGAATTTAGTCGTTGCACCTGCCTGAGTTTCGTCCGCCCGGTGGAAATCGCAAAATTTATGCGCGGTGCACTTTGTGCGTGAACAAAAATATTTTGCTCCTGGAAATGCTGTAGAGCAGATGTGACTGAGGTTCTAAAAAGTTATTTGGCATACAGTATTCATCATAATAAAGCACTTGTGAGCATGCAAGGTTTGTTTTTGGAGGAAAAAGAGCATGTTTTTACATCCGATGCCTAGTGTAATATCAGAAAGCAAACAGGAAATGTCCAAATCGTTGATGCAAAGAATTATATTGTTTAATGGACACTACCGTCAACTCTACAATCGATTCCATCAAATTTCCTGGCATTGTGTCGACCTGATACAATTTTGGACATTTTATACGATGAAACCTGTCCGAAGACGAAAAAATTCCAGTTAACTATAAAGAAACTTGAACACAATCGTTGAGGATACTGTATTAACTTTAATTAAGCAATTTATAACATGCAAGGTTTATTTTTGGAAGAAAGAATTAAAGTTTTTACATCTGATGTCCAGTACAATATAAAATTGGTGAGAATAAGTTCATGTTGTTGAAGATTCATTAGTTTTGTTGACCATCTGAGGAAACCATAAGATTATCATCATCAAATCCGCGGGCTTTCTGGCATTTCGCTTTATTCGGGACATTTTATACGATGAAACGTGTTCGAAAATAATATTTTTTCTCAAAAAAAAACAAATTTCTCCCTCGAAATCTTCTTCTCGACCTTGATGCAATATTGTTTTTCGACAAATTGACCGCCATTATGTGTTATGACATCATTTGCAGCACTCGAAACCGATTCCAGCGCGCCACTTCGGTTGTTTTGCCTTGGACCCGGTGCTGCGCGATCTTTTCGGCTGGAAAAGAGCGCGTTGGTTGAGAGCAGCGGGTGAGGAAAAGCGCGCGACACTCTCGTCAGTGTCCAGTCTAACTCGCTTTTTCTCCATTGGGATCATTACTCGGTTTGTTTTTGATTTTTCCCCTTCTTTTCCACTTTTAGGTGTTTTCTCGGAAGATCAAGGCGAAAATCGCTGGAAACGGGTGGTTTGGACCCGTTATTTATGTCGAAAATAAGCGAGTTTTATTGCTTTAGATGGCCGACCCGAAATTTCCGAGAATTTTGAGGAGGAAGTTTGTTTTTTCGCCATTTTCCGATATTACCCTTCACTTTTCGTTGGCAAAGTGAGAAAATGCAATTTTCCTAAGGGTAAATCCAATTAAATTAATCAGTTTCAATTTTATTACGCTCTAAAGTATATTTCCAGTAATTTTTTACTAATTTTCTCACATCATTCGCAAAAACAGCGCCTCATTGAGCAAAATTACCTTGACGTTCATCTAAAGTAATATCCGAACGAAAAAAACGGGCTCGATTGCTAATCTCGGCGGGTGTTCGCTAGTCAATTCACAGCCCTTCGATCCTCGGGCGGTCTTGATCAGTGATTCGAGGAGGTTCCGTCCGAATTCCCCCTTTTTTTCGTGCGTCCCACAGAGACAATGGAGAAGAAGGGCTTTTTATATGGGCGAGAAGAGTTTTCGTGAGGTGCAAATGCTTTGAATGGACCAGTGGTTTTTCTGCTTTGTCGAGAGGGGCGAGCTTGATCGAAGCGATCGGTTCAAGTTGTAAAAATTGTCAAAACTCCCCTTCAGATGGATTCCGCGAATTCCCCGCTTGTTTTTGATGAATTACTATCTCATTTGCCTTGATAGCACTGCTCTTTAATGTGATTATGCTCCGCTTTATCATATTCCCACATTTTGTCACCTTTAAACATCCAAGAAACGGTTTTCTTATCTAATTTTAGCTGGGTTTGTCATGGATAATATAATTTTTTCGAGTTGATTGGGAAATGGATCTGTCCGATAAAAATTCGTCACTTATCTCACATGTCCGATGGATTTCTGGGCCGTTTGTGTCATAATTGAGTGCTTTCGGTTTGACACGATCGGCCTTTTAAAAATCGCTTATTGGCCATTTTCAAGCTGAAAAACGGAGAATTCTTGAAGGGTTTGATTTTTTGATGTCTGTGTTAGTCGTCTTTCGGCTTTCCAGATTCTTTTGAACTTACATTATTTTAATTTTTGGATGTTTTTTATCATGGTTAATATAATTTTTATTTAAAAATTGTAAATTTCTTTATGAAATTTGTCCGCGAAGCTTTGAAAACAAGTTTTTTGGGTTTTTGAAAAATTATTTCATTTAATTTTAGCTGGCCTGGCCCATGACAACGCGATAAATCTACCTATGAACAACAACAAGGTGATTGATGCCCTTAGGCGTCCGCCGAGAGAACGAACGGATGAGGTATGTCGTTTTGCCCTTTTCCTTTTTGATCTTTAGGACACACATCGGACTGATGATTGACGTTTTTTTATACTATCCGCCAAGTTGACCTAAAATAAGATAATTGATTTCCAGGACATCAAATTGATATTTTTATACCTTCGACAGCTCGATGTGTTCCGAATCCTGGCCGATGGACCGTTGAAATCGATTGCAGAGACGGCTAAATACGAACGACATCCCAAGGATCATATTTTGTTCAGGTATCATGGATAATATATTTTTTTTATTGAAATGGCTCGATTATTCCAAATATTGAAATATAGTAAAGATGAATGTGTGAAAAAGCTAATTTTCGTATTTTAGGAAGGGCCAGTCAGCAACGTGTTGGTACATTTTGATCAGCGGATCAGTCCTCATGAATAACCAAATTTATCTTCCCAGTGGATGGTAAGTTCTTTTTTTATTATGCGTTTTTTGATTTTTAGACCAAATATAGTTGATCAGATCGTCTGGTCTATAATCAATTTATTTAACGCTGCATTTGTTAGTAATTTTATTCGTTTTTCAAAATCATTATCAATTTTTGATGATAAAATTATATTTTTTCCAATTTTACTGAATATTTTATCGAAATATCGTTGGATTTTATCTCCAAATAGTAAAAGACGAATTTTTAGTCGGGATGGGACGTATGTTTATCGTTATTAGTCTTCTTTTTCCACAGTAAAATAGTCTTTTTATCCAAATAGGCAAGTTTTTTGTAGGCAAATGCAAATTGTCTCAAAAATCTGACAACAACTAGATGTAAAGGCTCAATAAATATTCATAGCCTTGTATTTTTGCAAGAGGAAGTGAAAAATTTTTCCTGTTTTGCGGCAGAATCCTTAAAAATTTAGGATTAGTCTGATGGATAATGTACGAATAGTCGAAAAGTTTAATTTTTGATAAAAAAACTGGTAGTTGTGGATTGATTAAGATCGTATTAGAGTAATTTGATGTATTTCGGAATTTTGAAAATTTGAAAATTTCAAATTCCCGCCATTTGAGAAATTTGATTCTAATGGTTGATATTGTTGGGAGTAGCGGGTAAAATACGAGTTTAATTGTACGTTATGTCGTTTTGAGCTGTTTTTGAGTTGTTATTGGAGATTTGAAGTCATTTGGGAAACACATTTATATTATTCATGAGAGTTTTAGACCAATTTTCGGTCTAAAACAATATTTGTTGCCCAAAAGTTAGCCCAGGCTCGATGTTCTTGGAAAAATCTCGACCTAGTTTTTCGTATGTTACATGTTTTTTGCATTCAAACATCCTGTTTTGTCTATCTACACATCATTGTTGGCCTATTTTTGGGCCAAAGAATAGATGGAACTTTATCTCGTTTATCTCGAGAAACCCCTTGTAAAGAAGACGGGCGTGTCTTATTGTGCCATTTCAACTGTCATTTTTTGAAATCTGAGCGTTTTTTTGGCGAATCTCAATTTTTTGAGGCGTTCGAATTTTTTTTATTTTAGTTAATCTCTGAACCGCCTGAGGGCATTCAAAATAGAAGTACCCCAAGTGCGCCGATCAGATTGTGATGAAACTTGGCAAAAATTTCGTATTATATTTTCTAAGACATATGCGACACTCCTACCTCGCGCTTTTCAGAAACGACCGAGGCTTTTTGGTCGAAAGTTGAAAAAAATGTGACATTTTTTGCGAATTTTTCTATGAAAAGTTTCATGACTGTTTCTACCATTGATGGTAATGTTTCCACAAAAAAATAATTGTTTCCGCGCGAAACTGGAAACGTTATGGCCAAAAAGTGTTTTCCTCTCTGACCGCTCTCCGCTTTTCGCATGTTCTCTCGGTAGATTGTTGAAAATCTCGGCTGCGCCTGCAAAGCGCGAGCTAAAATTTTCAGGAATAAATATGTGGCCTATGCCTGATGTGTGTACAAAATATAAAGAAAGTCTGGGCATCGCATTTGGTGTACTACTCCATCCAAAAATTCTTGCGAATTCCGCACCGTGCACTTTTCTGCGAAAACTGCTTTCGCACCGTGCGCTTTTCTGCAAAAACTGGAAACACATTTTGCACCGTGCATCTGCCAAAAAAGTGCTTTGCACAGTGCATTTTGATCCAAAAAATGATTTCGCACTGTGCATTTTGCATTTTTTTAATCATTTTTCGCTGCGACATATCATTTTTTTTGGAATGCGACAGAAGTGCACGGTGCGGAGTCGCAGAAAATTCTCCAGACTCTTTGGCTGGGTACTTTCCTTGTGAGAAATAAAAAAAAAACTTTTTTGAGCAAAATTTTAAAATATTTTTCGCAAATTCTACAGTAATCCAAAATCTGTTCCTGGAAATTCTCAGGGCTCTCAAAAACAAATTCCAACTCCGTAACGACGGAGGAAATCCCGTTCTGGATCAGATTTTTTTGGAGGGGAAATGGGGCACCCACTGGTTCTTAATTGAATCTTCTTTATTCAAAAAAAAAGAAAGAAACCAGATCAAAACTCATCGGTTGTATACACATATTGAGCCTTATAAATATTGCATTGAAGCGGGTTTTATGGTATTTACCAGTAATCGAAGAAATAGTTTTTTTTTTAGTTTTAGATTGGGTTTGCACAGTGCTAAATTTTTGAGGGATTTTGAAAAAATTTGGGTCAAAGTTTAGTTAGATTTGCATTTTTGAAGATACGCGGGAGATTTTTAGGCCCGTTTTTGCAGAGATCAGCGAGATTTTTTGGTTGAAAAGTGTGGGAAATTTAAAAAAAAAAGTTTTGTCAGCAGGAATTGAGTTTTTTTGCATTATTTTCGTGGAAAAATTACTTTTGACAATTTTTTTAGCCCTTTTTTAGTTTCCAAGACATTGTACTAGGCTTTTTCGAGTTGCGTAGACCTTTTTTGCGCCGCACAGTGCATTTTTCCCTTTTTTGCACGGTGCGCGCGCCTTTTTGAAAAGTTTTGCACGGTGCAAACCTCAAAAATGCCGTTTGCACTGTGCAAAACTCCACGCAGCGACGTAGTTGAAAAAAGCTTGCGCCGCGGCGATATAATGCACAGTGCAAAAGGTCAAATGCACTGTGCAAAATGTGCACTGTGCGACAAAAAAAGTCTACGCACTTTTGAAAAAGCATTGTTTTCGAAAATTTGCATTCAAAATCACACAAAAAGCCCTTTAACTTTTCTCTTTCACCAAGATTTTACTGACCGTCACCGGAATAAATCATTTCTTCCATCTTCCTTAGCTCTCCCCCATTAACTTTTACCCTCGGCATTCAGAGCGCCTCATTAAAGCGAAAGGACACTGAAGGAGTTCTCGGCTTTTACCGGAAGAATTCTCGTTCCAAATGGGTGAAATTTGACTGAATTCCCCACCAAGTTTTACTACTTTTTAATAGCTGTCATTTAAAGGAAAGTTCGGAAAAGGTCAAAACGCGGTGATTAGTTAATTTTACGAAAAAGTAAAGTGTTATTGGTCGTGTAAAACGATTGTGGGAGAAATTCTAATAAAATTTTTCCTGATTTTTGCATTTTTTGGGGTATTTTGAAAAAAAAAACGGCGAATTTGCCATGGATAACATAACATTATTGTCCTGAAGGGTTTAATATAGGTGTATAAAAGTGACTGAGGTAGATTAAAATACGTTGTGATTAGTTATGTTACGTTTTAGTGCTTTTGAAGGGTTTAGGACATTTAGAACACAATGCCAAGGATGGCGCGAAATTCAAATTTTAATTGATTTAATTGATGTTTTGATGAATCCTTGGGGTGGTTTTGGTGCGAGAGAGGCTCGTATGGACATATAAGATGTTTATTTCACATTGACGTTGTGCTTTCGATCAATCTTAAACAAAAGATTTTGTAGGGAATGAGGTACAATATAAAGTCGTTCCCAGAATCGAGTTAGGTGCCATTTACAAGCTAAATGGGGTGCTTTGATTGTCAGTTAACTGTTTTTTTTATTGTATTTACAATTCCTTGCCCTCAGGAAACTCTTACAACACTATGCCAAAAATTGCGGGAATTTGAAAATTCGAAATTTCCGACTCGAAAATCAGCCTTCCTGCTTCGCCAGTATCCTGTATTAATGTGCGAAAGTTCAAATGCGTGACAGCATTTGTACTCCCATCGGACATTCCTCGAAATAATTAATAAGCCTTAAGACCGAATAAAAGTTTCAAATTTTAATCTTTCTAATGGCTTGTCTGTGAATATTAGCCAACCTTAATGTCTTTATCATTAGGTTTAGTACTTTTTAATGTCTCTTAGTACAGAATATTTAAGATTGTTGTTGGAATTGGAACGGAAAAGAATATTTTTGGAAATATTTTGATATTCTAGTTTTGGGAAAAGTGTTTGCTAAGTTTATTACCCCGCGTATCATAAATTTGACCATTCTATTCCATAAATTTTTTAGAGAGATTGCGCCGCGGCGATATATCGATTGCACGGTGCACACGGTGACTAAATCGGCGCCCGAATTTTTGCACAGTGCGATATTCGACAAATTTTTTTAAAATGATGTTCTAAACTTGAACCAACTTTCTTCAAGAATACGAAATACGGTAATGCGTATTTTACAAGTCATTTCCTTTCCTTTTTTGTGTACTACGCTTTTCAAAAGTGCGTAGACTTTTTGTCGCGCCGCACAGTGCACATTTTTCACAGTGCATTTGACCTTTTGCACTGTGCAATCGAAATATCGCAGGGCGCAAGCTTTTTCCAACTATGTCGCTGCGTCGACGCCCGGAGTTTTGCACAGTGCAAACGTGATTTTTGCCGTTTGCACAGTGCAAAATGCTTCAAAAGGGCGCGCGCACCGTGCAAAAAGAGGAAACGTGCACTGTGCGGCGCGAAAAGAAGTCTACGCACTTTTGAAAAGGCGTAATATACGAAATTGCACTAAATTGATTTGCCCATCAATTCCGGTTATCTTACTCATCTCCTCTCTCCATAAATTCGCATATTATAATTTCACAGCCGTCTTATTTATATATTTTTTTCACCATCTGGCGTTAAAAATCTCTGAACGAAGCGCCGAGCCTCTCCTTGGCGCTTCATTCCTCCTCTTTATTCATACCTTTGGCCTGCTGTTGTCTGATTTCCTTTTTATTATTCGTTATTTGAAGAGGAAGCGCCGAGGAAATGACTCACTCCTTCTGATACGATTCCAAAACAAGCCAGCGAATTAGCGGTATTTTCTTCTCGGAAAAGTTTGATGATTCAGGACGGACGTGAGGATTTCCGGCGTTTATCGCGTTGTTTTTGCTCGTTGGACATAAAAAAATTGAAAAAATAATATCAGAAATCAAAAATTTTTACGGTATATTATGCAGTCCTTGGTTTTAAAGCGAAACTTTTAGTGTTTCTATGAAGTGCGTAGACTTTTTTGCCTTTTATCGCTCGCTCACAGTGCATTTTGCCTTTTTTTCGCCGACTTGTCGCTCACGCACGGTGTATTTTGTTGTTTTTTGCACGGTACCAACTTAAAAATTTGTCTGCGCTGTGCGAATGCACACAGCGGCGCGGTTGAAAAAGTCTTACGTCACGGCGATTGATGAGACGGTGCGAAAACAAAATTTCACGTTGCAGAGTGCAATTCCTTACTGTTTTCACCGTGCAATAGGCTTTTTTCGGCTGTCGCTCGCACCCTGACCTTTTTTGTACAGTGCAAACACCAAAAATCACTTAAGCGACTTTCCGGATGGGCTAGTATTATGCAGTAAAAATCTTTAATTTCCAATATTATTTTTCTTTCAATTTTTAATATCCAACTTTGCACGTACAACGACAAAAACATGATAAAAGCCGAAAATCCGCTGAATCATAGACTTTTCCGAGAAGAGAATACCGCTGGTTAGTGTTTCAAGGGCCGATTGACTCCCCCCACTGTCCTCACCGTATTCCCCATGCTTCGAGAGCATAACAACCCGGTGAGATCCGATATTGCATGCCCGTATGACCTTGTTACACATCGTTTTTCGCATAATCGTTGACCGCTAATTATTATTTCGTGCGCGGTTAATCCTTATCCAATAAAAACGGGGGCAATGCCGCAAATTATTTTTGCAAACGGATTAAAAATAACACGGATATCATATAGCTGAACGTTGAGAGTATTTTTAGATTTTCTGCGAAACGTTGTGGGTTCGAAAGGATATGTTTACGGAAGAGGGTAATTCTTGGACTGAAAATTATTCTAGAAACCGCTGAAATCGTTTGCTACAGACAGTTCTTGTTGTATGAAGTTTTTTGCAACCGGATTTGTCTATAATACGATTTCTGTCGTTTCCAGCTGATTTTTAAGACTATAACGGTCTACGTCCGTACGGAAAGTCGCTGAAGGGATTTTTGGTGTTTACACTGTAAGAAAAAAGTCAGGGTGCGAGCGACAGCCGAAAAAAGCCTATTGCACGGTGCAAAACGCAAGAAATTGCACAGTGCAAAGGAAACTTTCGTTTTTTCACAGGGCAGCGCAGAGCAGAAACGGATTAGTACAGACATTTGTTGTTGTATGAAGTTTTTTACGGCTAGAATTGCCTATAATGCGATTTCTGTGTCTCCAGCAGATTTTTAAGACTAAACTGGTCTACTAGTTCGTTTGTAAAGTCGCTGAAGTGATTTCCGCGACATGCACTGTGCGAAAACAAAATTTCACTTTGCACTGTGCAATTTCTTGCTTTTTGCACCGTGCAATAGGCTTTTTTCGGATTTCGCTCACACTCTGATCTTTTTGCACAGTGCAAACGCCAAAAATCTCTCCAGCGGCTTTGCGAACGGACTAGTAAAAAGAGTGTTTTTGTGGAAGCAAACCCTATTTTCCAAAGGCAATAAATCCGAAAGCGGAAGCTCCACACCCGTAATTAGTAACGGTTTTCGTCTTTTCCCCATCCGCTTAATTGTTTGATGTGTTTACAACTGTTTTAAAGAGCCGTAAAAATACTGTTTTGTAACGGAACCAGTTTGTTGTTCGTTGCGCCTGAACCCCCAAAAACATCCCACCGAAAAGAAGAGTTTTGGGTTGATCCCACATTGTTTTATATAAAATTCCGCCCATCTCGGAGGCTTAATTGTTTTCGGAAAAGTTTATGGCTGGGAATGCGGGTGGTAAAGACATCCATCATGCTAAACATGTGCGATGTTATTGCCGAAAAATGTGGTGGAGTTATGTAAAGTAATGTCTTTTGAGAGATAACGGCGTTGACGATCGGCAATGAATTTGTTCTGAAGTCTTTTTGTGTTCCGCTGATGATTTTTGAAGTTATGTCGGAGATTTTTTTGTTCTCGTTTGTGGCATTTTTGTCGATGGATTTAGTTTTGTATACTTTACAATCTCGGTAAGGTTCATGTGGCCAAAACAAATCCAAATGCCTCTTTAATACGATAAAATGCACCCACGACAAAAAGTCAACGCACTTTTGAAAAAAGCGTAGTAGAATGATGCATATGGGTGCATTTTGTTGTATTAAAGAGGCACTTGGATTTGTTTTGGCCGCGTGAACCTTACCAAGACTATAAAGTATAAAACTAATTCTTGTTGACAAAAATGCCGCAAAAGTGAACAAAAAAATGCCCGGTTTAATTTCAAAAATCATCGCCGGATCACAAAAAGGCTTCAAAACAAATTTATTACCTCCATCGTTAACGTCTTTATCTCTCTTGTTGCTTTACATAACTGTACCATCTTTTCCGGCAATAATATCGAATGTTTAGCATGATGAAATGAGTGCCAAGTCGGTTCCAGTCAATGTGGGTCGACGACTCAAAACAACCTCGGAAGGTGTTGTAGAGGCGGTAGAAAATTCAGCGGAAACATATTTTCGATTCCCTTCCCAGTCCGAATATTTTTTTTTGCAATATTTTTTGGGAGAAAAAGGAGATAAAGATCACTAGGTCGAGGGATTCCGTCGGAGGCAAACCGAAGATTCTCTCTTTTCAGTTCGAGGTTTTGGAAAAGTAAATTCTTGGAGAGTTGAGAGAGAAGTTTTATGGGGTTTCTGGGATTTTTTGGGATTGAAAGTAACTGGAATTTTGATGGTTTTGGATTTTTTTTGAATTTGAAATTCGTTTTCAACAAAAATTTGGTTTTTCTTGGTCTAGACTACTATTTAGTCCGTCCGGAAAGTCGCTGGAGTGATTTTTGGTGTTTGCACTGTGCAAGAAAAGTCAGGGTGCGAGCGACAGCCAAAAAAAGCCTATTGCACCGTGCAAAAAGCAAGAAATTGCAAAGTGCAATGTGAAATTTTGTTTTCGCACAGTGCATGTCGCGGAAATCACTCCAGCGGCGTTACGGACCGACTAGTAAGGTTAGTTATGATTTGGAAAGAAAAAATTTGTATTACGTCGAAAAAATTTTTATTTGCACTGTGCAGAATTCTTTGTAGGCTTTTCTTGCTCGAGGCTAGATTGTTTAATTGTTTTGAAATTTGGCACCTGCAGTATAGCTAGAACACGTATCAATTTTTCAAAAATATCACCTCTCGGGCGGCGGAGATATTGAACGATCTTTGCGGAAGTCTACTGCACGGTGCAAAAAGCAAAGAATTGTTGCACGGTGCAAAAAGCAAGAAATTGCACAGTGCAAAGTGAATTTTTGTCTTTGCACAGTGCATATCGCGAAAATCACAGCAGCGACTTTACGGACGGACTATTATATAATAAATTTCTCCACCAATTCCTTTTACACTTTCACACTCATAAATCTGACTTTCTCATGCCTCGAAAATCCGCGAAATTGTAACATAATCTCCCACGAAAATTAGCCGCTTTTTTTCCCCGTCCGCTCTCTTTTTTCTCCAAAAGATGAATGGACACGAAATGAGTAACGGCCACACTCCGAAAAAGGATCGCCCCTGCGTCCGAAGTTTGTGGCCGCACAAATGGCCACAACTTTCTTCTTCGCAAAGAGATAAGCCGTTTTTTGCGGCGGTCATTTTTTGTTCTTCGCCTTTTGACGTCGGAAGTAATGTAAACCATACGGTTTCGCTTTTAATGCTTTTCAAAAAGTATTCGAAATGGAGAAGGTCGGTAATCCCGACGAATATTTTTTTTTGTTTTGGAGAAAAGATGGTGGTTTTACGAGTTGAACAACGAAAAATTTGTTTTTTGAGGTGTTTTTTATTGTTTTGATGAGATCTGGGACAAAATTTGGGTATAATCTTCTGCGATAGACTTAGCTCGCGATTTCCAGAAATTGTCGAGATTTTTTGGTCGAAAAATAAAAAAAATTCCAATAATTCGGATTTTTGCTTTATTTTTGGGTATGAAAAACAAACTTAGAATAATTTTTTTCTAAGACAAATGCGAGAGTCCTAGCTCGCGCTTTGCAGAAACGCCCGAGATTTTTGGATCGAAAGTTGGCGAAAATGTGACATTTTTTTGCGAATTTTGTTACGAAAAGCTTCATGCCTATTTCTAGCGTAGAGGGTAATGTTTCCACAAAAAATTGATTTTTTTAGCACGAAACTGGCAAAGTTATGGCGAAAAAGTGTTCTCCTCTCTGACGACTCTCCACATTTTCTGTGCTCTCTCGGCCACAAAGATCGTTGACTTTCACTCTTAATTTTGCAGAGTCTTTCCAAAATTTCGCAATTTCTCGGCTGCCCTTGGAAAGCATCGGCTAAAAATTTCTCAAATTGAAAAACAGTTAGGTCTGACACCATTTAAAAAAAGAATTCACAGCAAACGCCTTTTTAGGGCGTAAAATATTCAAATCCCTCAAAGATACCACGAAATATTCTATTTCTAGCCCATAATCCTATGAAGTTTGTCTAAACATGGTCGCATTTCACAATTTCCGGACAAAATTTTGAGTTTACATTACTTTTTATACTAAAAAATCTCTTGCTTCCAACGTTTTGCACTATATCATTGCGTATTTGATGGATTATATCCTATGTGTCGCAGTTTATCAACTTATTTTACTATAATTTTTTCCACATAACTTCCGACTCCTCTTGATTTATTTAGCAGCTTCCTCGAGCATTCGCGGCGTTTGGAACGCCTTAATGAAGTCCGACCGCTTATCCCTAATTCGGTGGGATTAAAGAGAGAGCAACGAGCTCGCCGCGTCGAATTAGGAACTTTATGCATTCTTTTGCATAAATTTTCTTGGGTTTATGGGGCTTTTAGACATTCTCGAGCTATATTTGGAATTTTAAAAGCTTTCTTGGAATGTTTGACGCAAATTTTTGGGAAATTTTATATTGTAGTAGATATTAAAATTTAAAATTTTGTTGGTTTTTTGGTTTTAAATGTCTTCTGTGTGTTTGAAATAGTCTCAAACAATCGTTATGGCTATCGTAATTGAAGAAAAATTTAAATATTTAAATTTAAAATATGATTTTTCGCTTTTTTTGTTAAGATTTTGGGTGTTTTTGCTAAATTTGATCATTTTTCAGTTTTGGCAAGCGCAGTGGAATGAATCTTCGCCGAAGCAGTGATTGTTTGGTCATCCAGCAATCGGATATGATTGTGGTAAGAGGATTTTTCAATTTGAAAAAAAAAATTTTTAATTTTTTTTGTAAATGCCTCTGGCGACTTTTGTAATTGCTCGATGTGGGTTTGAAATCATTTTATCAACACTGGTTATTGATTTTGTTACGAGTTTCCGCGACATGCACTGTGCGAAAACAAAAGTTCGCTTTGCACTGTGCAATTTCTTGCTTTTTGCACCGTGCAATAGGCTTTTTTCGGATGTCACTCGCATCCTGACTTTTTTTGCACAGTGCAAACACCAAAAATCGCTCCAATGACTTTTCGGACTTACTACTATCGAAAAACTAGCTTTTTTGACATTTTTTTTAGATTTTTTACCTAAAATAACATTAATCAGCATTTTAATCCAAAAATTATTTTTCCCGCCTGTATTCTGCGCTCCCCCTCGCACGTTGCGCACCATTATTCGTGTTAGCGCCGCAGTAAATAAACAGTTTTGTTTAAAAAAGTTTGTGAATTGGGATTAAATCCCCCCAATAAATCGCCCTTCGTTTTCAAAAAAAAAACGCTTTTCCCCATTGTCCCCTTTCGCCTTTCTGGCCACAATTTTTACGCGAAATTAATGGCGGGCTAATGTGTGTGGGAAAGCGGCGCTTTACAACGTTGATTTGGACTGATTGTGGGCCAAAAACCGACTTTTTCTTAGTGTTTTAGGCCAAAAAACGAGTTTTTTGATGATTCCAGAGATTTTTTTTGATTTTGGGACAAGTAAAGGTCAGAAAGGGTCTGAAAAGCATCCAAAATGGCCAAAAGCTCGGGGCTTCAACGAAAATGCGGCTAGGTTTTTGTATTTTTAGCCGTTGTTAGGAAAGGCGAAGGTCAAAAGCAGATTTTGGCAATTTTTTTATGTTATACATGTCGGGAAGGTGTGCGGAATTAAAAGGTCTGGTCGTATTTTTGTAATGGATGGCTTGGAATTCCCATAAATTGACTTTGAAGACCTTCTTGCCATGGATAATATAATGAAAAGTCGAAAAAATTTATTTTTGATTTTTTTAATGCTTAATATGGTGTGAAATAGAAAAAAAAAAGTGTCTGCTTTGACTTCTGACCAAGTAGGGATTTCTGGGATAACTTTCTAAGACCGTAAAGTATCGGAAAATCTATTTGTACCTGAAATTTTACTGTTTGATATAATTTTTTTTATTTTTTACCTTACCCCATTTTCAATTCCAGATCGACTATCCCGACGTCCAACGAATCCCAGTCCGCTACGGAAGCGGCTCCGCGACTCTTGGCCGACCCCGTCCAGCCACCCACGCCCCTCCCCCAGCCCCGTCAATCCCACCGCCACTGCCCCACCGAACCCAACCCTTCCATTTCCCACAACCGGCCTTCAAAACGAACGGCGCCGGCTATCCCCTGAGGCATAACGGCGATCTGGCCTACGAATTTCATCAGCAATTCGCCGCACAAACCTCCCATCATCAAAATCAGCATCAGTTCCAAAATCCGCATCCCCACCAGGGCCAGCATCAATTCCGGCCGCAGACCAGCATCCCGGTGCATCATCGCGGGTACAATCCCAGCCCCACTCGCCCGTTCCAAACCTTTGTGGGCGTGGTGGCGGCCGAAAAACCGGCCGAAGACTACGCGGATGCGACCCTGACCAATTACCATCAACGCAACAGCCTCGGGCAGCCGAATTACACGCAGAAACGCGTACCCTCGCCCGCGCCCCGCTCCGCATCGATCTCGGTTTGCGGCCCCGCCAAGGACACGTCCTACACGTACCACGAAAACTATCAACGGCCAGTTCAGGTGAGAATTTTGTTGGAAAATGGGCGATTTTTGGGAGAAAATGGAGATTATAATGTAATATTCCGAAAACAGATTAATTTTATAAGAGGGAAAATGTTTGTCGAACGGATAGAGAGTATTTTCATTCGAGCAAAATCATCAACAGTCAATGTTTTTGTCAAGAAGCAGAGGTTGCACCGTATTTTTGAACAAATCTCAACATGAAAACGACCATTCCACTCTTGAATTGATCAAATTGAAACGTTTATTTGCTTTACAATACGTTTTTAACCCGGCTTTTAACCTTTTACCGAAGGGTTTTGTTTGTATAATATTTGAAATTGCACTGTGCGAGAGAAAGAACTTTTTTTATTTGCACGGTGCAGAAATTTTTTTTGGTGATTGCACAGTGCGATAAAAGTTTAGGGCGTTTTGCACAGTGCAGAGAAATTTTTGGCGATCTTGCACTGTGCGCATTTTTTTTGGAGTTTTGCACGGTGCAGTGAAAATTTTTTGCACGGTGCAGAAATTTTTTTGGAGATTTTGCACAGTGCGATAAAACTTTAGGGCGTTTTGCACAGTGCAGAGAAATTTTTGGCGATCTTGCACTGTGCGGATTTTTTTTTGGAGTTTTGCACGGTGCAGAATTTTTTTTGGTGATTTTGCACAGTGCAGAGAAACATTTGCTCGCTTTGCACTGTGCGGATTTTTTTTTGGAATTTTGCACAGTGCGGAATTTTTTTGTTGATATTGCACAGTGCGATAAAATTTTAGGGCGTTTTGCACAGTGCGAGGAACTTTTGCTCTCTTTGCACTGTGCGGATTTTTTTGAATTTTTGCACGGTGCGGTAAAAAATTTTTTGCACGGTGCAGATAAATTTTTGGAATTTTTGCACTGTGCAATCGACTTTTCGTATTTGAAGAATTTTTTATGACTATCTCACAGTCGAAAAGGCTATTTTTTGGAAGTTGCACAGTGCGCAAAATTCTCCTCCTTGTTTATGCACTGTGCAATTACTCTTCAAATTTTTATTGCACAATGCGACCGAAAATGGAGCTAAATCTCTTGCTAGAAAACCCAAAACATTACAAACCTCATGTTAAGAATGACTTATTGAACACCTCCCCTTGGCGTATTTACCACTTCCGATTCCATTTTTCGAAATTTCTTTTGTTTTTTTGCGTCGCTCCGAAGAACGAACGAACGACTTCCATCATATCCGAACGGGTCAATTTGCGGTCTCCATCTTCTGCTGATGGGCTTTTGCTTTCATTGAGGTTCCAATGGGAGTTGCTGAGAATTCGTAGCTGACTCTTGTTGGAAATCAGACCAATTTTGGGTGAAATTTGGGAGAAAAGTGAGAAATTTGATGGGAAAACGATAATTTGATAAATTTGCAGGCGATTTCCGGTCGCACCGAATCATAATGGCCTTGAAAAGCACCGGAAATCAAACAAGATTTATCAAAAAGTTTGCGGAAATTTGAGAGAATTACGAAAATTGATTTTATTTTTTGATGATTTTTTGCAAATTTAGCCTAATTTTTAAGTGAATTGTGGAGGAAAATGTGAATAGACCTTAATACTGTCTTTGGCAAGACGTAATAAGAAAAATTTTGATTAAAAATCAGCAAAAATTGTCATGGATAATATAATTAATGTAAAATTTTAGAAATTTTTGCGTAAAAAAGCTTGAAAATACTAAAATTAGTCTATATATAGAAAGATGCTACTGGAAGAAGCAGTTTCCTGGCCTTTAGGCATTGATTTAGACGCTTTTTTACCGGGTTTTTACCTAAAATTTCACTCTAAAGCCGCTATTTTTACTGTTTTCATGCGCCCCAAAAAAGTGCACTCCATGACGGCATCGCGAAGCGCGTTATTATAACACTGCGAACAATGTAATTATCCTGCGTCATGTTTATTTCCCTTTGGGTACTTATTCGTTTTTGCAGCTTTTCGATTCGCCCGCGCGCTCTCTCTTTTGGCGCAAATCGCGCGACTTTTGTCAAAAAGAATCACCGAAAGCCCCTCAACGGAAAGCCCTCCAGGGGCGAGGAATCGAGGCGCAGAGATCTCGAATTGATTTGAAGCTAGCTGAAGCTGTGGTAAGAGGGGATTTGACGGATTTTTGGGGAAATTTTGGAAATTTGGAAAGGATAAGGTCATTTTAATGACTTAAAATTGTTTTAATCAGGGGAAAATGAAGTTTTATGTCGCTAGGATCAATGAGACAGTAAGAAACCTCAGATTCAAAGCCATTTTATATGATTTTACGTCAATTTTTGATCTTTTTTACCAAGTGTGTCATGAACAATATAATTTTTGTTATGAAGGGGAAAAAATTTACTGATTAAAGGCCCTGATGGCAATAACAAGGTCCATCGCGCGTTTTGGGATTGGACTGGGCTTTGTTGAATAACCGAATCGTGGTTATGATCATTTTTTTATCAAAAAATTATTAAATTTTGTGGTTCTTCGCAATTTTTGTTGGTTTCTGAGTTTTAAATTGCTTTAGTCAGTATAAGATTTAATTTCCGTTGGATTTAGACCTAAAAAAGCCTTTGAACTGAACAAAATTTATCTGTTTTGTCATGAATAATATAAGTTAATTTTTTTAAGTGGCAAAACTTTGAATTTTAAGAAAATGTATCCTTAGAATTTAATGGTTCTCATCGCGGATTTAATTTAGTCAAGGCCTTGACTCTTGTAAGCTCTTGATTCCCCTCCCAGATTTTCGGCGTGTTTTGATTCCAATAAAAAGTCGCAAAATCGCCGCCGCTTCTTCAATCATCTTCTTGCTCTCCCCCTTCCCGCGTTTCTTGATTGATTTTTTTGCAATTTTCTTCATCCGGATTTATGAGCTAGCGGTGCTGCAATTGGAGCAAAATCTGAAGTGGAAAATGTTTTTTATCTTCGTAGAGATTGAAATTTTAGTTTTTGTTGTTAATTTAGGGAAGCAAATGGTGTCGATTTGAGGAATTTTGGGACAAATTTTGAATTGAATCTTCTCGGACATACTACTCCGTCGGGAAAGTTGCTGGAATGATTTTTGGTGTTTACACTGTAAGAAAAAAGTCAGGGTGCGATAGCCGAAAAAAGCCTATTGCACGGTGCAAAAAGCAGGAAATTGCACAGTGCAAAGAGAACTTTTTTTCGCACAGTGCATGTCGCGGAAATCACTGCAGCGACTTTACGGACGAAATAGTATGATGACCGTTTTCCACATTTTTTGTGCTCTCACAACGGCAAAGATTTGCTAAATATTTTGGCTGCGTCTGCAAAGCGAGAGCTAACATTTTCAGGAATTGAAATGTGGCCTATGCCTGACGTGTGTGCAAAATTTAAAGAAAATCTGAGCGCCACACTTGGGGTACTTCCCTACCCCAATAAGCCACATTTCAATTCCTGAAAATGTTAGCTCTCGCTCTGCGGGCACAGCCGAAATATTTAGCGATCTTTGCGGCCGAGAGAGCACAGAAAATGTGGAGAGTCGTCAGAGAGGAGAACTTTTTGGCTATATCTTTGCCAGTTTTGTGCGGAAAAAGTAATTTTTTGCGGAAACATTACCCTAAAAAGTTGAAATAGGTACCAAAATTTGCAAAAAAGTATCACATTTTCGCCAAGTTTTGATCGAAAAATCTCGGTCGTTTCTGCAAAGCGCGAGCTAGGAGTCCCGCATATATCTGAGAAAAAATAGTACTAAATTTGTGTCAAGTTTTATCAAAATCTGAGGGCCGCGCTTGGGGTACTTCCCTGTTAATCCAACTCCACCAACAAAAATCAAAATTCATTTGTCTGTCGGCAAAATTTACTAAATTTAACATTCGAAATGACCGAAAAATGGGCTGACCCATTTCCTTTCCCACCAAAAAAGTCGAAAGTCCCAATTTTTTGTGAATTTCTGATTTCTCATCATTAAAAATATTGTACTCCGCGAATGGAAATCTCATTTTTTCCCCGGTTTTGTTCGGGAAGTCCCCCCTCCCCAGTTTTCCGTTGTTGACCTTCGCGTTAAACGTCTGAATTTTCTTCATTTCGATCTCGTTCATAATTTTTTTTTGTCGGATCTGGAGGAAACGTTAGGAAAGACAAGGTCTTGTTCTCTTATGTTCTCTTATTCAGATCTGACTAGGGATTTTTGAGGGGGCAGATATGGAAAATAAATGGAAATTTTGCAGTGCCGGAAATTTTTGGATTTTTTGCACTGTGCAATACAAAATATTTTTTGCACAGTGCAAAAAAACCTTTTGTTGCACGGTGCAAAAAATTAAAAATTTTTGCAATCGCACTGTGCAGTATTCAAGCATGGGACACTTGTTTGTGTTGAGTGTAGACCCCACCGTACTGCAGAACGACTATTTACGATGATTTTCAACAGATTTACAACACTTTTGTAACTATTTTTTCTCATCCCATCTTAGTAATGTTATATTTGACGGGCGACTTGATATTTACGGGCCGAGCGGAAGCGCATTTAAAATGGCCCGGCCATGTCTAGTCGCGGGCCGCACAGTGCATTTGAACGTTTGCACTGTGCAAACGGTATTTTTGCGGCTTGCACAGTGCAAAATGCTTCAGAAAGCGCGCGCACCGTGCAAAAAGAGGAAAAATGCACTGTGCGGCGCGACAAAAAGTTTACGCAATTTTGAGACGGTGTAGTCGGACATATGATAGATTTAAAAAAATTCATATTAATTTTTGAACCTGACCTCCGACCTTTTCCCGCAGCTAATCCGCGCACAGTAATTTTCAACGCCCTCGGGCTAAGTATAATACCACCAAAAATGTGGGTTTGCGAATTCGAAGTGTCTTCAGGATTAGCGTTGGAATTCCCATTACCCTTTCCACTTGCGTTGTTTACCGCCTGGTTCCGTCTGAATCTCTCTCGGTTGAGTTGGTCCTTTCTTCTTCTCCAGTACAAGTTTATTCGATTCGTTTTCGTAATTCGAAATCTGCGATTAATTTGGCGGGCGGTGAAAGCGATCGGCGACATCGAACCGGAGATGTCTGCGGAAAATTTGGAGGATTTGTTGCGAGAATTTTGCAAGAACTTGAAGTTTAGTCCGAAAAAGTGTTGTTTCACATATTTTTGGTAGAAAATTTGTGTTAAACTAGGTTTAATTTAAAAATAAGTATTATAGATGTTGTATTTAACTCGTATTTTACCTTTTTACAGAGAAAAATCTTGTTAAAAATGAAAAGTTTTGTTTTTTGGACATTATTTTACCTTACTTTAGGTATGTTTTGCCTAAAAATCTAAATTTAACCGTTGGAACGGGATAATACGGCGTTTCTAAGGGGATTTCTGGCTATATACAGCCTCTATAATCCATAAAAAAGTTGTTCCCTATCGGAAATCTCGGGTTTTCAATATTATTTTACCTTATTGTAGCCCTTCTCCACGTCAAAACTCATAAAAATCGTTAATGTTTATCGAAACCTCCAATGTTATCGCTCTCCGAGAGCGGCTCGCATGTCCCGCGAACATGTCAATGATATTCCGAGTGCAAAACACTCCGACTTTGTCGCTTTATCGCCTTATCTTTGGGTTGCGCAACACGCGTCGAATACGAAAAACAGCGAAAAGTGATCTTTTATTGTGCGTGAAGGCTGGAGGAAGAGCTTCGTTCCATGCACCCCTCTTGGTTTCGTCTTCCAGGATAACAGTGGCGATATTTGGGGTGATTGGGTATGTCATTTCCCCCCGCCTCGGAATGGGTTCGACTCCAGAATTTTGTGGGAATTCGAATTTTTTGTTCGAGTTTTGGGATTTCACGAAGATTCAAAGGGGTTTTATTGTAAAATACGGCAACTGCTTCGTTAATTACATGATTTGAAGGCATTTTGAGGGAAAAAAAGAGATTTTTACCTTATTTTAGGCAAAAATGACCTTATCTTAGGGAATTTTTGATGAATCAGTTCAATTTTTGAACTTTGAAATTGGATTAGCTTGTAAAATACGTACAAAACACCTGTCTTATTTATTTGCAATAAGTTTTTAGCAATTTCGAATAGAGAACTATTAATTTTTACCTTATTTTAGGCAAAAATGACCTTATCTTAGGGAATTTTTGATGAATCAGTTCAATTTTTGAACTTTGAAATTGGATTAGCTTGTAAAATACGTATAAACACCTGTTTTGTTTATTTTTAATAAGTTTTGAGCAATTTCGAATAGAGAACTATTAATTTTTACCTTATTTTGGGCAAAAATGACCTTATCTTAGGGAACTTTTGATGATTTTGGTCAATTTCTAAACTTTTCAGTTGGATTAGCTTGTAAAATACGTATAACACAGCTGCCTTGTCCATTTGGAATAAGTTTTGAGCAATTTTGGATAGGTAAATGATGATTTTTATCTTATTTTAGACAAACATCACATTGTTTTAGGTAATGTTGATGGTTTTTATTTATTTTTTTGGTCTTTGATGATTTAGGATAGGCGTACTGTTTTTTACTTGTGATATGTTGTTGGTTTGCACCAATTCTCATTACTTTAATCAACTTTTTCCCTCTTTTGCCTAGTGTCATATAAAAAATGTCTTTCCAACTGCGGAAAAGTACATTTAAACCCAAAACATGTGTATTCAGTGGCTCCGGAAGACATCTAGTCCTCGTCCTTCTCCATGTCCATGTTGTTTGACATCACTTTTCCTCCCAAATGTTTACTCGTTTTTGATGTCTTCGGACTCAAATTTGCCCATAGCATGTTTGAGTTTTGCCTCCAATAAGTTGGCGAATGCTAATCCAACACGCCTGAGGGGTTGTTTCACTGCCAAAGGAGATAAAAACCACATGCGATGCGAAATGCGGTCTTCCCGACCTTATTTTAGCCAATTTGAAGTGATTTTTTGGCGAGTTTTGGCCAAGAATTGGGGTATACAGCAAGTAAGGAGTATTCTTCGGCCTGGAATATAACCTAGCCCAAGGGTGGATGAGTTTTTTTGCGTAGAAACACGTTATTGACGTCAAATTTGCCTAAAGTAATATAATTTTTTTTATCAAAAAGCGATTTCGAATTGGATTTTTGGGTAAGATATCTTCTTTTTATAGTTGTTTGAGCATTGAAATCAAAGTCGAAGTGTATTTAGACATGAGATTTATATTATCCATGATGATTTTGAATTCAAATTTTTTTATAAAAAAAATTTTTTTAATTGAAAAAGTAAATCCCCGCCTGAGGCAAGCTGTAATTTCCCCAGGCAGAAATGTAATTCATTTTTCGCTCATTGCGAAAGTGATTAGACGATGATCTTTGAGTCTTATTTATGAAGACCTTACAAGGTCAAATGTCTAGTAAAGAATGCGAACACTGGGCTTTGAAAAGAAGCCTGCGAACGAAAAACAAAGATATATACGGCGTATCTTAGGGATTAGTAGTGAGATTTTAGGTTTTTACACTTGGGTTTTTGAAATTTTTATATTATTTTAGGTATAAAGTAAGATTTTTGATGATTTTTTTTGGTTTTCTATTATTTTGATGGAAACCGTCGACTGTTTATGTTTTACAATGTCTGTATCTGCTTTTATGAGAGTTTGAAACAATCAAGACTCTTCAAAAACTTCAAAAGTCTAATTTTCCCGCCAATTTTGGCATTCTGTTTTAAGTGTAGCTGAGGCTCCAAAACAAGTGTAAAAATAAATGTAAAGGTAAAATACGGGTCCTCACGTTTTGTCTAAAAAGATTTATTTACCACGAGGGTTTTTACGAAAAAAATTTAGAATTTTATATTATCTATGACATGTTTGGTGTCAAAATTCGAATTTCCCCCTTCAATTTTGACGTCGATGCTTGTAGTCGACTTCCCACATAACCGCAAGCTAATCCCCAACCACCGCTGGATCTCATCGCCCACCAAAACGGCTTAATTACGCAAACTTTTTCCACGGATCCGAGCGATCGAAACGAAAACGAAACTTTTCTCTCTCTCTCTCTCTCTCTCATCTCTTTTGTTTTTTGATGGAGAAATTGCAACGATAATTTCCGAATCGTCGAAGGAAAGCGTCGATCGAGAAAGGAATTCCATTGCATTCAGACTCTTGTTTCTTTCCACTTTCGTTTTCGCTTCGAAGCGATGAGTTGCTTTCCCATCAAGCCCCAAATTTGTTGTTGTCCGGAGAACCGCAAATCCGCGGAATACGCGCCCCTGCCGAAGGTAAGGTCCGAAAAACGCGATTCACTAGCGATTTGAGGCACATTGAGGCTAGAAATTTGAATTTTTCTTAACGAAAAGGCGAGAATTGCCATGGATAATATAATTTTGATGTTACTGTGTGTTGTAAAGGCGGAATAAATGTTTTAATCATACTACAAAGACTATAAAATAATTTGAATAGGATTTTTGAGTCTTTTTCGGGTCATAAATTTTGATTTTGAGCCAAAAATGGTCAAACCTCCCATGGATAATATAATTTGACGTCAGTTTGTGTTGCAAAGGTGGAAAATTTTATGTGATGACATTGCACAGACTGTAAAGGGATTTATCGAAAACTTGGGTACTCTTGGGATCCAAATTTTTGATTTTGATCCAAAAAAAACGCCAAAGTTCTCATGGATAATATAATTTTTATCTCTGAATTACAAAATCTTGCTGTTTTTGATAGCTCCCGAGTTAAAGCTGAATATTTGATGGTTTAATTTGCTAATCAAAGGGTTGCAGTCCGTATTTTACAAAAAATTTTTAAAAATAGTGCAATTTTTTGGCTAAAAAATAACTTTTTTAACTAATCCTCACATTAATCCCCAATTGTCTTGACTCCCAGACCTGATAGATCCGGGAATTAGGTGGGCATCAAAAATTACTCAATTTACGGTACATTGAGCTGAGTCTTGGACAATTGCTGAGAAATTGTGGCGATACAACGGAGATTTTTTGACATTTTTGAGTTTTTTAAGTTGAATATGCAAATTTTCGGGGTAATCCGTGTGAGTTATTGCGAGCTACTCGTATTTACAACGCTTTTTGACGATCTTTCCCTTTTTTTGGGGTTTTTGAAGGATATCGGCAAAAATATGCAAATTTTTGGGGTAAATTTCGAAGGAATCTTGAATAAAAGTCAGTAATTATCTTATTAACAGTGCTACCGACAAACCCTTGATATTTTTTAATCAATTTTCTATGAATTTCGAAATTTTTTAAAATTTTTTCAATTTTTATGCAAATTTTTTTCAAATTCAAACTAATTTTTCTCCATTTTTCAGCAGGACATGTGGCAAACTGCGTTGCCCTCCACCTCGAGCCACTTTAATCGCCCGTTTCCACCCTCCACTAATGCTTTTCCATCAAATCATGGTGAGTTTCGGGGCTTAATCCGGCGATTAGTAGTCGCCAAAACTAATTTCAGCCTTGTTATTAAATAAACCGTTGTCGTACGTAGAGGTGAAATTAATTTCCCATCCGGAACTGACGTTTATTGTCCAGAAATTTCGCTAAATTTGCCGCCTTTTTGTTATTTTGGATTAAAAACGAAGAAAAAGCTGAATTTAGCTAATTTTGAGGCGTTAAAACGTGGAAAAATTGTTTTATATTTGCGTTTTATGCCTCTTGGTAACGGTTGAGTTTAATTTTGGGCAATTTGGGATATTATTTTAGAGGTCCGTATATTAGACCAGGCCCGAATTCATCAACTTTTCGAACCCAAACCATGGGTTTTATTGCTCCGAAATGATGTCAAAAGGCGTCACGGCCAAGAAGCGAACTTGGCCCCGTCCCTAATTAGAGGTTATTCAAACAATTTCGCCGGGTTTCAATGTTTTCTAGGTGGAATTGAGTCGAAAAGATCGAAATTTTTGAAGTTTCAGAATGTTTAAGGTAAAATAGATGTGAGAAGCTGGGTTGAATATCGCATTTAGAGATGTTTCACAGTTAATTTTGAGGATTGTGGGGCAAAATAAGGAAAAATTTATATTGTAGTAGACAAAAATGGTGAATTTGAGAGATTTTTGGTCAAATTTGGATATTGTTTGAAGCGAAATCAATGTCTTATGGTAAAATACGTTGCGCAGATTATTTTTACAATGTTAAAATGTACATTAGATTGTTTTCAAGACCAATTTTACTTTATTTTGGCAATTTTTTGAGATTTTTATATGTTTTATTGTTGGATGAGCTATTGTAATGATTGGAAGACATGTAGCTAGCATTTTTGCGGAGTTTTGGATAGGCTATGGTTATTTTTGACCTTGATTTTTTGAAATATTACGAAAAATTTGCTTATTTAGCGGCAGACGCGCCGGCCAAACGCTCCTCCCTGCACGAAAATCAACTGGCCCAACTAACGGACTCGTTCGACTCCGGCGTCCTACTGAAATCCAATTCCTCATCGAACTCATCCCAACCCCCACCGCCAGCACCCTTCATCTCCGACTTTTCGAACATGGACGAAAACGGAAGTCAAGACCGATTTTGGCCCAAGTGCACAAAGAATCAATAAAATGCGGGTGCAGCTGAGTCGAAAGGTGAGGAAATTAAAAAAGTTCGTCCGGAGAGTCGCTGAAGTGTTTTTTGGTGTTTGCACTGTGCAAAAAAGGCCAGAGTGCGAGCGACAGCCGAAAAAGGCCTATTGCACGGTGCAAAAAGCAAGAAATTGCACAGTGCAACGTAAAATTTTGTTTTGCACTGTGCAATTTCCCGCTTTTTGCACCGTGCAATAGGCTTTTTTTGGGCTGTCGCTCGCACCCTGACTTTTTTCGCACAGTGCATGTCGCGGAAATCACTCCAGCGGCCTGCCGGACGGACTGGCATTGGGCGAAACATATTTCATAATAGGTTTTTTTGGGGGATGAGGGAAGAAAAATAATTTTTTTTCGACTTTTGCTATGGTACTGTATTTGAAAATTTTTGGGATTTCATTTTTTCCATTTTTTGGATTTTTTATTTAAAAAAATACAAGGGAAGTATAATAGAACAAGTGCGACGCTCAGATTTTTTTCAAATTTTGCACCCACGTCAGACATAGAACACTATGTCAATTCCTGAAAATTTTAGCTCGCGCTTTGCAGAGGCAGCCGAGATATTCAACGATCTGACGAGAGAGCACGCGAAACGGGGAGAGCGGTCAGAGAGAAAACACTTTTTGGCCGTAACTTTACAGTTTCGCGCGAAAAATTGATTTTTTGTGGGAACATTACCCTCTATGGTAGAAATAGGCATGCCAAAATTCGCAAAAAAGTGTCACATTTTCGCCAAATTTTGATCTAAATATCTCGGTTGTTTCTGCAAAGCGCGAGCTAGGAATCTGGCATATGCCTTAGAAAAGATGATACTAAATTTGCCCCCAAGTTGCATCGAAATGTGAGCGTCGCACTTGGGGTACTTCCTCTTTTAGTCGATTAAATTGACATTTTTTTTTTCTTTTTGGGTAATTTCACCCATATGTCTTGCAGAATTCCGACGATTCCAACTCCTCGATTCGAATGCGAAGCCACTCGAATGTGCAAAGTTCGCTGTTGAACGCGCGCCGATTCCGCGGCCGCTCCACGGCCTCCTCCTCCACCACGGATGGCGACGAATTCGCGGGCCTGCCCGAGGCCGCCGTGGACAGCGACGACGACGACGACGAAGAGGAGTCGATCCCATCGCACGACTTTTCCTACATGGAATTGAAGGATAATGTCCGAGAATGCCTGGAAAAAGAGCCGGCCGAGAGAAACAGCGATGATATTCATGTGCTAATGGTAAGAATATTGATGTAGAAGGAGAGTGGGAAGTTTGCTGTTGAATTTGACGGCTTGGTTCGCTTTTGGGCTTTGTGTTTTAGGATTTTTTGAGATTTTTCACCGAAAAATGACGTTTTTTGAGGAAAAATTGATTTTTCAAAAATTTGAGTCCGTGTTTGGTAAAAGTGTTGATGTAGAAGCGATGCGGGAGACATGTCGTAACTTTTTATTCTAAAATTGAACTTTTGGAATTCGTATTTTAGGATTTTTTGCACTTTTTAACCGAAAAAATTGCGTTTTTTGGGTAAAATTTGATTTTTCAAAAGATTTGGAGTGAATTTGCTTAGCCTAACGATTCAGGAGAACAGAAGAGTATATGTTGTGAAATTTGACAGCAATCCGAAGCTGTATTGAGTAGTATTTTAGGGGTTTTTGGTGGTTTTTTGCGGCATTTTTTATGGGAAATTGTTTTTAAAAATTTTTTTGATTATTTTGGAAAATTATTGCTCGGTATGGTCGATAGTGGTCCTATGGTGACGTTTTACAGCAAGTGGAAGATTCGGATTGGCGTATTTTGGGATTTTTTGCAATCTTTTTGCGAGTTTCTACGAAAAAATTGAAAAAAACGCTGCGTTTTTTGCAAATTTATATCTAAAAACAACCGAGAATTGTCTATTCCCCGAGCTAATTTACCGTTGACGTAAAATTTCATCGTTTATTATGCACTGAACCATTAAAAACACATTTTTTTATGAGATTATCCCAATTGTCGAATAAAGAGTTCTTTCTCAGAAACTGCTAGTTAATGCCGGCGTTTATCACGCCATAAACGACGGGAAATTACCTCACTCTCAACGTTTGTGCCCCAATTTGGCCATTGAAAGTTAATTGGGACTCGATTAAATGGGATTTTTTTTCGTTTGGGGAGCGATTAGTTTTGGAGACTTTTTGGTCATTTGCCCTTTGGCTATTGAAAATTTTTGGTCGGTTTTAGTGGTACCTCGACGTGAGTCGTTGGTTTGAGCGGTTTGAGGAAGAAAAAATGACACTTTTGGATACTTTTGAACACTTTTTTGGATTTTTTTACTAAAAGTTTATTTTTTCGGATTTTAAGGCGTTTTATTTTGTGAATTAATGTGAAATGATGCAAACGGGCTCATGTGGATCATAGTCATGCTCTTTAGAGTGCAGCTCTGAACTTTTTCCCCCTCAAAACGACATCAAAACTCAGTTTACACATGCATTTTTCCCACAAATTAATTGAATCTCACAGGGTAATCCAAGTGTTCGCATAGTTATATACGGGGATTTTAGGGTTGTAGAAGGATGAATATTATAGAGGGGACAGATTTTACGGAAATTGAGACCGAAATCTTGAGATTTTTATATTGTAGTAGACATTAGATGAAATTTTTGGGAAGAAACAGCTTACATGAAGTTAGATACTGTTTGAAATTAAATGACATGGTTGATGTTAACGTATTTTACTTTTTTAAATTGTTTTAGATATGATTTTAGACAAAATTTGAGATTTTTTTGCAAAAAAAGGTTTAAAATTGCATTTTCATACTTACATTGTCCGAAATATGCCGTTTCCATGAGTACTTAGTATCGGAAATTGATTTTAACGATGTGTTTTAGTTGTATGTTGCGGGTTTACTTGTTGATTTTACCAAAAGTTGAGTTCTTTAGCCAAAAACGCACCTAAAATTGCTTTTTTTTGGGGGGTTTTAGTCGAAATATTCAAATTTCCAATGTTTAGAGAGCCGAAAGTTTAATTAAATGACGTAAGATTAAGTAATTTAGCTTTATTTCACAATTGCAAGTCTCTATTTTGGCAAAATTTGCGATTTTTACCCAAAAAGTCGTCTAAAATCATGTTTCTCCGCCGATTCGATTGGGCAAATTTGCGATTTTGCAGGAGTTCATGCAGCAGATGCCGGCGCTCGCCTCGCTGCCGCTCTCCATCAAGCGCCAGCTCTGCCTGAAGATGGTGTTCGCGGTGGTGCCGGAGGCGGGGACGGTCATCCTGCACGACGCCGAACGCATCGACAGCTGGTCGGTGGTGGTGAACGGCGCCGTGGAGACGCTGAGGCCCAACGGCGAACGCCTCGAATACCGTCTGGGGGACGCGTTCGGCGCCCAGCCCCAGCCGCAGGCCCAATTCAACGAGGGCGAGACGCGAACCCTGTGCGACGACTGCGAGTTTGTCCTCGTGGAGCATCAGGACTACTGCTCCATTATGTCCACGCTGGACCAGCACATCGAACAGGAGAACGACCATATAACCGGAGAGATTGTCCGAGAAGCCGAGAGACGGTAGGAAGGTGGATTTTGGAGGGGTTTTGGGATTTCCGAAAAATACGTCGTCATGACGGGTTTTTTGGAAAATGAAAATCAGTTTGAATTTGTAGTGAAAATACGGGGAATTCATGTTTTTTAAAGATTTTTTGGGATTTTTTTCACTTCCAAAAAAAACGTCATAATGACGGATTTTTTGGAAAATAAAAGTCAGCTTGAATTTGAAGTGAAAATAGGGGAAACTCATGTTTTTTAAAGATTTTTGGGATTTTTTATTTCCAAAAAATACGTCATCATGACGGGTTTTTTGGAAAATAAAAGTCAGCTTGAATTTGACGTGAAAATGGGGAAAACTGATGTTTTATGCCATGTTGGAGGGTTTCTTTATTTCCAAAAAATCCGTCATGATGACGGATTTTTTGGAATTTTATTTAAATGGCTAGATTTTTGAAGAAAATGGGACCTGACATCAAATTGACAGAGTTTTAAGGGCTTTCAAATATCCAAAAACATGTCATGATGACGGTTTTTTTTGGAAAAAACGTCTTTTTTCCAAAAATTTTAATCGAAGTTTTTACCGAATCTTTTGCAGAGTTGTTGGTTCGCAAGTGGCCCTAGTCATAATCAAAGCGAAGCCAGACCGCCTAATCCAACACCTGGTCGACGAGACCGACCCCAACAACATTGACGACAGTTTTGCCCAAGACTTCTTCCTCATGTATCGCGTTTTCATCGCCGATCCCACGATTATAATGCATCGGCTGTTGGAGTGGTTTCAAGACCGAAGATACAGGGACAAAGTGACTTGTTTATTGTTACATTGGGTCAACAGCCACTTCAACGACTTTGAATGCTCACAGGAAATGCTGAAATTGTTGGATGCGTTTGAACAGGTAGGAAATTTGGAATGATTTTTAGGAGAAATGGGGTTTTTTTTGAAATTTTTCACTGTGCGATATTTTTTATTATTTTTTGATTGCACAGTGCGAGTAAAAAGGTTTTTTTGACGGCACAGTGCGATAAAAATGATTTTTGATTGCACAGTGCGATAAAAAAATTGTTTTGAGTGCACTGTGCAGCCATAGGAAATTTTTTTTATTTTACTTTGACTACCCGCACTGTGCAGACAAACAAAGTTGTTTCAACTGCACAGTGCGAGAAGAAAAAATTTTTTGACTGCACTGTGCGAGTAAAAAGGTTTTTTTTGACTGCACAGTGCGAGTAAAAATGATTTTTGATTGCACAGTGCGATAAGAAAAAATTGTTTTGAGTGCACTGTGCAGCCACAGGAAATTTTTGTAATTTTACTTTGACTACCTGCACTGTGCAGACAAACAAAGTTTTTTCGACCGCACAGTGCAAAAAATGTAACTGTCAAGTGCACAGTGCGAGAAAAAAAAATTTTTTGACTGCACAGTGCAATAAGAGAATTTTTTTTTGACTGCACTGTGCGGTTTTTTTTCTTTCACAGGGCAGCCAAAAAATTGGAAAAATATTGTTTTTTTTTTACCTCCAACATTAATCTTGAAATTTTTCAGAGCCTGGAAAAGTTCGAATTGTACCACCAACAAAGCTTGCTGAACATCACCTGCAGCGTGAAGTCGCACCCGCGCCAAGCCACTCTGACCAGGTCGAATCGCGACCAGGAGCTGGCTTTCAGCATCATCGGCGGCAACGCCCATCATCCCGATCAGCCCGCCGCGGACGGGATCTTCATCGCCAACGTGGAAGCGGGCTCGCCGGCCGAGAAGAACGGCCTGAAGAGGGGCGACGAAATCATCGAAGCGAACGGACAGAACTTTCGAACCATCCCACTCACAAAAGCGCTCGACATTTTGAGGGAAAGCACTCATCTGAGCATGACCATCAAGAGCAATATGATGAATTACAAGGTGAGAAATGGGATTTTTGGATATTTTTTGGGCGCTCTAAGACTTTTTTTATAGAGTAAATTTGATTTTAAAAAAAAATTTTTAAGCTGCCAAAACGTTTTTTTTTATTGCACTGTGCAGTCTGACAAGATTGTGTTGCCGCACTGTGCAATCGACAAATATTTTAGCACTGCACTGTGCAGAGAAAAAAACGTTTTTTCCGCACTGTGCAGGAAAAAATGGTTTCTTTGCACTGTGCAGCGAAAAGAAACTTCTTATGCTATTGCACTGTGCTGTCAAAAAAAAGATTTTTTCTCCGCACTGTGCAGCGAAGAGAAACATATTTTTTTTGCACTGTACAGTAAAAGAAACTTGTTATGCTATTGCACTGTGCAGTCAAAAAAAAATATTTTTCTCCGCACTGTGCGGCAAAGAAACAATTTTTTATTGCACTGTGCGGTGAAGAGAAAAATATTTTTTTTGCACGGTGCAGTCAAAGAAATTTTTTCTCCGCACTGTGCAGCGATGAGAAAGATATTTTTTGCACTGTGCAGTAAAAGAAATTTCTCATTTTATCGCACTGTGCAGTCGGAGAAATTTTAACACTGCACTGTGCAGACAAAAAAATATTTTTTATCCGCACTGTGCAGCGAAGAGAAAAAAAATTTGCACCGTGCAGTCAAAGATTGCACCGTGCACAGCAAAGAAATTTGATTTTTTTTTTTGATTTTCTTACATTATTTTAGGAGATGTTGATGCGTCAAGAAACGGGCTCCATCGATCATTCGAAACAAACCGGCACCATGGGCCGATATCAGAAGAAAACGCTGGCCTACAAGAGCAAGATGGCGAATGCGGGAAGTCAGACGGACATCACGAAGGAGCGGAATGGCGCCGGATCCGCTTCGTCCGGCTACTCGTCGGCCACCACAACACCCGCAGCGAAGGCGTCAATGTTTGACAAGCTGAAAACCATGCTCAAAGGACAGAACGGACCTTCGGCGGTGCAGGAGATTGATTTGGCGACGGATTCGGCCGATGAAGCAAGGAATTTCGGTGAGTTTTGGGCTTTTTGGGCAATTTTTTTGAATTTTCAGGCAAATTTTTGGCATTTTTTGGAATTTTTAGATACTTTTTGCAATTTCTAAGGGATTTAGAGTGTACTAGATTGTTTTACGGTTAAAAGTTGTTGCAACGAACATTTGAATTAGTGGTTTTGACTGATTTTTATGGAAAATTTGAGATTTTTTGAAAATTTTGGGAATTGTTTTGCGATTTTTAGTTCATTTTGGAGGTAATATAGCGACATAGAGCAAAATCTGTCTACTACACCTTTTCTAAAATTCGTAGGCTTTTTGTCGCGCCGCACAGTGCATTTTTCCTCTTTGCACGGTGCGCGCGCCATTTTGAAACATTTTGCACAGTGCGAACCTCAAAAAAGCGGTTTGCACTGTGCGAAATTCCCGCAGCGACGTAGTTGAAAAAAGCTTGCGGTGCGGCGATATTGCGGTGGCACAGTGCAAAAGGTCAAACATTTTTTTTTGATTTTCAAATTTCAGGTACCCTCCGAACCAGCAGATCCAATCCGGACATCTCCTCCAACCTGCGAGAGCCCCATCTATTCCCATCGCATCATTCTCCCGCCCTGTCGCATCGAAATCCAAACCAATTCCCGGAGCACGCGGTCAAAGTCTATCGAAGCGACCAATCCTTCCGTTTCGTTACCGTATTCCCGGACACCACAGCAAAACAAATCGTCCAAATGGCTCTGTTGGAGTTCGGAATGCAATCAGAAGCGAGTCATAATGAACAGGTAAGGTTTTTTGGGATTTTTTGAGGAAAAAATTAAATTTTTTTTTATTTGATTTTTTAGCAGTTTAGAGCTTGATTTAGTCGATTTAGAGCCTATTATAGCCAAATCTTACGATAGTTTTGACTTCTGCACAGTGCAAAAAAATTTTTTTTTGACTGCACTGTGCGATGAATAAATTTTTTCGCTTCTCTGCACAGTGCGGAGAAAAAAATTTTTTAGTGCTAAAATTTCTGTCGTCTGCACAGTGCGGCACCACAAAAATTCGTCTGAAAATGAAATTTCTAAAAATTTGAAGGTCAGATGTTGCTCAAACTTGGCTTAAATTACGATTTACACTTTCTAAGACATTTTGTTAGCTTGCGTGACGCAGAATTTTTTTTATTTTGGTCATCGAAGAATTGATTCTGCGCCGTTTCAAAAAGTGCGTCGACTTTTGTCGCGCACCGCACAGTGCACATTTTTCACAGTGCATTTGACCTTTTGCACTGTGCAAAATGCTCCAAAGAAGCGCGCGCACCGTGCAAAAAGAGGAAACATGCACTGTGCGGTGCGTTTCTCACAGTGCATTTGACCCTTTGCACTGTGCAATCGAAGTGTCGCCGCGGCACAAGCTTTTTTCAACTACGTCGCTGCGTGGAGTTTTGCACAGTGCAAAATTTTTGAGGTTTGCACTGTGCAAAATGCTTCAAAATGGCGCGCGCACCGTGCAAAAAGAGGAAAAATGCACGGTGTGGCGCGACAAAAAGTCTACGCAATTTTGAAAATTCTTGCTCTATTTATTTTTTTGGATCATTCACTCCGAAAATGAGGGTAAAATACGCAATGTTTTCTGTTGTTGTTAACTTTTTTTTTTATTTCATTTTCATCACTTTGTAGGAATGGTCTCTATGCGAATGTGTTTGTTCGGTGGCCGAGAAGCGGGTCTTCATCAAGCAGCGACGCCTGCCCGACGACCTGCAGAACCTGGCGGAGCGGGTGGGCCTCGCGTCGCGGCTCTATTTGAAGTCGAACGCGCGGAGCGAGACGCTGCTGCCGGACGAATTGGCGCCTGACGTCATGAAGGAGGCCAAAATCAACGTGTACGCGCTGAACGCGCAGTTCGTCGCCATCCAGCTGACCCTGCAGGACTTTGAGCTGTTCTCGTCGATCGAGCCCACCGAATACGTGGACCACCTGTTCAAGCTGGAGAGCCGCTACAAGTGGCCCAAGTTGCAGGTGTTCGAGGAGCAGTTCAACAAGGAGATGTGGTGGGTGGTCACCGAGATTTGTCTGGAGCGCGCCGTCTCCAAGCGCGCCAAAACCGTCAAGAAGTTCATCAAGATCGCGCGACATTGCAGAGACCTGCGCAACTTTAACAGTATGTTCGCCATTATCAGCGGACTGGAGAAGCCGGCCGTGCGCAGGCTGTCCCACACCTGGGAAAGGATTCCAGGGTATGTGCAGCGATGCGTTGACTTGAATTTTTGGGATTTTTTGGTGAATTTGGAAAATTTCCAAAAAATGTGTCATCATGACCGATTTTTTGGAAAATTTTTTTTTGTAGAAAACATGTATTTACACATGTTGGAAGGTCTTTTTATGGTTTTTTAAAAAATCTAAATTTCCAGAAAATGTGTCATCGTGACATATTTTTTGGAAAATACTTTTTTTGCAGAAATCGTTCGATGACACAAAAGAATTGAATCTTTGAGGGGTTTTTGTTATTTTTGACTGATTTTAAACTTTTCAAAAAAATGTGTCATCATGACAAATTTTTTTGCGAAAATCTGTCGGGATGACGGAAATCCTTCGATGACACAAAAAATAGAATTTTTGTGGGGTTTTGTCATATTTGGCGGATGTTTAAATTCCAAAAAATGTGTCATCATGACGGATCTTTTGGAAAAAGATTTAAAAACGGGAAATCTATGAGCGCCGTGTTTTACAATCATAACTCTGATCAATTTACAGCAAGTACATGAAAATGTTGGCCGACATCCAAAGCCTGTTGGACCCCTCGCGCAACATGTCCAAATACCGCCAACATTTGGCCAGTGTCTCACCCACCCCACCGGTCATCCCGATCTATCCGATCATGCGAAAGGACTTGACCTTTGCCCACGAAAGCAAGCCCACTTGCTGCGGAGCACTGATCAACTTCGACAAGTTGCGGCTGATCGCGCGCATCATTCGAAGCGTGACGATGCTGTGCTCGGTGAAGTACGACCTGGAGTTTATGAGTGCACAGGTACGAATTTTTGTTTTTTTTTTAATTTTTTACGATTTTTTAGGGTTTTTTTTGAAACTATCGACTGCACTGTGCGGTGTAAAAAAATTTTCACTGTGCAATTTTTTTTTTATTTTGCACTGTGCAATTTTTGACATCCGAAAATTGATTTACAGAGAATTTACCACGCCCTTTCAAAAATGCGTAGACCTTTTGTCGCGCCGCACAGTGCATTTTTCCTTTTTGCACGGTGCGCGCGCCTTTTTAAAGCATTTTGCACTGTGCAAAGTAAGGAGTGGTTTTGTCGCAAAGTGCGGAGCAAAAATTGACTGCTTGTGTGTCCGTCGCAAAAAGACAACCGATTTCATGCACTGTGCAAAACAAAAAAATGGGCTTGACGCACAGTGCAATGATAAAGATTTTTTTCCGCACCGCACAGTGCATTTTTCTTCTCTTTTGCACGGTGCGAGCGCCTTTTTGAAGCATTTTGCACTGTGCGAACCTCAAAAATTCTGTTTGCACTGTGAAAAACTCCACGCAGCGACGGAGTTGAAAAAAGCTTGTGCCGCGGCGACACTTCGATTGCACAGTGCAAAGGGTCAAATGCACTGTGAGAAACGCGCCGCACAGTGCATGTTTCCTCTTTTTGCACGGTGCGCGCGCCTTTTTGGAGCGTTTTGCACTGTGCAAACCTCAAAAAATGATGCACTGTGAAAAATGTGCACTGTATTTCGATTTTAAAATGAAAAAAAAACTCCTTATCCCTCGCATTTTCAGGCCGCCATCAACGAAATGAACGGCGCGGGCACAGTGCGGAAGGCGATGAACGGCGCCAATTCCATTAATGGCACCGTGAAATCGTTGGGCAATCTGTCGCGCAAAAAGCTCTACGAACAGACGCTGATGCGACGCAAAGTGAAGACCTACCTCACGGAGATGCCGGTGATTGACAATGAAAACGAGCTGATCAGCTGAGTGTGGCGTGCGAGCCGGGCCAATCGGCGGCGGGCCAGGCGAGTGTCCCATTGGCCCGGCGACGGGTACCGTCGCCAACGCCCTCCTCACTGTCGTCGCAGTCGAATCAAAGCGATCAGAACAAGAAATTCTTCCAACAACATCCGAAATTTGGTAATAATTGGGAGAAATTTATATTACACTAGGGGAATTGGACCAAAACTTTGGAAAAAAGTCAATAGTTGCTATAATATTGGCGTAGAAATGTTATAAAAGCATCGTTTATAGTCAACATAGCACATTTTTCCTAATTACTGCGATAAATTTGCATAGTTTTGCATTAAATTTTTTTGCGAATTTTTTTTTCGTATAAAATGTCCCTTTAGAACGATAGCCGGTTAATCGACGTATCTTAGAACTAATAACCCTTCAATTTGAAGTTTAATAGTCTACTTTTTACTTCGTAGAAAATTTGCATATTTTTTGTGTAATTTCTCTAACTTCAGGTGTAGAATCGCCTCAAGCCATCCAGAAGATGCTCTCACTCGTCCAGAATTCCAAGATCAAGCCGAATGCGAGTCCAAGTCCGCTGATTCCGCCGAAAAAACCGTCTTCCACCTTCTCCACCAGCACTTTGAAAAGGATCCCATCGTTCGGCACGGCGACGGCCAAAGCCGGCGAAGAAGAAAATTAGGTGCCTTAACAGTCCGTCCGTAACGCCGCTGGAGTGATTTCCGCGACATGCACTGTGCGAAAACAAAAGTTGCCTTTTGCACTGTGCATTTTGTCGCTTTTTGCACAGTGCAATAGGCTTTTTTGGGTGTCGCCCGCACCCTCATATTTCCTTTTCACAGCGCAAACACCAAAAATCACTCCAGCGACTTTCCGAACCGAGTAGTATAAGATATTACGCAGATTAGGGACGTTTGATACCAAAAGAATGACAAATTTGTGGAAATTCAACAAAAAATCTCGAATTTTAGAGAATTTTTTGATGAATTTCGACAAATTTGTCGCTCTTTTTGCGTCAAACTTTGCATTACTGTCTTTTGAGTAACTAGTACTACTGTTACAATCCTCTGATGCAAAAAGAATGGTAAATTTGTGGAAATACATCAAAAAATCTCGGATTTAAGAGAATTTTTTGATGAATTTCCACAAATTCGTCGCTCTTTTGGCATCAAACTTTGCATTACTGTCTCTTGAGTAACTAGTACTACTGTTACAATCCTCTGATGCAAAAAGAATGGTAAATTTGTGGAAATACATCAAAAAAAAATTTAAGAGAATTTTTTGATGAATTTCCACAAATTTGTCGCTCTTTTTGCATCAAACCTTGTATTTCCGCTTACTTCGTAACTTGTAACATTTGCTGTAAAACAGCCTCACGATTACTGTACAAATTTTACATTTTTTTCATTGTATTTTCTCCGTATTTCCTACTTTTTAGACCTATTTTCCCATGGTATCTCAGCATATTTCATAACATAATCCTTGGCATAATTTCTTGCAATATCCAATATTGTACTTTATACTTTCAATACGAATGTTTTGTTGCGTATTTGTTTTTACATTGTCATACAGAACTGGTACCTCAGAACCGGCCTTCCAAATCTTCTTCGAAAGTAATTCTTATATATTGTTAGTACAATTACTGTATAAAAATTTTGAGCATGTTAACTTATAATAAAGAGATTTATTCAGCAAATTGGCTTCAATGATATTATACTAGTCCCGTAGACTTTTTTCCGCACTGCACAGTGCATTTTTCCTCTTTTTGCACGGTGCGCGCGCTTTTTTATTAATTTTGCACTGTGCAAACCTCAAAAATTCCCTTTTTGCACTGTGCGAAATTCCCGCGGCGACGTAGTTGAAAAAAGCCTGCGTCGCGGCGACATTTCGATTGCACAGTGCGAAAGATCAAATGTGCACTGTCGCGACAAAAAGTGTTGTGAAAAAAATGTGCACTGCACAGTGCGGTAGACTCCGCTCTTCGACTTTTTGACGCACAGTGCAGATCCTGTCGCTCATTTTGCACTGTGCAAATTCTTATCCAATTTTGTCGCACAGTGCAATTTCTTGTCTCTGTTTTTTGCACAGTGCACCTTCTTGTCGCTCTTTTTTGCACCGTGCATTTTTTCAAGTTGTTTCCATTGCACTGTGCAGAATCTTATCCAATTTTGTCGCACCGTGCATGACTGCACAGTGCAGCCAGAAAATCTCATTGGATTTGCGCACAGTGCAAAATAATACAACTATAAAGATCTCAACTCGTCCCATCGGTTATTATACCTATTCATCTGTTTATTTTACATGCTTCAACGATATAAACTTCTCCTATAGACCCGGAAATTAACAAAGGCACATCTGATGGTTGATATCACAAAATAAATTTCAAAAAAAAAATATTTTCATCTCCAATCCCTATACATACGATCTACCTACTTTTTAGGACTTGAAAAGGTCCTTATATTGATCTCTGAGCTTGTTCTTTTGGATTTTCCCAATGAAATTCCGGGGATACTCCTCCACAAAGATGTACTTCTTCGGGCGCTTGTAGTTGGCCAGCCTGGTTTTGAGTTCGGCTTTCAATTTCTTGGCCGTTTCTTCCGTATCGGTGCCGGGCAGTGGGACACAAACCGCGACCACGCCTTCTCCAAAATCGGGATGGGGAACACCTAAAATAAGGTCAAGATTGGTCTAAAAAATCGTTTTATAAATATTGTTGGATGTAAAAAAAGGATGAAAACAGTGTTATATCCCTATTTATCAAATTTAACTCCATTTTTTCACTTTTTGAACAAAAAATTATATTATCCATGACAAACGTATCCAAAATTTTTATGATTTTGGGTGAAAATTGAGTTATTTCAACTCTCCTCATATAAGGCATCTCAATGACACAATTATCTACCGTGCTTTACCCTCTTATCCCTATGTTACACTCAATTTTTCTTTGCTCCCACTACTACAACATAAAAACATCAAAATCTCGTCTTACCAATAACCGCAGCTTCTTTGACCAACTTCAACGTGTCGATGGTGTCCTCTAGTTCCTTTGGATACACATTGAACCCGCCTGAGATGACCATGTCTTTTTCTCTGGCCATAATATGATAGTAGCCATTTTGGTCGACTTGGCCCACATCGCCCGTTTTGAAGTAGCCGTCCGCCGTGAATTCGCTCTTCGTTTTCTCTGGCAACTTCCAATATCCCTTGAATACCGATGGGCCTTTCACTTCAATGACGTCATTCTCTCCGAGGCGGACCGACATTCCCGGGACGGGTACTCCAACTGAGCCGGGAACGCGCTTCTCCGGCTCGTAGGGATTGGAAATTGATGCCAGTGCTGAAAAAATTGCCTATATATATCAATTTATGCAAGTTTAAACGATTTAAAGATTCAAATTCCCGCCATTTTTGGCATTCCGTTCTGACCATCTAAAACAATGTCCACAGCTTAAAAAAATTAAAACTCATCCATCCTATATCATTTACAAACCTATTCAGAGTTACAATCAAATTTTCAGCCAATTCAGGCAATAAATTTATATTATCCATGGCATTTTTTAAAAATTTTATCCCTAAAAGATGGCCAATCAAAGCCCTTACTTTCGCTCATGCCGTAACGTTCCAGAATTGGATGTCCGGTATGTTCTTTAAACCCATTCCACGTCGCTGGAGTCAATGGCGCGGATCCGGAGATGAAAACTCGGATATTTTTGAAAACCTCCTTGTTAAACTTCTTTGTATCGGCCATTAATCGACTAAAATGGAAAGATTATTGCATAATCTATCAAATTCAACCCAATAATCTGATAGAAATATTCATTCTTCGACCTAAACATCAAAAATATTACCCATGACCACTTACGTGTAATAAGTTGGAACTCCGACGTAAATACTGGACTTTGGCATCCAATGACAAGCGTCGTCCACATCGAATTTGGGTCTGAAGATCGTCGAGGATTTACTCATCAAGGTTGTGCTGAAAGTGATGCACATTCCATGAATATGGTAGAAGGGAAGCTGATGAAGGAGAACATCGTCCTTGGTGAACCTCCACAAGTCCGCCAAAGCCTCTCCGTTGGCTTGAAGACAACGATGGGTCAACATCGCTCCTTTGGGAAGGCCTGGAAGGCGAAACAATACAAAATAAGAAAATTACAGACAAATATTATATTATTCATGCCAACTGATAAAAAAATTCAAAAAAAATCGATCTAAAACACGGTAAATCAGCCAAATCCTTCTTCTAAAAGACGTCTCAATGTCCAAAATAGCTAATTAAACTTACCAGTAGTCCCACTAGTATACAAAATTGTCGCAACATCGTCTTGACTGACATTCTCTACCTCCAAAGCGGGTTTTTGAGAGTTGGCCTCTTTGGCCAGCTCTTTCTCATCGACAACTTTCGCTCCTTTCTCTTCAAAGACTCGGTCGTTTTGGGCTTCACAAGAGACCAAGACCTTGGGTTCTCCGTCCTAAACACCAGAGAAATAGTCAAAAACCTTTTCGACTTACATTAACAAAGTGAGTCGTCTCCTTCGTCGTATAATCCGGATTGAGAGGAATGTAGATGGCTCCAAGTCTCAGAGTAGCGAGATATAAGGCAACAGTATCCACTGTTTTCGTGGTCCTCGACAGCAGTCGGTCTCCTTTCTGAAATGAGCGAAACTTATATTGCACTTGATGGACAAGATGGTTTTGGCGATATTGATGGGGAAAATCACTATAAAAAAGAAACCGTCAACTAAAAACGCTAGATGACAGCTCTGACTTCGTCAAAAGCGCGGAGACTTCCATCTTACACCATGTTCAAGCGCAATACCACCTAAACTTCAAGTCCAACATCAAATGAACTTACACCAAGTCCGTACTTGCTGCTGAGCAAGCTTGCGTACTGTCCAACCCTCAAATTGACTGCTTCATAGGTCAGGGCATTCTTTTCATCCTGAATCAGCAACTGTCTGGACCCGTATTCTTTGTCCTTCGTTTTCTCGTCGAATCCGGCGGCTTTCACAAAATTCCCATTGAATCTCTTGGTGGTTAGGACTGGAAGTCGTTGTCGTAGCATCTCTCTGAAGTTGTGACGCGAAATGGCATCAAAGAACGACAAAAACCCCGATTTCAGCTCGAGAAAAATATTTTTATTTTCTAGGGAACACTTGACCCAATGAGTCAAGTGTCGCTATTTTGTAGCGACACTAAGAAACGATGACAACTGAAAACAATTCTAATAACAAGTGAATCAGAAAGCAATTTCCGTCAAAAACACACAAGATTCAACGAGCTTATAGAAAAGTTTCTCCCGATATTGTACATGATGTTCGAAAATCACAGGTCTGCTCTAAATTATCAAAAAATCCCGCTTTTATAGCCGCACCATCGACCGGAATGACATCAGCGTTCCCAGTCATACCTTTGTCGTTAGTTCCCCGCAGAGACTTCAAGGTCATTAATAACGAAAAATTAAATGCGCTTCTTATCAGTCAAAATGTTTGTTCCCGACGGGAAATGTGTTTGGGAAATGCGAAGCAAACATCGCCCGTTGGCTAAATTGCTCGAAAAAGTTGTAAGATCAACAGCGTGATGTGGGGGTGGTAGCAAAGAACATTGATTTGGTCTTGAAGATCAGTTACGTCACATTGATTCACCAACCTAGCCTCAAGATACATACATATTATATAATATTATAAATTATATTATCGAAAGCATAGTGTTTCGATATCAAAAATGAAAAAAACATCCTTATCCCTTACGTTTTCAGGCCGCCATCAACGAAATCAATGGTGCGGGTGCGGAAGGTGATGAACGGCGCCAATTCCATTAATGGCACCGTGAAATCGTTGGGCAATCTGTCGCGCTAAACGATCAAACTTTCAGAAAGAAATATGTGGCGTACGTAGACCATGTAGGCAAAATTTAAAGACAATCCAAAGCTTGAGCCCCGAGAAAAGGCGTCGACTTTTTTTCGCGCCGCACAGTGCATTTTTCCTTTTTTCGCACGGTGCGCGCGCCTTTTTGAAGCATTTTGCACTGTGCGAACCTCAGAAATGCCGTTTGCACTGTGCAGACCTCAAAAATCCCGTTTGCACTGTGCAAAAATTTATGCACCGACGCAGCGACGCAGTTGAAAAAAGGTCCGCGGCGATATTTCGATTGCACAGTGCAAAGGGTTAAATGCACCGTGAAAAATGTGCACTGTGCGGCCTGTGACAAAAACTCTACTAGCGTGTCCATAAAGTGCGTAGACTTTTTTCGCCTTTTGTCGCCGGCGCACAGTGAATTTTGTCTTTTTTTTCCTATTTGTCGCTAGCGCACTGTGCATTTTGCTGTTTTTCGCACAGTGCCAACTTGACAAGCGGTTTGCACTGTGCGAATGGACGCAGGGGCGCAGTTGAAAAAAGCCTACGGCGCGACGGTACGAAAAAAAAACCAGCACAAAACGGTGAAATGGACCGTTGCAAAATGCATTTTTTTGTCCTAGCGATAAAAAGACTACGCACTTTATGGAAATATTGGTACTAGTCCGTTCGCAAAGTCGCTGGAGAGATTTTTGTTGTTTGCGCTGTGCAACAAAAGTGGCGGTGTGAGCGACAGCCAAAAAAAGCCTTTTGCACAGTGCAAAAACCAATGAATTGCACAGTGCAAATGGAACATTTGTTTTTGCACAGTGCATGTCGCGGAAATCACTGCAGCGACTTTACGGACGGACTCGTACAGACACCCCACATCCCTCTGCTCTTGTTAATGGTTTTCAGAATTTATTGTGCGAGCAAAAGCCCAAAAAAACCTATTGCACGGTGCAAAAAGCAACAAATTGGCGTTTTCACTGTGCAAAGTGTGCAAAACGCAATTTTTAGTCTAGCGATCAAAAGTCTGCGCACTTTATGGAAATACTATTACCAATCCGTCCGCCGGGTCGCTGGAGTAATTTCCGCGACATGCACTGTGCGAAAACAAAAGTTTCCGTTGCACTGTGCAATTTCTTGCGTTTTGCACCGTGCAATAGGCTTTTTTCGGCTGTCGCACGCACAATGATAAAACTCTTGTCAAAAATTCTGAAAACCATTAACATGAGCAGAGGGATGTGGGGTGTCTGTACGAGTCCGTTCGTAAAGTTGCTGGAGTGATTTCCGCGACATGCACTGTGCGAAAACAAAAGTTCACATTGCACTGTGCAATTTCCATGCTTTTTGCACCGTGCAATAGGCTTTTTTCGGCTGTCGCTCGCACCTTGACCTTTTTCGCACAGTGCATGTCGCGGAAATCACTGCAGCGACTTTACGGACGGACTAGTACAGACGTCACACAGGTTTCTGTTGGTCGCTTTTGCACAGAAAATTTTTTTTGTTCTCTAGCGGATTCGTTGTTCAAGGCGTTGACCGTACATTACATTTCTGCCTCGCAATGTGTTCAAATTTTTAGTAAACGCTTTCTTTTGCCCATTTCGCTTTTTCATTGCCCTCCCATTCGTATTTGTAATTAGGTATGACCAAAATGATTCGCGAACGCGACGAATTATCTCATAGCTTATGCGCTAATAGGTCCCGATTTACCGCACGCGGTAAGTCCCGCCCGAACATATGGACACGGAAAGAAATGACTCTTGATGTAACGCATGTGCTCGAGAAAGCGGGCTCATGTCAACGGCGGGAAGGAGTTGCACTTGTATGGTTTTTTTTGTGTATGATATAAACGGAACATGCTCTACGTTGTCGTACAATGAATTTGATTGGGGAATAAGATGGATTATTTGTGTTTTACCGCGGTCTTTATATTATTTTAGGCAAAAAGTGCCTAAAATAATATAAATTCTTGAGCAGTGGCTCTTAATTTTTGACGGAGTTGGCAAAACATTGTACGTTTGGTAATTATTTTTTACATTTTTTTAAAAAATGCAGTAAAATTTTTAAAAAAATTTTTTTTGCACGGTGCAATCGCAAAAATAGGCTTATAATTGCACTGCACCGTGCAGAGAAGTTATATTATTTTAATAGGCAAAAACTGTCTAAAATAATATAACTTCTTGATGTGGGAATCGTAAATTTTGATGGAATTGACAAAGAATTGTCTGTCTGGTAATTAATTTCTACGTGATTTAAAAAAATGCGTTAAAATAAAAAAAATTTTTTTTGCACGGTGCAATCGCAAGAATAGACTTAAAATTGCACTGCACCGTGCAGAGAAGTTATATTATTTTAGACATTTTTGGCCTAAAATAATGCAACTTCTTGAGGCTGGAACCGTAAATTTTGATGGAATAATGCGTTAAAATAAAAAAAATTTTTTTTGCACGGTGCAATCGCAAAAATAGGCTTAAAATTTCACTGCACCGTGCACATTCCAAGAAGATAATTGAAAGCACCGTTTTGCTAAGTGAAACGCTCAGATTTTCAATTAAACTGTTTCTGAGACGTATCTTAGACTCCTAGCTTGCGCTTTGCAGAAAGAACCGAGATTTTTTGGCCGAAATATGGCAAAAATTTGACAATTTTTTGCGAATTTTGGCGTGAAAAGTTTTGGGGCTATTTCTACCGTAGAGGGTCGTGTTTCCACAAAAGTTGTTCCTACCTAATCGAATGGAGCGGAAAAATTTATGAAAATATTAACATTTTCATACAAATTACAAGGATATTTTATCGCTTTCCGCACAGTGCACAAAAAACCCCAATTTGCACTGTGCATTGACAATCGCTGCGACACAAGCAAGTTTCAACTACGTCGCTGCGTCGGCATCAGGAATTTGCACCGTGCAAACGGCTTTTTTTGGACTGCACTGTGCGAAAACAAAAGTTCGCTTGCACTGTGCAATTTCCATGCTTTCTGCACCGTGCAATAGGCTTTTTTCGGCTGTTCGCACAGTGCAAACGCCAGAAATCATTCCAGTGACTTGCGGACGGACATGTACACACCAGTTGATGGGAATATTTTTTTCTGAGGTCCCCATCCTCATTTGTTGCCCGTGGGCAGAATTTAAAAAAATCTGAGCGTCGCACTTTCCTTGTAAACATAAATTTTATGCAAATTTTGACTAATTATTCCCCGATCTATTCCCCACGCCCCACTCTCTCATAATATTGTCATAATAATGATGATTTGTCAGAGATTTCCGGACTGGCGATTCTTTTGTTTCGCGCAAAGAAGTCCCGCCGCCGGACAAGATTCCCCCCTCCCATGTCTTTGGGCTCGGCTTGTCGGAAGCTACTAAAATTTGCATAAAGTTCTGAAGAGCGCTTGTTTATGAATGGCTCCGAAATAGGACGGCGGGTCATTGGGATGGATTTCCGCTGATTTCCAGCGGTTTAGATTGGGTTTGCAGCGAGGTTTAGGCGTTTTACCTGGAATTATGTCATGTATAATATAAAATGATGATTTAGAAATAGCCAGGGGTAAATGAAAATTCAATTTAGACCTATGAAATTTCATTTCAAGACCATTTTGGTATTTTTTGCCAACTTTCTGACCAAAATTGACGATTAAAACAGAATGCCAAAAATGGCGGGAAATTTGAAATTTTGAGTTTTTTAAAAACCTGGAAATGGGTGCGACGTGCTTTTAACGCTATTTCACAAACATTCTTGATAAATAGGCTATTTTTTCATTTTGAACACATTTTTTACGACCATTAGAACAGAATGCCAAAAATTGCGGGAAATTTAAAGTTTTAAATTTTTAAAAATCTGAAAAATGATTTTTAAGTGTTCTGATGTGCTTTGAACAGAGTTTTGCTAAAAAAAGCTGCGTTTTCTTTGTCTTACAACTACTAAAACAGAATGCCAAAAATGGCGGGAAACTTAAAGTTTTGAATTTTTAAAAACCTGAAAAATTATTTTTAAGTGGTTTGATGTGTTTTGAAAAGATTTTGTCAAAAATGGTTGCGTTTTCTTTGTCTTACGACAACTAGAACAGAATGCCAAGAATGGCGGGAAATTTGAACTTTCAAATTAATAATTGGTCTCAAAGTTGTTTTTCAGACTTATAAGGACGATTAAGAGGCATGGCGCCCTCAAAAATGACAGTAATTTCATACTATCACCCATTTTTACTCTTTTTAAATTCAAAAAATCCCGAAAAGTCCGGCTTTTAAAACTTTCCTTTACCCTATGTACACACACATGTTCGCACGTAATTGCCAATTGTCGGGTTGCCCTGGGATTGCCATGGAACTTTTTTCGCGCACATTTTCTTTTTATATCCGCCCATTCTTTTCCCGCGATATTAAATATGGCATTTTCTTTGTTTTTATTTTCTTTTTTCGCTCCGACAGAATTCATAAACTACTCCGCTGTTCGCAAAGGGCGGGTGAAATGACCTCTACATAATTTTTTTACCAGGCCGTCCGAAACGTCGCTGGAGTGATCTTGCACTGTGCAAAAGAAGTCAGAGTGCGAGCGACAGCCCAAAAAAGCCGTTTGCACGGTGCAAAAAGCATAGAAATTGCACAGTGCAAAGGGAAATTTGGTTTTTGCACTGTGCATGTCGCCAAAATCACTCCGGCGACTCTTCGGACGGACTAGTAGTACTAGGTGGGCCAAGAATTCTTTACACGTTTTTGCACGGTGCGATCGGCGTCGCAAAGTGGTTTTGCGCGACAAAAAACGAACAAACAATCGGCACGGTGCGAATGAAAAACGCACTGTGCAGTCTCAGCGCGCGACATAAGCTTTGACCGCCTTTTTCAGAAAATTCATTTTGCACTGTGCGCAAACGCCGTTTTTTGGTGAGAAATGAGTTTTTTTTTAATTGCCTGCCAGTTTCATCCAGATCACCATCATTTCTTTTAAGAAATTCCTTTTTTCCTGATCTGCACAGTGCAGTAAAAGCTTTTTTATTCCATTGTGCAGTCAAAAAAATGCTTGGACTGAACTGTGCGATGAAAAAAAAGTTTTAGACTGCACTGTGCGACAACAAAATTTTTTTCGGGAATTTTTTTCTGTGCAAAAAAATTTTTATTTCATTGCACTGTGCAGTCAAAAAACAGAACTTTGGACTGCACTGTGCGATGACAAATTTTTTTGCACTGCACTGTGCAAAAAATACCTTTCTTTTTCATTGCACTGTGCAAAAAACTTTGGACTGTACTGTGCGATGAAAAAAGTATTGGACTGCACTGTGCGATGACAAAATATTTTTTGGTCTGTACTGTGCAAAAAATACTTTTTTGTTCCATTGCACTGTGCAAAAAACTTTGGACTGCACCGTGCAAAAAAAAATTTTATTCTATTGCACTGTGCAATAACAAAATATTTTTTGGACTGCACTGTGCAAAAAATACTTTTTTATTCCATTGCACTGTGCAGTTGACAAAAAATTTTTTTTGTTAAATTTTCTGTATTTTACGTTACTTTTTAGTGTTTTACAACTTCATTTAACTGCTTTTCCAAGATTTTTCTTCAAAATTTTCCGTTTTTTCTCTTTTTTTACCTTCAAAACTTCAAAATTCAAAATAAAATCATGATTTCTAGTGTTCAAACCAATTCTGGCCTGGGGCGAGTGCCCAAACGACATCCGAAAACATTGCCGACGCTCTCTCAAACTGTTATGGGTTTGATAGTTTTTGAGCAGCGGAGTGGAAATCCGATTACTAAAAACTCTCAAGGTGTTATAAAAGCGACAGAGAGAAGGGGGGGGGGGGGGCCGTTTTATTACGCAGTAAAAGTTTTTTGTCTCGAGGTTTGTTTTGACTCTAAGGGGGGACTCTGTTACCTTATGCCTTCATTAAAATGCCCCCAGGGTCTTAATCAAATGCCTTCGTTGTTTTCTCGGCAATTTTTGCGATTTTGGGGTCTTTTTTGGAAATTTTGAGGGTTAAAAAAAATTTTTTGTACTGAAATTTTGTTGGGTATGCTATAACGAGCATGATGAAGATATTTTTTTCTATTTTTTGCTCAAAAATCGCAAAAAATCTCGAATTTTTCATAAACAGGTTCAGCGCACAGTGCAGAGAGTGTTTGTCGCTGAAATTGCACAGTGCAGGAAAAAGTTTTCTTGTCTTGCACTGTGCAATTTACAGAAAGAGCGTTTAGCGCACAGTGCAGAGAAAGAACTTTTCTCTTGAGAAATCTGCACCGTGCAAAAAAGTTCTTGTCGCAGGAACTGCACAGTGCAAGTCGAATTTTTTGACTGCACTGTGCAGTTTTCAAAACCAGTGTTCAACGCACAGTGCAAACAAATTTCTTTTTGAAAAATCTGCACCGTGCAAAAAAGTTCTTGTCGCAGGAAATGCACAGTGCAAGAGAGTTTTCTTGTCTTGCACTGTGCAGTTTTCAAGAAACGCGTTCAACGCACAGTGCGAAAAAAGGACTTCTCTTTTGAGAAATCTGCACCGTGCAAAAAAGTTCTTGTCGCAGGAAATGCGCAGTGCAAAAGAGTTTTTTTGTCTTGCACTGTGCAATTTACAGAAAGAGCGTTTAGCGCACAGTGCGGCAACAGAATGCCCTTTTGAAAAATCTGCACCGTGCAAAAAAGTTTTTGTCGCAGGAAATGCACAGTGCAAGAGAATTCTTTTGTCTTGCACTGTGCAGTTTACAAAAAGAACGCTCAGCGCACAGTGCAAAGAAAGGACTTCTCTTTTGAGAAATTTGCACCGTGCAAAAAAGTTCTTGTCGCTGAAACTGCACAGTGCAAGTCGAATTTTTAGACTGCACTGTGCAGTTTTCAAGAAACGCGTTCAACGCACAGTGCAAAGAAATTTCCTTTTGAAAAATCTGCACCGTGCGAAAAAGTTTTTGTCGCAGGAAATGCACAGTGCAAGAGAGTTTTTTTGTCTTGCACTGTGCAGTTTTCAAGAAAAGCGTTCAACGCACAGTGCGAAAAAAGGACTTCTCTTTTGAGAAATTTGCACCGTGCAAAAAACTGCTTGTTGCTGAAACTGCACAGTGCAAGTCGAATTTTTGGACTGCACTGTGCATATTTCCGATTAATCCTTAGTGCACGGTGCGTGGATGTCCATTTCCTTAAAACAATTTTTTTGCGGACCTCCGACTTTTATAATGCCCAGAGGGCAAAGAAAACTTTGTTTAGAATAATTTGAAATAAATGGACATTGTGGACACGCTTTGTTCTCATTTCTCCTAATGGGCTCGTGCGCCTCGAGGGGGGACTCGATTTTTTAAATTCACGTCAAAAGTCAGTTTTTTTTTATTTTATTTCGAATTGGCGCTTATTTTTTGCACTGTGCAAAATAAAAAATTTTCAACTTTGCACAGTGCAAAAACTTAAGCTAATTTACTCTACGAAACTGCACTGTGCGAAAATACATTTTTTTGCACTGTGCAAAATTTAAAATTTTGTTGCACTGTGCGGAGAGCAAAAAAATCTTTTTTTTTGCACGGTGCAATTGCGACGGCAGTCATCGAAAATGTTGCACTGTGCAGTCGTCACGAAAAAGGAAAGTGTTCTGTTGCACTGTGCGGAGAGATAAAAAAATCTTTTTGCACGGTGCGGACGGGACAACAAACAATCTCTTTCGCTTTGCACGGTGCAAAATAAAAAAAAGGCTCTTTGCACTGTGCGGTCGTGATGGAAAAAGAAGAAATGTTTTGTTGCACTGTGCGGTGAGATAAAAAAATCTTTTTGCACGGTGCGGGCGCAGCGACAAACAATCCCTTTTGCTTTGCACGGTGCGAAAAAACATGAAACGCACAGTGCAGCCGGCAAATTTTAGAAACTGCACAGTGCGTTATTTTTTTGCTTTCTGCACCGTGCAATAAAGTCTAAAAGCCGCACAGTGCATTCCTTCGATTACCGCACAGTGCAAAAATCAGACGTTTTTATACTGCACTGTGCAAAAAAATCTAAAACCTGCACAGTGCAAAATCGTAGGCTAATTTACTCTACGAAACTGCACTGTGCGTGAATTCGCATATTATTGCACTGTGCAAAATTAAAAAATTTTAAATTTTTTTTCAAATTTGTTTCTTATGCAAATTTTCAGGCAATTTGGAATGTATTTGCCCACTGGCCTTTGTCTTTCCGCTCCCCCCCCCCCCCCCCCCCCCCCCAAAACGTTTCCGCTTTTGTGGAGATTACGCAAAATTACCCATGGTGCCAAAGCGTAAAAGGCGGCGCGCGGTAAAAACATCCGCAAAAACAATTGACCACATGAATAATGGGGAAAAGTTAGGAGGGGAATTTTTTTTGGGATTCGAATTTTTTGGAAATTTTAGAAAAATTTTTTCGCTTTGCACGGTGCGGATTCTGGGGTTTTTTGCTTTGCACTGTGCGGATTTTTAGAAATTTTGCACTGTGCGGATAACAGGGAAATTTTTTCTGCACGGTGCAGAAAAAAATTTTTCTGAAATTTGCACTGTGCAAATTTCATAAAATTTTTTGCACTGTGCGGATTTTGGGGTTATTTTGCTTTGCACGGTGCGGATTTTTGGGTTTTTTTGCTTTGCACGGTGCGGATTCTGGGGTTTTATTACTTTGCACTGTGCGGATTTTTAGAAAGTTTCCACTTTCTGCACGGTGCGGAGTTTGGGGGATTGTTTTTGCTTTGCACGGTACGGATTCTAGGGTGTTTTTACTTTGCACTGTGCGGATTCTTAGAAATTTTGCACTGTCTGCACGGTGCGGAGTTTGGGGGCCTTTTTTTGCTTCGCACTGTGCGAATTTCAGAAAATTTTTTGCACTGTGCGGATTTTTTGGGTTATTTTGCTTTGCACGGTGCGGACTTCAGAAATTTGTTTTGCACGGTGGGGATTTTTAGAATTTTTTTTTTGCACTGTGCGGATTTTGGGGCTATTTTGCTTTGCACGGTGCGGACGTCAGAAATTTGTTTTGCAAGGTGCGGATTTTGAAAATCTTAGAGATTTTTTTTGCACTGTGCGCATTTTGGATTTTTTTGCTTTGCACTGTGCAATAAAAAGTCTTTGAAAAAATCGCACAGTGCGGGAACAATTTTAGGATTTTTTGCGAAAAAATTTACGCCATTTGTCCCGGAAGGTACCTCAATGAATCAATTAGAAGCTGAGCTGTTTATCAAGCGATATTTGTACATGCAATCGTAGAATTATATTGTTTTAGTCTCCTTCTTTGTTCTTCGACCTGTTACTCTTAGATTTTGTAGACTTTTCTTTGCTTTTGTCGCTTCCAGCATCAGCGTCCTTTTTTCGCGAGTTTCGTAAGGGTGGTTGAATGCTGAAAAACAATTTTTATATCAGAAATTAAAAATTTTAGGGGTTAAAATGCCAAATTTGTATTAATCATGACATAAAGGTCAATCTTGGTCGAAAAACTTATTTTTTGCTCTAAAAATTTTCGTTTTCTTCTATTATAAGGTCATATGGACACCGTAATCAAAATATTACAGCCACTTACACTGATGAAACTTTCGATTTCTGCGATTTATCCTTGTTTTTTTGCTTTTCATCACTTCCCAACTGATCTTCAGATTTTTCAAACTCCGTCTTCGGCTTCTCTGCCGACGAATAGATGGAGTTTCGCAGCTTTCTCCTCACACTATTCAATCTTTCCTTGGACGGTGCACTTGGTTTGGTCGATTTTTGCTTCAGCGAGTCTTTCTTCGATTTCTTCTTATTTTTCTTCGATTTTCGCAGACTGTTTGTCAACTCATCGACGAGATTGACCACTAAAAACATTTTTTTTTAATTTAAAAAAAAATTTCAAATTAAAAAAATTTTTTTTTTAATTTGCACGGTGCAAAACCGTAGGCTAATTTACTCTACGGAACTGCACTGTGCGAAAACACAAAAAAAATTTTGCACTGTGCAAAATTAAAAATACAATTTGTTTGCACCGTGCGGAGAACAAAAAATATTTTTTTGCACGGTGCAATCGCGACGGCGGCAAAATGTATTTCCCTTCTGCACTGTGCAAAATCGAAAAAAAACTTGTTTGCACAGTGCAGTCAGCGTGGAAAAGAAGAAAAGTGTTTTGTTGCACTGTGCGGAGAGCCAAAAATCTTTTTGCACGGTGCGGTTGCAGCGACAAACAATCTCTTTTGCTTTGCACGGTGCAAAAAAACATGAAACGCACAGTGCAGCCGGCAAGATACGAAAACCGCACAGTGCATTATTTTTTAGGCTTCTGCACAGTGCAATAAAATCTAAAAGCCGCACAGTGCATTTTTTTGGTTTCTGCACAGTGCAAAAATCAAATACTTTTATACTGCACCGTGCAAAAAAACCTAAAAACTGCACAGTGCAAAACCGTAGGCTAATTTACTCTACGAAACTGCACTGTGCGAGAATTTGCATATTATTGCACTGTGCAAAATAAAAAATTTTAAATTAAAGTTGACCTACCCTTGGATTTGGCTTCACTTTCTTTTCGAGGCTCTTTTTTGGGTTCTTTCCGCTTCTTACGGCTCAAATGTTTCGCACTGTTCTTGTTGCTATCATCGTTGACGCTCTTCAGAATACTCTTCCATTCTTCGCGTTCTTTTTTGGTTTTTGTCATCGGCTTCGGATCGCTTTCGGTGTCGGATTGTGTTCTATCCGATTTGAAGGCTGAAATTATCGAGTAAAACATCTTTATATGGCTCCAAAATTTAGTACCCCAAGTGCGACGCTCAGATTTTCATGAAACTTGGCACAAATTTAGTTTTATTCTTTCTAAGACATATGCGGGACTTCTAACTCGCGCTTTTCAGAAACAACCGAGATTTTTAGATCGAAAGATAGCGAAAATGTGACACTTTTTTCCGAATTTTGGCATGAAAAGCTTTGTACTTATTTGTAATGTAGAGAGTAATATTTCCACAAAAAATCAATTTTTTCCGCGCAAAATTGGCGAAGTTATGGCCAAAAAGTGTTTTTCTTTCTGTCTCTCCGCATTTCGCGCGCTCTCTCGTCAGATTGTTGAATATTTCGGCACTCGCTGCAAAGCGTGAGCCAAAATTTTCAGGAATTGAAATGTGGTCTATGTCTGACGTGTGCGCAAAATTTGAAAAAAATCTGACGTCGCACTTGTGGGTACTTTCTTTGTTTTAATTTTAAAAATAAAAAAAGCCAAATACCAGTCCGTCCGCAAAGTCGCTCGAGTAATTTTAGCTGTTTGCACTGTGCAAAAAAGGTCAGGGTGCAAGCGACAGCCGAAAAAAGGCTATTGCACGGTGCAAAGGGAACATTTGTTGTCGCACAGTGCATGGCAATTGCACAGTGCAATGCAAACTTTATTGCACGGTGCAAAAAGCAAAAAATTGCACAGTGCAGAGCAAACTTTTGTTTTGAGGTACTTCCCTCGTAATTAAAAAAAAAAAAAAAATCAAAATTAAAAAAAAGATCCAAAAAACATATTTTTTACGACCCTACAGTAAACCTTTAAAAAAATTTTTGAGCGCCGCACTACTTCCCTTGTAAATTTGCACTGTGCAAAATCTAGGTGTGTCTGTGAAAGAATGGACTCACAACCCAATGATCTCTTGCTGTCCGCTCCTCTTCTTTCCAGTCTGACGACATCCTTTTTCGCGGATCGCCGCGACTTTCGATGCTTGCCGGAACTTGTAGTCAAACTGAAAGGGAAAATTTATTGACCGAGGGCCAATACAGACCACAATTTGCACCGTGCGTCCAAATATAGCGCCCCGCACAGTGCATTATGCTTTCTTCCCCAATTTGTCGCCGCCGCACAGTGCATTATGCTTTTTTTCCCCAATTTGTCGCCGCCGCACGGTGCATTATGCCTTTTTTCCCAATTTGTCGCTACCGCACAGTGCAGTTTGCCTTTTCCCAATTTGTCGCTGCCGCACGGTGCATTATGCTTTTTTCCCCAATTTGTCGCCGCCGCACAGTGCATTATGCCTTTTTCCCCAATTTGTCGCCGCCGCACAGTGCATTTTGCTTTTTTCCCCAATTTGTCGCCGTCGCACAGTGCAGTTTGCTTTTTTCCCAATTTGTCGCCGCCGCACGGTGCATTATGCTTTTTTTCCCCAATTTATCGCCGCCGCAAAGTGCATTATGCCTTTTTCCCCAATTTGTCGCCGCCGCACGGTGCATTATGCTTTTTTCCCCAATTTGTCGCCGCCGCACAGTGCAATTTGCTTTTTTCCCCAATTTGTCGCCCGCCGCACAGTGCATTTTGCTTTTTTCCCCAATTTATCGCCGCCGCACAGTGCATTATGCCTTTTTCCCAATTTGTCGCCGCCGCACGGTGCATTATGCTTTTTTCCCCAATTTGTCGCCGCCGCACAGTGCAATTTGCTTTATTCCCAATTTGTCGCCGCCGCACAGTGCAATTTGCTTTTTTCCCAATTTGTCGCCGCCGCACGGTGCATTATGCTTTTTTCCCCAATTTGTCGCCGCCGCACAGTGCAATTTGCTTTTTTCCCCAATTTGTCGCCGCCGCACAGTGCATTTTGCTTTTTTCCCCAATTTATCGCCGCCGCACAGTGCATTATGCCTTTTTCCCCAATTTGTCGCCGCCGCACGGTGCATTATGCTTTTTTCCCCAATTTGTCGCCGCCGCACAGTGCAATTTGCTTTTTTCCCAATTTGTCGCCGCCGCACAGTGCATTTTGCTTTTTTCGCACCGTGCGGATGGCTTTTCCAAGGTTCGCACTGTGCAAAACCGCAGCACTGTCAACAAGACCGTAGCGACAAAATCCGAAAAGAAACTAACGTCGCCGTTGATTGCACGGTTCAAAAGGCCAAATGCACTGTGGACTTTTTGTCGCGCGCCGCACAGTGCACATTTTGCACTGTGCATTTGACCTTTCGCACTGTGCAATCGAAATATCGCCGCGGCGCTTTTTTGCACTGTGCAAACGGCATTTTTCAGGTTTGCACAGTGCAAAATGCTTCAAAAAGGCGCGCGCACCGTGCAAAAAGAGGGAAAATGCACTGTGCGGCGCGACAAAAAGTCTACGCGACTTTTGAGGCGTAGTAAATTGGAATTCCTTTTACAACACTGAGCTTCCCAAAATTTTTGCACAGTGCGGCATTTCTGAGGTTCGCACAGTGCAAAATGCTTCAAAAAGGCGCGCGCACCGTGCAAAAATTAGAAAACTGCACAGTGCGACGCGACCAAAAGTCTAAGGGACTTTTGAAGACGGCGTAGTTGTGTATCCAGGCCGTATATGTAAATATAAACGCTTATTACAATTTTGCGTATTTTACCTGTTCTTTCCGCTTTTATCGGCTCCACTTGCTCTTTGTTTCTTTTCCCTTTTCTTGGACACAGCCGAGAGCTTGGACTTCAGCTCGGCTCCAGGGATTGCAGCTCTTGTTGAAGGTTGTGGGACGGTTTTCTGCTTGGAAATCGGGTCCGCCGACTCATTGGCTTCAGCATTCGCATTGGCGGTGCTGGATTTCGGGGATTCCCTAAAAAAGTGGTAAAATATGGCGTCAACTCACATGTACATTGGATTATTAGCGCGTGGAGGCAGTCTTCTTCTCACACTATTATTGCGGTCCGACGCTTCGTCAATTGGAACCATATTGACGGGGTTGGCTTCGTTTTTTCCGTTGAATTTCCGCGGTTTTCGGTTATTCCCGCATTGAATCCAAATTGCCAAAAGTCCAGTGCAAAATGCGCCAGAGATCGTGAGAATTTGGGGTACTGTACATAAAAGAAAGAACGTTATACGGTAACATAAAAATTTTATTGTAACATATAAAACAAGGGTTACTGCAACAAAAAAACTAGGGTTACTGCAACAAAAACAATTGGGTTACTGTAACGTAAAGAAAAAGGGTTACTGTAACATAAAGACTAGGGTTACTGCAACAAGAACACTCGGGCTACTGTAACATAAATTTTATGGTTACTGCAACAAAAAAAATTGGGTTACTGTAACGTAATGAATAAGGGTTACTGTAGCATAAAAACTAGGGTTACTGCAACATAAAAACTTGGGTTACTGTAACATAAATTTTTTGGTTACTGCAACAAAAATAATTGGGTTACTGTAACATAAATTTTTTGGTTACTGCAACAAAAGTAATTGGGTTATTGTAACGTAAAGAACAAAAAGATTACTGTAACAAAAAATAAGGTTATCGTAGCAAAAACTAGGGTTTTTGTAACATACCATAATTCAAGAACAACATGTCGAATCAGACGTGGGTAAAGCCCTCACCAATTTGGTAAACAAAGACAAAATAAATGAATTTTTTTTTCAATTGGACGCAATTTTTTGACTGCACTGTGCGACTCAAAACTTTTTATGAAAGTCTGCACTGTGCAGCCCGGAAGATTTTGCACTGTGCAGTCATATATAACATATTGGAGAAATTGCACAGTGCAAAAGCAAGTTTAAGGTCGCGTTATGCGGAAAAAAGTGTTTCATTTGCACTGTGCGACAAAAAAAAATTGTCGTTTGCACTGTGCAATCTCTGAATTTTTTCGTCGCACAGTGCAAACCAAAAAAAAATTTTTGTTGCACCGTGCAAGTGAAAAAACTTTTTTCCGCACAGTGCGACCCTAAACTTGCATTTTTTTGCGCAGTGCCAAAAAATTTTTTTTTTTGTTGCACAGTGCAAGTGAAAAAAACTTTTTTTCTGCACTGTGCGAGCTTAAAACTGCTTCTGCACTGTGCAATTTATCCAATAGAGGTTTTAGAAATTGCACAGTGCAAAACAAAAATTTTTTCGTGTGCACTGTGCGACAAAAATTCCAAAAAATTGCACTGTGCATCGAATTTTATCCACAATAATTTTACTGCAGTGCAAATTTATGATTACCAATGTATTCATTACGCAGTCTGATCACCATATTCCTCTTATTCCTCTTGTCGATTTGTTTTCCCAATCTTTGTTCCGCCTCTAATCCGGGTCCGTCGCTAAGCCGTTTTTCGCCTTAATGACACTCGACGCGACTCGCGTTACAACGCAAAACATACGAAAGGACAAGGGAAAAAAATTTTGGCGAAGTTACTGTAGGGTCAAAAAGAAAGCTTTTTTTTGGTATTTTTTTTAATTTAAAATTTTTTTTTAATTTTTTTTAACTGACAACAACTAGACATGGCTAGGGGGCCGGGCATTTGGCACTGCGGGGTCCACGGCCCGGCCCTTTTCAATACTTTTATAGCCCGGCCCGGCACGCCCTAGGGAACCCATAGCCCGGCTCGGCCCTGAGGATTCTCAGGCCCGGCCCGGCCCCTAAAATTTTTTTTATTTTTTTGAATTTCCCGCCATTTTGGCAATTTTTTTGGCATTGTGTTTTTTGGCCATATGCGGGCTATGAAGACGAACAATAACCTTATAGCGTTGCTTGCAGTACTCGAATTAGTCTAAAAACTTTTAAAAAAATTAAAAATCATCAAAAACCAAAAAAATATACAGAAGTAATAGCCCTTTAAAGGCTACAATTACCTGTAAAAACAGAATGCCAAAATCAGGCAAAGGCTAAAACCAAACTTTTTTCCAAAAGGGGCCGGGCCAAAATTTTTCCGAGCCCGAAGCCCGGCCAAAAGGATCAGGTCAGGCCCTAAGCCCGGCCCCAAAGAATCAGGTCAGGCCTTAAGCCCGGCCCCAAAGAATCAGGTCAGGCCCTAAGCCCGGCCCCAAAAATTGTCGGCCCGGCCCGGCGCTTTTCGAAATTCCCGAAGCCCGCCCCCGCCATGTCTGCTGACAACGGAAGTGCGATAATCTGACCCACTTTTTTTTTTACATTTTAATTTCCCGATTTTCCTCTTCAAATCCATACCGTGCCGTCCTTGAAGTCGCGCAACTCCTTATTGCATTTGCCTCCCATAAACGACACAGTTTGAGATTTTTAATCGCTTTTTCGCGCCAACGCATTGCCGAGCTTATGATGTCGTAAAAAAATCGCGCCGATCGGCAGCGAATGCGTCGTCTTACGGGGTCGGGATCCGAACGGTAAACATAATAAACAAAGATTGGCACCCTGGCCAAACATGTCCGCCCCTATCCATTTCGGGGTTATGGCGTCGTATTAGGCGTTATGGCGGTGGGCTATATGGTCTTCTGTGTAAATACGGTTGGAATAGGGGTATATGGACTTAATACGAGTCTGAAATTTTGTTTCGAATAAATTTTGGACCGATTTTTGGAGCTTGGGCAGAATGCCAAAAATGGCGGGAAATTTGAATTTTTGAATTTCACACAAGATTATATGTGATTTCGTGATGTAAGTGACCTTCATGAAGTTTGAAATCTCATTTCGAATAAATTTTGGACTGATTTTTGGAGCTTGGGCAGAATGCCAAAAATGGCGGGAATTTTGAATTTTTGAATTTCATACCGGATTATATGTGATTTTTGTGAGGTAAGTAACCTTCATGAAGTCTGAAATTTCGTTTCGAATAAATTTTGGACCGATTTTTGGAGCTTGGGCAGAATGCCAAAAATGGCGGGAAATTTGAATTTTTGAATTTCACACAAGATTATATGTGATTTTTGTGATGTAAGTGACCTTCATGAAGTCTGAAATTTCGTTTCGAATAAATTTTGGACCGATTTTTGGAGCTTGGGCGGAATGCCAAAAATGGCGGGAAGTTTGAATTTTTGAATTTTAAAATGCACGTTCACAGCTTTAAGGAAATATATGGACTTTATAGGGGTTGAAATTTCATTTTTAATAATATTGAACCGATTTTTGAATTTGGGCAGAATGCCAAATAAAGCGGAAAATTTGAATTTTCAAGCATCAAATTACCTTGTGCACTATTTTCTGTAGGTATATGGCCTATATACGACTTTATTCTTTGTTTTAAATAACGTGCCGACCATTTTTTGGAGGCTGGGCAGAATGCCAAAAATGGCGGGAGTTTTGTAATTTTTTAATTTCATTTTGAAGTGTTTTAAATTTTTAATGATTGCACAGTGTAAATTTTTTTCTCTGGCAGAGCATTGCACTGTGCAAACGCGAATTTTTTTATCTGCACCGTGCAAATTTTGCGATTTTCAATCTGCACGGTGCGACAAAAGAATTTTTATTGCACTGTGCAAAAATTTTTTTGCTTGCACTTTGCGACAAAAATATTTGCAAAAATTGCACTGTGCAAACGGAATTTTTTATCTGCACCGTGCAAACTTTGGAATTTTCAGTCTGCACGGTGCGACAAAAGAATTTTTATTGCACTGTGCATAATTTTTTTAGCATTTCAACTGTGCGACAAAAAACTTTGCAGAAAATGCAGAAAATTGCACTTTGCATCAAATTTTGGGCAATTTTTTCAACAATTTGCCCAATATTTGTCATATCCCGCGTAAATATTCAAATTTTCATGGTAATTTGTTCGCGTTTCGGTTGAATGAATTGTTTGTACAGAAGGGAGGGGGAGGGGAATGAAAATCCCTTCGTTTCGGTTGTCTCCTCTTGACCAATCGGGTTTTACGACTTGGGGTTTTGTTCAAATTAATTCCTCACCTTGACAAAAGTGATCAAATCAAGGGTTTACAAGGGTTTTCAACGGAATTAAGGGTGTAAAATGAGGTGGTGGGGAAGTTAATTCGGTTGAAAGAGAGGGTTGTCATTTTTGAGGGCAGCTGAACTTGCTTTAAGTTTTTTTTACTACGCCGTCTTCAAAAGTCCCGTAGGCTTTTTGTCGCGCCGCACAGTGCATTTTTTCGTCTTTTTGCACGGTGCGGCGCTTTTTGAAGCATTTTGCACTGTGCAAACCTCAAAAATTCTCTTTGCACTGTGCAATCGCTTGTTTTTTGCACCGTGCAAAAAATTTTTTTTTATTTAAATGCATTTTTTCACAAAATGTGGAAAATAATTACCAGACAGACAATTTTTTGCCTATTCCATCAAAATTTACGGTTTCCACTTTGAGAAGTTGTATTATTTTAGGCAAAAATGTCTAAAATAATATAACTTCTCTGCACGGTGCAGCGCAATTTTTAGTCTATTTTTGCGACCGCACCGTGCAAAAAATTTTTTTTATTTTAACGCATTTTTTTTAATCATGTGGAAAATAATTACCACACAGACAATTCTTCGCCAAATCCATCAAAATTTACAGTCTCCACCTTAAGTTATATTATTTTAGACAGTTTTTGCCTATTAAAATAATATAACTTCTCTGCACGGTGCAGTGCAATTTTAAGCCTATTTTCGCGATTGCACCGTGCAAAAAAATTTTTTTATTTTTCATTTTAAAACTTTTTTTTCAATTTTTCTAATTACAAATACTTGTTTTGTACAGAGTTTTCCCTCGCAATCTTGTTCCTCTTCCTCCAAATGACCCGCTCCTTTCCTCATGAAAACCAATCCGACTCGAAACACTTGAATATTCAAATTGCAAAACTAATCGAACAGTCGACTGGCGGATAGGCAGACCCCCCAAATGTTTGTTGTTATGTTCTCCTTCTCTTTTGCGACATCTTGTTAATCCAATTTTTGAACTCTCGCCGCCTCCATTTCGTCTCATTTGGGAGGGCTTTGCGTGGATAAAAGGGAATTAATAAAATCTTCAAATCTCGGGGTGCGAAGATGACCAAAAACGTTCTCATTTTTGAAAATTCGGAACGAAGAATTTGAATTTTTTTAAATAAAAAAAAAAAATTTGGGATTTTTTGGAAATTTTGCAAATTTTTTTTTAAAATTTACATGTACTCCAAGTGTGACGCTCAAATTTTGATAAAACTTTGACACAAATTTAGTATTATCTTATCTCAGACATATGCAAGACTTCTAACTCGCACTTTGCAGAAACGACAGAGATTTTTAGATCAAAAGTTGGCAAAAATGTGACATTTTTTTGCGAATTTTGCTATGAAAAGTTTCATGGCTATTTCTAATGTAGAGGATAATGTTTCCACAAAAAATCAATTTTTTCCGCGCTAAATTGGCAAAGTTATGGCCAAAAAGTGTTTTTCTCTCTGACCGCTCTCCACTTTTCCCGTGCTCTCTCTGCTTTTCGTTGAATATCTCGGTTCTCGCTGCAACGAGCAAGTTAAAACTTTTACAAATTGATATGAGGCAGTACTAGCAAAGTTATGGCCAAAAAGCGTTTTTCTCTCTGACCGCTCTCCACTTTTTCCGTGCTCTCTCGGCCACGTCGTTTGATTGTTTTGGGATTAATTTTTTTTTCGAATTTCGCACTTTTTTTAATTTTTTTATTTGTTTTTTTTACATTTTTTGTTCAAAATATTCAAAATGGTCCTTCGAAGGCTGATTCCCCTCTCCCAAGATTCCCTCAATTCTTTCGTTCTTCCAGAGACCAAAGAAGCGCTCGCCAAATTGATTTACCGCACTCATATCCCCCCGCCCTCCCGCAATTTTAAGTGACCGACATTGCGCAACTCTTCAAGCTGTCCATTAATCACTTCGAGGAGTTCCAAAATATTTTCGGGAAGTTCGAAAGAGCTGTATAAAACTATAATATAAATTTCCTTTCGCACAGTGCATTCAAAAAAATTTACATTCCGCACAGTGCAACGAAAATTTTAATTTTTTTCCGCACTGTGCAAACATTTTCCGAATTTGCACTGTGCATGAGACATTTTTTTGAGCTGCACAGTGCAATTTTTTTGACTTTTTCTTGATTGCACAGTGCATTCAAAAAAATTTATATTCCGCACAGTGCAACGAAAATTTTAATCCTTTTGCCGCACTGTGCAAAAATTTTCCGAATTTGCACTGTGCATCAGACATTTTTTTGGGCTGCACAGTGCAATTTATCTCGCTTTTTTTAACGCACAGTGCATTCAAAAAAATTTATATTCCGCACAGTGCAACAAAAATTTTAATCCTTTTGCCGCACTGTGCAAACATTTTCCGAATTTGCACTGTGCATTAGACATTTTTTTGAGCTGCACAGTGCAATTTATTTGACTTTTTCTTGATTGCACAGTGCATTCAAAAAAATTTATATTCCACACAGTGCAACAATAATTTTAATTTTTTTCCGCACTGTGCAAACATTTTCCGAATTTGCACTGTGCATCAGACATTTTTTTGAGCTGCACGGTGCAATTTATTTTGCTTTTTTTAACGCACAGTGCATTCAAAAAAATTTATATTCCGCACAGTGCAACAATAATTTTAATTTTTTTCCGCACTGTGCAAACATTTTCCGAATTTGCACTGTGCATCAGACATTTTTTTGAGCTGCACAGTGCAATTTATTTTGCTTTTTTTAACGCACAGTGCATTCAAAAACATTTCTTTTATCGCAGGACTTGCACAGTGCAGTTTTTCCAAAACGAACTTTATTGCACTGTGCATTGCTTTTTTTTGATCGATTGCACAGTGCAAAATTATTTTTCGACTGCACAGTGCATTTTTCGGTGAAATTTTGTCTGCATTGCGCGATTTTTTTTTATTTCAAAATTATGTCCTGCACAGTGCAACAATAATTTTAATTTTTTGCCGCACTGTGCAAAAATTTTCCGAATTTGCACTGTGCACCAGACATTTTTTTGAGCTGCACAGTGCAATTTATTTGACTTCTTCTTGATTGCACAGTGCATTCAAAAAAGTTTTTTTATCGTAGGACTCGCACAGTGCATTTTTTGGTAAACTTTTGTCTGCACAGTGCGATAACAAACTTCTTTTCGCACAGTGCACCCAAAAAATATACGTTTTTTGTCGCGCAAATCGCACGGTGCATTGTTTCTTTAAAATTTTGTCTGCACTGTGCAAAAATTTAAACAAATTGCACAGCGCGCCAAAAGTGGCGGGAAATTTGAATTTTTGAATGTTAAAATAAACTGTTCGTAATTTTAAAGAAGTATACGGACTTTATAAGGGCTGCAAATTTATTTTGAATAAATTTTTGGACCGATTTTTAGAAGTTGTGCAGAATGCCAAAAATGGCGGGAAATTTTAATTTTTGAATTTCACACTAACCTATGTGTAATTTTCGTGAAGTAAGTGGCCTTGGTAAGGTTGCCTCACTAAATGTGGCTCGATATTTTATTCAAATTTAAATCCAGCCCGCTTCGTCCCAAATTCCATTTGTTTGATTAAGCGAAATGGACACTGGTCAAATGGAAAAAAAGAGGATAAAGGCGGATTAAAACACGTAACGTATCTTCTTTTAATCCGCCGCTAATTTTTTGCATGTCTTTACTGAGCTTTTTTCATTTGGATGAGTGTTTTTTGCAATTTTTGGGGGAGGGCAATGAGAGGATTTTTGATTGGCACCGTGCAGTGAACAGAACTCTGGCATTGCACCGTGCAAAGAAGAAAAAGGTTTTTTCTGGCGCAATTTGCACTGTGCAAAAAGAAACAATTTTTTGTCGCACAATCTTTTTTTGCACTGTGCAGTAAAACTTGAAAAGATTTGTCGCTGGCGCACTGTGCAATGAGAGGATTTTTGATTTGCACCGTGCAATGAACAGAACTCTGTCATTGCACCGTGCAGAAAGGAAAAAGTTTTTTTGTGGCGCAATTTGCACTGTTCAATGAAAAGAGCTCCGCACTGTGCAAAAACAAACAATTTTTTGTCGCGCAATCTTTTTTGCACTGTGCAGTAAAACGTGAAAAGATTTGTCGCTGGCGCACTGTGCAGTGACATTTTTTGATTTGCACTGTGCAATGGAAACAGATTTGAGTTTGCACCGTGCAATCAGAGAGAATTTTTTGTTGCGCAATTTGCACTGTGCAAGAAAGGCGTCTGCGTCGCGACAGTGCAAATTTCATTTCTTTTTGCGCACCGTGCATTACACACTCAAATGCACAGTGCGGAGGGGGGAATTTTGACTCTGCACTGTGCAAAATGAAGTTTTGTCGCTTGGTTCGCACAGTGCAGTATTTTTTGTTGTTAAAAACGCACGGTGCAAAAGGAAAGGTTGTTATTCGCACTGTGCAATGTACGCTAAATTTACTAAAAAATGAACGGTGCAAAAAATTAACACTTTTAATGCACAGTGCAAAATTTTTTTTTTTTTTTTTATTTTTTTTTCATTTTCTTCACTTATTCTATATGATCGATGTTGTGAGCGGGCGCGCTATTTGCGTGTTTAGTGTTTCAGCGGCGCTTTAAATTACCACACACAATCGTTCGTGAGGCCCAAGTGTTGGAAAGTGTAATTTGACTCGTTTTATGTACATAAATATCTATATTTCGGCAGGGGAATTAGGTCATTTCGAGGGAATTTTGATATTTTTTACTTTTCTGCACAGTGCAGATTTTTATAGGGCGTCCAAAATGTTTGCACTGTGCAAAAAAATTTTTCTACTTTTTTTGCACAGTGCATAAGATGCGTTATTTTCTGCACCGTGCATTTTTTTCTAACAGTAAGTTTAGCTTCCACTGCACTGTGCGAGTAAAATCCCTGCTTTTAGCACCGTGCAGTTTTAACAACAAGCAATCATGCACAGTGCGAAGCAAGCGACAAAACTTTATTTTGCACAGTGCAGAGACGAAATTCCCCCTCCGCACTGTGCATTTGAGTGGGTGATGCACGGTGCAAAACAAGAAATGAAATTTGCACTGTGCGACGCAGACGGCTTTCCTGCACAGTGCAAATTGCGCGACAAAAAGTTGTTTCTGATTGCACGGTGCAAACTGAAATCTCTTTCCACTGCACAGTGCAAATCAAAATTCCTGTCATTGCACAGTGCGCCAGCGACAAATCTTCTCCCGTTTTTTTGCACTGTGCAAAGGCGGAGCTCTTTTCATTGCACAGTGCAAATCAATAATTTTGTCATTGCACAGTGCACCAGCGACAAATTTTTTTCCTTTTACCGCACAGTGCAAAAAATATTGCGCGACATAAAATTGTTTTTTTGCACTGTGCAAAGGCGGAGCTCTTTCCATTGCACAGTGCAAATCAAAAATCCTGTCATTGCACAGTGCGCCAGCGACAAATCTTCTCCCGTTTTTATTGCACAGTGCAAAAAAAGATTGCGCGACATAAAATTGTTTTTTTGCACTGTGCAAAGGCGGAGCTCTCTTCATTGCACAGCGCAAATCAATAATTTTGTGATTGCACAGTGCGCCGGCGACAAATTTTTTTTTCTTTTACTGCACAGTGCAGTCCGTAATAGGTTCTCCGCACAGTGCGACGACAAAGAGTTTTGGTTTCTTCGATTGGCCAAATTCCTTTCGTTTGTAACGTATCCCTTCTCTTCTCGTGTTTGATTGAGTATCGACGTTTGTTTTGGGGATTATCGACCCAAAAAGAATGTGAGACAAAGGCGATGGAAATAAAAGTGGGCCTCATTTCATGGTCGCGGAAATGAGTTTGAATGGGGGGATTTTTGAGACTTTTTTGGGGAATTTGAAGCATTATATTAGTATTTTCACAAAGTGCACGGACATTTTGTCGCTTTCCGCACTGTGCGCAAAAAACCTCCATTTTTGCACTGTGCATTTCACTTTTTTAGTTTTTGCACTGTGCAATCGGAATATCGCGGCGACGCAAGCTTTCTTCAACTATGTTGCGGCATTTTGCACAGTGCAAACGGCATTTTTGAGGTTTGCACGGTGCGAAAAAGGTAAAATTTACTGTGCGGTGGCGACAACCGTGTGAAGGTGCAAATGCACTGTGAAAACAATGCGACAAATGTCTTTGAACTTTGTAAAAATACTAATACAAATAGTCCGTCCGGAAAGTCGCTAGGGTGATTTTTGGAGTTTGCACTGTGCAAAAGAAGTCAGAGTGCGAGCGACAGCCGAAAAAAGCCTATTGCACGGTGCAAAAAGCAAGAAATTGCACAGTGCAAAGTGAACTTTTGTTTTCGCACAGTGCATGTCGCGGAAATCGCTCAAGCGACTTTACGGACGGACTAGTAAGGCATCCCATTACATTTTTTTATTTTTATTTATTTTTTTTTATTTTTTTTTTCAAATTTCCCCCATTTATTGCGTAATACCCGATATGTAGATACATGTCGATAATATATCACTTTTTTTGGCTGAGAAATCCCATAACAACATTTTATGCAAATTCACACCCTCACTTTGCATTTGCGAGAAGTGCGCGTTACCAACAAGAGCTGCCCCCTCATTTTTTGAAGGGCCGATAAAACGCTTTTTCGAACTGCCCTAATATGGAAAGTGTTTCAGATTGAGCAATGGCATGTTCTGCATCATCACTGCGCAATGGGAAGATTTAGTTTCGTTTTGCACAGTGCAAGATTTGTTTTTGACTGCACAGTGCACTTTTTTCAAAAGAAACTTTTGTCATTGCACTGTGCGGAACTTCTAGTCAATTGCACAGTGCAAAATTATTTTTCGACCGCACAGTGCAGTTTAGGCGACAAAAATTGTGATTGCACAGTGCGATGTTTTCATAAGGAACTTTTGACATTGCACTGTGCATTGCGTTTTTTGGTCAATTGCACAGTGCAAAAAAAAATTCGTCTGCACTGTGCAGTCCCAGCGACAAAACAAGTTCTTTTACACAGTGCAAAATTATTTTTCGACCGCACGGTGCAGTTTATGCGACAAAAAGTGTAATTGCACAGTGCGATGTTTTTCATAAGAAACTTTTGACATTGCACTGTGCATTGCGTTTTTTTGGTCAATTGCGCGGTGCAAAATTATTTTTCGACTGCACAGTGCAGTTTATGCGACAAAAAGAATGGTTGCACAGTGCACTTTTTAGAAAGGAGCTTTATTGCACTGTGCATTGCGTTTTTTGGACAATTGCACGGTGCAAAATTATTTTTTCGACCGCACGGTGCAGTTTATGCGACAAAAACAAGCTCTTTTGCACAGTGCAATTTCCTGAAACGGACTTGTTCGTTTGCTGCACTGTGCGTTCTCAAATAAAGCCATTTTCTGTACGGAAAAACAATTTTTTCGCCAATAAAATGTTGTCCCACACATTTTTTTAACTTTTTTGACCATCACCACTGCTAAACCACCATTTCCGGCTTAGTTCTCGTCAAAATTTGGATTTATTTTCCAAAATTTATATCCATAGCCAAATTTTCTTGCCAATTATGACACAGTTTATACATGTCTATGCTGTTGTAAAGTTATTTGAACCGCGATAGATAGTGTTTAAGCCTTCGTTTCGGCCTAGCGACGTTTCGGGGGCGAATTTCGGAGCCGGATCCCACTTTTCTCGCCTTTCATCCCTAAATAATTCATGGGTTGAAGGTCCAAATTCGAGATGAAAAAATGGGGTTCTCCCTTCTCGCTTCCACCTGAGGCTATAATAGTATGTGTACGTGGACTGGCGATTCTTCCACGCAAATTCGGGACAAATTTTTGTTTTTGGTGGAATTAAAGGGGTGAAAATGGGATTTTTAGAGAGAAAATGAGTGAAATAAAATTTTTATCGTTATATACGACTTCATTACAATCAATTTTAGGCTAATTTTAGGCCTAAAATCGTTTTTTTTGGAAGAAAAATTCTTGCACTGTGCAATGACAAAATTTTTGTTTGCACTGTGCAATCGGCGACTTTTTCTTTTGTTTTCTGACTGCACTGTGCAAAACAAAAATTGTGAAACCGCACTGTGCAAAGGTCGACTAATTTCTGCATTGTGCGAGAAAATTTTTTTGGCTTTGTGGCACTGTGCAATGGCCATTTTGTGTCTTCATTTTTTCCGTTGCACAATGCAAAAGTCAAATTTTGAATTGCACAGTGCAAAAATCAAACAAAATTCTGCACTGTGCAAATAATTTTTCTTGGCTTTGTCGCCCTGTGCAATGGCCATTTTGCGTTTTCATTTTTTCCATTGCACTGTGCAAAACGAAATCTTTGAAACTGCACTGTGCGGTATTTTTTTTCTTTTTCGACCGGTCAAAACAAATAATTTTAGTTATCTGGTGTTCCTGAAATTTGTATTCATTCATAAAACTGCTGATTTTTAATATTTTACAGCTAAAAATTCACAAATTTTAAATTCCCGCCATTTTTGACATTCTGTTTCAATGGTCGAAATGGGTTCAAAAAAGTGTCAAATTGAAAAATTAAGTGGTTTAAGGCTATATTCACATCTATTTTTGACTTTTTACTAATTTTTTGGTCTCTTTTGGTCATCAATTTATGTTATCCATGGAAATTTTCGCTTATTTCCCCCTTTTTCCTCCATTTTTCCATTTTTCTTTCCGCTTATTATTCCAAATTACCGTACCTTCTGTTTTTCTCCTCTCGACCTTCAATATCGATAAAAGGAATTTGCGCAATCGGAACATTGCTTTCTTCCCTCTCCTTGGCGCATTCAATGACTCTTAATTCCGAAAAAAGCTGTCCCCCCTCCGCTTTTGGCGCTTTATAATGAGGCAAATATAAAGAGAAAGTACAAGTCAGCTGGGATTGATGTATGTTTTTGGATATTTTTTACTTTTTTCATTACTAAAATAATTTTTTTGACAAAGAATTACGAAAATCTTTGATTTTCGTATAATATATCGCTTTTTTGTCACCGTAATACATTGTAAATTGCTTATAGAGGCTTTACAAGGATTACACAATCAAAAAATTGTCTTTTTGCGGCCGAAACAGAAATTGTAATTCGTTTTGTAGTATTAAAACGCATTTTTTTGGGTGTTAATGTAGTTATTGAAAGGCATACGTGCTGTCAAGGGCTTTACTATGCTTTATATTGTCCTACAATGCATTTTATTGGGAAATAAGATGGATTATTTGAGTTTTGCAAGAGTTTTTATATTATTTTAGGCAAAAAATGCCTAAAATAATATAAATTATTCAGCAGTGGCTCTTAATTTTTGATGGAGTTGTTAAAATATTGTACGTTTGGTAATTATTTTTTACATTTTTTGAAAAAATGCAGTAAAATTTTAAAAAAAATTTTTTGCACTGTGCAGTCGCAAAATTAGGCTTAAAATTGGACTGCACCGTGCAGATTTCAAGCAAGTATTGGAAAGCACAGTTTCACTAGGTAAAACGCTCCGATTTTTAATAAAGTCGTAACAGGCGGGCCAAAAGGTCCGTTTAAATACTTTCCAAGCTTTGCACAGGCGTAAAAAGTAATTTTTCTTCACTTTTTACTCCACAACTTCCAAAGTCTCAAAGTGGGAGTATTTGAAGAGGATTAAAACGTCTTCCAAATTCTTTTAAATGGACTCCAAAACGTCGCGGGCTTGATGAATGTGTTCGAAATTGAATCACAAACAAGTTGAGGGGGCACTTGTCCCAGTATTCCTATTTGAATATAACTTTTTTTTCGAAATTTCGCAATTTTGGATAATTTTCTCAATTTTTAAAGTCGAAAGTAATCAACTCATCATTTTATTGACGTTGCAAGACGTCTATGACATTTCCGCAGTCAGATTACCCTAATTTTCTCTCATTTTCTTTCGATTTTGGCAAAAAAAATTACAAATCATTTTGCACCGTGCAAAAATCTCCCGCACTGTGCGGCACAATACAAATATTTCCCGCACTGTGCGGCCCAATAAAAAAGCGCACTGTGCAGTTACGCAATTCCGATTGCACAGTGCGAAATGAACCAAAGCGCAATGCACGGTGCGCGAAAGACTCGCGACGAAATCTTTTGCACAGTGCAATTATGTAATTCCGATTGCACGGTGCAAAAAATAAGAAAGAACGCACAGTGCGCGAAAAACTGATTTGTTATTTTTTTCTTGCACAGTGCAAAGTGTTGTCGCAAATTTTTGCACAGTGCTGAATTATGTCGCAGATTTTTGCACAGCACAGAATTTTGTCGCAAATGTTTGCACAGTGCAGAATTATGTCGCAAATTTTTGCACAGTGCAAAATGTTGTCGCAGATTTTTGCACAGCACAGAATTATGTCGCAAATGTTTGCACGGTGCAGAATTATGTCTCAATTGTTGCACGGTGCAGAATTTTGTCGCAAATGTTTGCACAGTGCAGAATTATGTCGCAAATGTTTGCACAGTGCAGAATTATGTTGCAACTTTTTGCACAGTGCAGAAAGAAGCCTTCTTTTGCACTGTGCAAAATTTTGTTCTCATTCGCACAGTGCGAAATCAAAAAAAATTAAATGATTTTTTTGACTAATCGGTCTGGAAAGTCGCTGGGGTGATTTCGGCGACATGCACTGTGCGAAAAATGTCATAAAAATGTGAGCGACAGCCGAAAAAAGCGTATTGCACAGTGCAAAACGCAAAAAATTGCACAGTGCAAAGGGAACTTTTGTTTCCGCACAGTGCATGTCGCGTGAATCATTCCAGCGACTTTACGGAGGGACTAGAAGATTATATGCAAATTTTTGCACATATTTTTTTTCAAAATGCCCACTATTTATCTCAATTTTTCAAATCGCCGGCGTTCTTTTGTCGCCGGATAATTTGCCTAAAACAACATCTGTTGTGGCAGGGAGGGAAATAATAAATTTCGGCCGATAAAACCCCCACCCCGAAAGACGTCGTTGTTTCCGAAAAGCGACTCTCGGAACAGGTAATGGGAGAAGCGAAGACGAGCCCCAATTAGAGACAATAGGCCCGTTCCGAGGGCAATTACCCCGGTGAATACCCAAGACGGAGATCTTTTACGCGACGGATCAATACATATTGAGCATGGGGGGGGGGGGGATAAATTTTATGGGCAGGGTTTCATCTTTATTTCCATGTTTTATAGTCGTAGAGAAGTGGTATCATATGAAAGTGGACTTGTTTCGGGGAGGAAAACGAAATTTTACAAGTCTTATTGCTAGAAAGTAGTCAATTTAGACTAGTCAAGTCTTATATACAACAATGTTTTATATTTAAAGCCAAGAAATTTGGCTGCACAGTGCAAAAATTTCAAAAATTTGTCTGCACTGTGCAGCAAACACGTTTTGTAACTTTTGCACAGTGCAGTGCCTAAATATTTCAGCATTGCACTGTGCGTCAAACCCATTTTTTTGTGTTGCACAGTGCAAAAAATCAGTTTCCCTTTCAGCACAGTGCGACGAACCCACATGAAATCATTTTTCCTCCGCACTGTGCGACAACCCCACTTTTTGTTTTGCACTGTGCAGACACCCCCTTTTTTCTCCGACGCACAGTGCGGAGACACATCTTACGCACAGTGCAAACCAATCGTCTTTTTGCACTGTGCGAAAACGACGAACCGGCGACAGAAATCCTGAAAAATTTGTTTTGAAGCACTGTGCAATTTGATGGCTTTTTGCACTGTGCGGCAAGTTAATCATTTCTTGCACCGTGCGGCGATGAGTTTATTATTTCTTGCACTGTGCGACGATGAGTTTATTATTTCTTGCACTGTGCGGCGATGAGTTTATTATTTTTTGCACTGTGCGGCGACGAGTTTATTATTTCTTGCACTGTGCGGCGATGAGTTTATTATTTCTTGCACCGTGCGGCGACGAGTTCAATATTTCTTGCACTGTGCGGCAAGCTTTTCTCAACTACGTCGCTGCGGGAATTTTGCATAGTGCAAACGAAATTTTTGAGGTTTGCACAAAGCAAAATGCTTTAAAAAGGCACCCGCACCGTGCAAAAAGAAAAAAAAGCACTGTGCGGTGCGGAAAAAGTCTACGCACTTTGTCATTGCACTGTGCGTAAAGTCCATATTTTTGTTTCGCACAGTGCATGAAATTGGCTGTCTTTTTTGCGACGGACACACAAGAAGTCATTTTTCGGTCCGCACTGTGCGACAAACCCACTTTTTACTATGCACCGTGCAAAAAGCACATTTCTCACAGTGCATTTCACCTTTTGCACTGTGCAATCGAAATATCGCCGTAAGCTTGTTTCAACTACGTCGCTGCGGGAATTTCGCACAGTGCAAACGGGAGTTTTGAGGTCTGCACAGTGCAAAATGCTTCAAAAACGGGCGCGCGTACATGCACAGTGCAAAATGGAGAGTTTTTAAAGCACAGTGCGGAAAAGTGAGTTTTTGTCGCGCTACGCACAGTGCACAATCACAGTGCATTTGACCTTTTGCACCGTGCAAACGGGAGTTTTAAGGTCTGCACAGTGCAAAATGCTTCAAAAAGGCGCGCGCACCGTGCAAAGCGAGGAAAAATGCACTGTGCGACGCGACAAAAAGTCTACGGAACTTTGGAAACGGCGTCATACCAATTTCTCATTACTTTTTACTGTGCTTCCCATTGTTTTTTGAATCGAACCAGTTTTTATGCAACAATCTTCCTTCATTTCGAATGCTGTTTTATATATATTTTTTTGGGGATACCCTTTACTTGTTTTTTTTCCACAGGCAATAATAACCGGCCGTCGCTTTTCGATTATCCTTTTTCGCTGTTTTGCGGTCCATTTGAACGGGACGGAAATCTCGACTGACAGCTTCGAAATGGATCCGTTTTTTATCCAGAGGGGTTTGTGAAGTATTATGGGTTGACATGTTATACGAGGGCGTCGGAAAAGTTGCATTTTTTGCGGGTTTTTGAGGAAAAAATAGAAAAAAAAGAAAAATATATTTTTTTTGGGATTTTTAAATTTTTATTCTGAAAATATCTGCGATTTCTGCAAAGCGCGACATACTAATCGCTCCAGAACGTCGCTGGAGTGATTTTTTTGTGTTTGCACTGTGCAAAAAAGGTCAGGGTGCAAGCGACACCCGAAAAAAGCGTATTGCACAGTGCAAAACGCAAAAACTTGCACAGTGCAAGGGAAACTTTTGTTTTCGCACAGTGCATGTCGCGGAAATCACGCCAGCGACCTTCCGAACCTACTACATACTATTTGCGACATAAAGTCCGTAGAATTTTGCACGGTGCATTTTCCTTTGTTTTTCGCGGCCGTCGCGGCGATTTCCCGTTTTTACCCAAGCGACATGCACTTTTAGGCGACCGCACCCGCGCGACATCAGCGATCAAATTGTACTGACTTTATGGCGCAAGTAGTAGTGTAAAGTACCAAAAAATTTTTTTATATTTTGTTTTTTTTTATAAATTTTTTCATTTTTCTTAGTAAAAACACTTCAAAAAACATCATTTATTGTGACATACTTACTGCCCCTCACATAACCCCCATTCATCATATTCACCATGGTTTTTGCTGCTTCCTCGGCTTGTAAAAAGATGTTTATGGAGAAAAAACATATTTTTTCTATTTATGGCCAAGAAAAAAGATTTTTTTGAAGTTTCAGAATGTCTATAACATACTAGTCCGTTCGTAAAGTCGCTGGAGTCATTTCAGCGACTTGCACTGTGCGAAAACAAAAGTTCCGTTTGCACTGTGCAATTTCTTGCTTTTTACACCGTGCAATGGGCCTTTTTTGGGCTGTCGCAGACATTTTTATGACATTTTTCGCACTGTGCAAAAAAAGTCAGAGTGCGAGCGACAGCCCAAAAAGGCCTATTGCACTTTGCAAAAAGCAAGAAATTGCACAGTGCGAAGAAAACTTTTGTTTTCGCACAGTGCATGTCGCCGAAATCACCCCAGCGACTCTTCGGACGGACTAGTAGTACTAGGTGGGCAAGAATTCTTGACATGTTTTCGCACGGTGCGGTCGGCGTCACAAAGTGGCTTTGCGCGACAAAAAACGAAACAATCGGCACGGTGCGAATGCAAAACGCACTGTGCAGTTTCAGCGCGCGACAAACGCTTTGATCGCTCTTTTCCGACAATTTACTTTGCACTGTGCGTGACTCCGAATTTTGTTTTGTCGCGGTTTGAGGGTCTGCGACAAGGTTTTTGCGGGACGGCGCACAGTGCAGACATACCAATGCGTTTTGGCCCGCCTATCGTTTTTTTTGCAAAAAAAAAAAATCCGATGATTTATTGCGCAATTAATTGGCTTCTCCCCAATTCTTCACGCTTGTCACTTCCAACGCGCGAAATCTGAGAGACGTGACGGACTTTTTGGGATAACCTTTAACGGGATTTGATTGTGCCGATCAAAGAGAAAAACGAGAAATTCCCGAGAAAAGTTGCGTAAAACTTAGTTTTTTTTTTGAAAACTTCACTTTTTTGAACCATTTCCGTATTTTTAAATGTTTTTTATCCTCAAATTTTGGACTACAATACTTAAATCGCCATATTTGGCTTTTTATGTCACTGCACAGTGCAGCAAAAAAAATTTCTGCACGGTGCAGCAAAAAATTTGGTTTGCACTGTGCATTTGTCAAACTTGCACAGTGCAACAGTCACTTCTTCAAGTTGCACTGTGCAGCGACTTTTTGCGACAAAACTGATGTTTGCACAGTGCAGCAAAAAATGCATTTTTTGCACGGTGCGTCGAAAAAACATCGATCGCACTGTGCAACGGTTTGTGACACCGCACAGTGCGATAATAAATAAATGTTCGCACTGTGCAACGGAATTTTTAATTTTTGGGACGCACAGAGCGGCGGAATATTTTCGGAATCGCACAGTGCAAGGACTTTTTGCGACAAAACCGATGTTCGCACAGTGCAGTAAAACCGATGTATGCACCGTGCGTTTCAAAAATCTGCACGGTGCAAAAATAAATTTTGTTGCACTGTGCAAGAGAAATATATGTTTGCACCGTGCGACAAAAGGCTTTTCTTGCACAGTGCAAAAAAATTTGTTTTTTATTGCACCGTGCGTTTCAAAAATCTGCACTGTGCAATGTTCTTTCTCTCTTTTTGACCGTTTTTGACCCGTATTTTAGCTTTGCTGCAATATTTCTCCCGTTTACCTGCCTTTTTTGGCCATTATCTCCTAATTTCGATCGAAATTCCCAAAATTTTTTTGATTTTCCCGCGCATTCCCTCCTTCCCCCGTTTTGATTTGCATATCCTCTCAACTCGCCGTTTTTTTTTCTTTTACCTCCGAAATTTTTTTTCGAGTTCCAATGGCTCGAAAAGGTCATGACCTTATAAGCGGACTGATAAAGATCTCGATTTGGGATGTCCTCGTGATGATTTATTATCCAACGAAGCGTCGTTTATGCTCGTTTGGCACATAGCAACTAGAAGATTTATCGGAAAGGGGCTTCTTTTCCGATTTTAATCGCTTTTTATATTGTTTTAGTCATAAAATTGTGATTTTTTCAAAATTTAGGGTTTTTTTTTCAAAATGAGGAATCTTGTGGGACTTTGTTACGCATCTACAAGCTTTGAAATTGATGAAAAATCAGTTGAAAATGTTTTGCGACGTTTTTTTTGCCCAAAGTTGACTGCACTGTGCAAAACAAGACTTTTTTGCACTGTGCAGTCAATTTTTTTTGATGAATTGGGTAAAGTGCGTTGTGAAACACCGACTTAGCCATGTTTGATCTCGCTTAATTTTTCTCAAGGTGTTTCTCCTTCATTGCACTCTCTTCGAAGCGAAAATTCAAAGGTGCCAATTAAAGGCGTCGGTCATCAAAACCTGGCCGTTTTCCTGTTTACCGGCGGCCCCTAAGTGCATTTACTCATGCAAGCTTTATACGCCCGTATAACACACATTTCCCGCTCTACATTTTCGGCTAATTTTGGTTTTGTCATACCGTGCCCTGAGGGCTTTTCGGAGAAAAATGAATTTTTGTGGGTAAAGTAATATAACTAGTGTTTTATGGGGGAAATATGGGGATAAATTTGAATTTTCATGTAAATATTAGCTGTACATGGGCTGAAATTACCATTTCTTTGTCGTAATTTTTTTTTGAGTTGCACTGTGCAGTGAAAAATCAAAAAAATGCACCGCACTGTGCAGTCAGACGGAACGCACGGTGCGGTGAGGAGAGCGACAAGTTTGTGCACGGTGCAAAATACAGCTTTGTTTTCTGCACTGTGCAGTCAATTTTTGAGTCATTTCGCACAGTGCAAATTAATGAAAACGCACAGTGCTGCTGAAATAAGTTCACTGCACGGTGCGGTGAACAAGAAAACATTGCACAGTGCGTGTTATGGCACTTTTTTTTTAAAATTTGTTGTTATTAAGTACTTTTTTGATTTTTTAAATCTGAGTTACATAAATTTACATTGATTTCACTACTTTTTATAACATTTTTTTTACAATTTATCTCCATAAAAAGTAATTACTATTTTTACAATTCCCTCGGCCAAAAAACGTTTTTAAAATCTCTGTGGCCATATTTGGCCACTGACTTTTGCACCGCAAATAACGCTCCACTTGTGATTGGTGAAAAGAAACAGGTAGAAAGCGCCTCGGGGCGAATTGGCTTTCCACGCCAAAAAACTTTGTTTTTATTTGCGGACCAAAGGAATTTTGAGGGCGGAAAATTTCTGGCAAAGCCCTGAGGGCCTGCTTTCCAGAATCTCTAGGATTTTTGGGATATCCCGGGGCAGAGTTTGGAGATTCTGAGATCAGATGTCAAGTGTAATATAAATTTAGGTCGGAAATTTGGAACGGACTTTATTTAGAGGTAAAATACGTTGCTTTGGCCACGGGTAGTACGTTTTTTTTCTAATTTATTTTTGCCAACCATTTCCAACGCTTGAAACAGAATGCCAAAAATGGCGGGAAATTTGGAATTTTCAAATCTTAATGTACTAAAATTGTAATTTTTAAATTGCGTGTATTAGTTTGATTGTTTTTCCTGCATTTTCTTAATTTTTGGTTATGGTATCAGCAAAAGATTGAGTTTTCTATATTAATCCTCATGTGTAATATAAATTTTCCTCGAAGAGTATATGGTAACATGAGTAAGCCAATCAAAAAAAAACGTATCCTACCAAATGTTCGCAAGGTGTGAAGTGCTTTGCCGTTCCTATAGACCATTAGAACAGAACGCCAAAAATGGCGGGAAATTTGGATTTTCAAATCTTAATGTACTAAAATTGTAATTTTTAAATTGCGTACCCCATTTTGATGGTTTTCTTGATTTTTTTAATTTTTGGTCATGGTATCAGCAAAAAGATTGAGTTTTCTATATTTAATCCTCATGTGTCATATAAATTTTTCCTCGAAATTGAGGGTGTCGTAACATAAGTAAGCCAAGACGGAGAGAACACCGTATCTTACCTAACTTTGCAGATTTTTTGGAACATTCTACTGTCTCTATCGACCGTTAGAACAGAATGCCAAAAAAGGCGGGAAATTCGAATTTTGAATTTTTTGTTTTGATTTTTTCGGTAAGACCCGTTGTTACATATCTGCTAGGTATGCAAATTTTTTTTCTCGTATTATACTTCTAATATTAGTACTAGTCGGTCCGTAAAGTGCTGCAGCGATTTGCACTGTGCGAAGACAAAAGTTCCTTTTGCACTGTGCAAAAAACTTCAGGGTGCGAGCGACAACCAAAAAAGCATACTGGTAAAATCGCTCAAGTAATTTCGGCGACATGCACTGTGCGAAGACAAAAGTTCCTTTTGCACGGTGCAATAGGCCTTTCGCGTCGCGGCATGTCGCGGAAATCACTCCAGCGATATTACGGACGAACTAGTAGGTAAAATTTTCATTTTAAAATCCAAAATTTTTTTTTTTATTTCAAAAATTTTGAAAACTCTCGAAAAAAAATGTTCTGAAAAAAAATTATTCAAAATTTGTGCCAAATTTTGTCAAAATCTGAGCGTCGCACTTGGAGCACAAAAAAATGATAAAGTTTTTTTAACAGATACTCAAAGAAATTGGAGCGTCGCACTTTTTGCGCTTCCCTTCCGAACCTTGATTGTACGAGTCCGTCCGTAAAGTCGTTGCAGTGATTTCCGCGACATGCACTGTGCGAAAACAACAAACGTTCCCGTTGCACTGTGCGGCTCCAGTTGATCTGAAAATGATTTAGCGCTGTTTAAAATTTTTTTAACGGCTTACTACTACTCGTCCGTCCGTAATGTCGCTGAGTGATTCCGGCAACACGCACTGTGCGAAAACAAAATTTTTTTCCGCACTGTGCAATTTCTTGGTTTTTGCACCGTGCAATAGACTTTTTTCGGCTGTCGCTTGCACCTTGACCTTTTTTCCACAGTGCACGTCGCAAAAATAACTACAACGACTTTCCGGACGGAGTAGTAGTAGTACATTACACCAACTTTTTCGCTGCTTTACTAATTCTCCGCTACTTTTACAATTTCGCGTCGAAAAATGGTTGGACAGGAAGCCAAAGAAAGTTTCTTTCAATCAATATCTTTGTTTTTTTCAGCGCCCTTTCCGGGATTTCCGCCAATTTCCAAAACATTTCCGAGAGCGAGAGAGTGCGAGACGTCGAGAGACGCGAGAGAATAGAAGACAAATCTTTCGAAGCCAAAAATGGGGACTGTGAAGATAAAATGGTGGATGGAAATGCTGACGGTTGCCGTGATGCTAATGACAAAGACGTTGGCCTTCAAACAAACCGATAATACGACCGGTAAGATGGATTTTTTGTTTTATTTTTGGATTACTGTAATTTTGGGTTATGGTGATTTTGAGTACGGTAATTTTGGTTACGGTAATTTTGGGTCGCATACAAAATTTTTAACTTGCTTATCGCAAAAATTATCGAGATTTTCGGCCGAAATCGGCCAAAAAATTTCTTTTTTTTGCGATTTTCAAAATGGAAATTTGTGAGAATGATCTGCCTGAGGCATGTATTAATCTGTCTTGCTAATTTTTATGTTTGCACTGTGCGAAAAAGTCAGGGTGCAAGCGACAGCCCAAAAAAGCCTATTGCACGGTGCAAAACGCAAAAACTGCACAGTGCAAAGGGAAATTTTGTTTTTCGCACAGTGCATGTCGCGGAAATCACTCCAGCGACTTACCGGACGACGAAGTAGTATTATTTCAATAGATTTGAGCTGATTTTTTTTGAAATTTCATCAAAATTTACTCCAAAATTTGACCATTTCTCAGCGAAAAACTCGAAAACTTTCGTTTCAGAAGTCTACGAAATTCGAATATACGAAAATGCCCCTCCGGGGACAAAAGCCACGCTGAACGAGGCGTTCGATCGTGTCTTGCGCGATATGAAGAATTGCTTTGCCCAATTGGACACCGAAGTCGATTGGATCGAATTTGACACCTCGTTGCTGATATTCATGACAACAAAGGAAGTGCCCAGCTCCGCCGCACCCATGCAATATGGAACATTGCATTTGATGTGTGCTTCGAACATGGTAAGGGCTGGTTGTTATCGCACAATATTTTTTTTAAAATTTTTATACAGTAATTTTATACGGTAATTTTTATTTGCACTGTGCAATCAAAATAATTTTTGATTGCACGGTGCGGTGAAAAAGTTTTTCATTTGTCTGCACAGTGCAATGACAAATTCTTTCGACTGCACAGTGCAAAAACCAAAATTTCTCCAATTGCACGGTGCATCAAAATTCTTTCGACTGCACAGTGCGAAAACCAAAATTTCTCCAGTTGCACGGTGCATCAAAATTCTTTCGACTGCACAGTGCGAAAACCAAATTTCTCCAATTGCACGGTGCATAACTTTTGTCGCTAAGAAAGAAATTATTTTGCACGGTGCAAAAAAACTTTCATGTCCGCACTGTGCAAAAATCGTTTCTGGCTGCACTGTGCAACCTTTGATTTCTTGAATTATCGCACAGTGCAAGTTTTGAATTTTTTGTCGCAAAAATTGCACCGTGCGAGAAAAACAACATTTTTTATTGGACTGCATTGTGCAAAAAAAAGTGTGAAAAGTTTGCACAGTGCAAACGATTTTTTTAATTGCACAGCGCAGCGAGAAACCCCGTTTTTTAGACCGCACAGTGCATAAGAATTTGTGTTTTCTTGCACAGTGCAGCGAGAAACGCGATGTTTGGAACGCACAGTGCAACAAAAATTTGTGTTTTGTTGCACAGTGCGCGAGAAAGCCCCTCTGTTGGACCGCACAGTGCAATTAGAATTTGTGTTTTTTTGAACTGTGCAGTGACAGAAAATTTTTTTGGAACGCACAGTGCAATAAAAATTTGTGTTTTGTTGCACAGTGCAGCGAGAAAACCCGTGTTTTGGACTGCACAGCGCAATAAAAATTTGTGGTTTCTTGCACTGTGCGGTGAGAACATTTTTTTGGAACGCACAGTGCAATAAAAATTTGTGTTTTTTTTGCACTGTGCGGTGAGAACATTTTTTTTGGAACGCACAGTGCAATAAAAATTTGTGTTTTGTTGCACAGTGCAGCGAGAAAACCCGTGTTTTGGACTGCACAGCGCAATAAAAATTTGTGGTTTCTTGCACTGTGCGGTGAGAACATTTTTTTTGGAACGCACAGTGCAATAAAAATTTGTGTTTTGTTGCACAGTGCAGCGAGAAACGCGATGTTTGAATTGCACTGTGCAATTAGAATTTGTGTTTTTTTGCACAGTGCGGCGAGAAAACCCGTCTGTTAGACCGCACAGTGCAATAAAAATTTGTGTTTTTTTGCACTGTGCAGTGACAGAAAATTTTATTGGACCGCACAGTGCAATAAGAATTTGTGTTTCTTGCACTGTTGTGAGAACATTTTTTTTGGACCGCACAGTGAATAAAAAATTCTTGTTTTGTTGCACTGTGCAGTGTGAAAAAAATTTAAAAATTTCAAAAGCAAAAATTTGTCAATTCTCATAAAAAAATTGTCAAAAATAGCAAAAAAAGGTTGTTTCAGATGCGTTCCTTGACCTTTTCGCTTCACGTCACCCGTCGCAATCGTCATCCGCCCAAATTCTCCTCCGATCATTACAAGTTCTACGCGCCGGTTTCGTTGCGGCCCGGCCTGGAGGTCGGGCGGGCAATGGTCGCGGACAACGATCCCATCATCTACAACTCCCAACTCCAACTTACCGTGATCCCAATGGAGTCGGATCCGAGTTTGGCCGATTATTGGACGCTGCACAAGAACGGGAGCCTAAATGTGCGCAAGTCGATGAAGTCGGGCTTGCAGTTGTACAAGCCCTACGAACTGAAGCTGGTCGCCTTCGACTACGGCAGCCCGCAGCTGTTCAGTGTCGCCAAACTCACCGTAATCCCGGTGTCGGTGTCGGCCCCGCGCAATGTGCGCGTGAATATCGCGAATCGCCACTACCAAATCTTCGAATGGGACCCGCCCGAGTTCGGCGTCGCTCAAACCATTCGAATCGAAGTGTTTCGCGCCAACGACGTCATGCACACGTTCGAGGTGGACGGAGAAGATAGTGTGGCGCTGAGCAGGGCCAACTTCCAGGTGGGCCCCGAATACAGAGTTGTTGTGTCGGCGGTGGATGGGAATGGATGCACTCCGGCGGAGGCGTATAAATTCAATTTGTTGGAGAATGGTGAATTTTTTTTTTTTTTTTTTTTTTTTTTTTTGAAATTTTTTATGGTCTGATATTAAATTTGAACAAAAAATCGCAAAAAAAAATCAAAATTGAAAATGTCATCATGACACATTTTTTCTATTTTTTTTTTATTTTCCGTCCCTTTCGCCAAGAAATCACCGCACAGTGCGCTACAATCTTTTGTTTGCACAGTGCAACGACAAGAAGAACCCGTTTTTACGCACTGTGCAATCCAAAATTTCCCTCACCGCACCGTGCAAAAGAAACAGCTTCTTACTGCACAGTGCGACGCGAGATTCGTCCTTGCGACAGAACGAGTGGGTCGCACAGTGCGAAAGTATTGTGGTGTCTGCACTGTGCGCAAAAAACAATGAAATTTGCACAGTGCATAAAAACAAATTTCGTCTGCACAGTGCGGAAAAAAATTTTTTTTAATTTGCACGGTGCATGATCATTCTTGTCGCTGAGAAAAGAAATTCTTTGCACGGTGCAAAAAAAGTTTCTTGTCTGCACTGTGCAGACTGATTCAAAAGTTGGACCGCACAGTGCAACTTGAGGACAGAGTCTTGGCGCACGGTGCAGTTGGCTTTTGAAGCTAGACTGCACCGTGCGAAAGGTGAAAAATGTCTTGTTGCACAGTGCAACGCAAGATTTCGCACTGTGCGAAAAAAATTAGTCGTCCTTGCGACAGAACGAGTCGGTCGCACAGTGCGAAAAAAAATGGCGTCTGCACTGTGCGCAAAAAACAATGAAATTCGCACAGTGCATAAAACCAATTTCGTCTGCACAGTGCAGACCTCAAAAGTTCGACTGCACAGTGCGACGGAGCTTTGTCGCAAAAAGTTTCTTGTCTGCACTGTGCAGACTGATTCAAAAGTTGGACCGCACAGTGCAACTTGAGGACAGAGTCTTGGCGCACGGTGCAGTCGGCTTTCAAGGTTCGACTGCACCGTGCGGACGGAGGCTTTTATAAATCCCCATTTTCAGACCTGCTCTGTCGCGGCCGGTGCGCGGATGGGGGTCGACCAATGTGCTACTACGGCCGAGAGCACAAGATTGTCCAGTTCGCCGACTTGAACGGCCCGCACTGTCTTTGCTACGCCGGCTTCAGCGGTCATCAGTGCGACGTGGTGGAGAAATGCCCCTCCGAGCGGTCGATCGAGCCCTTTGGCAGCGTGGATTGGCCCTCCACCGCGGTGAATCATTCGGCCGCCGTACTGTGCCCCTACAACGCGGACGGCACGCAATTGGAGCGCAAATGCACCTGGGTCGCTGAGGCGCGCTGGGAGAACGTCTCCTACAACGAGGTGTGCAAGAAGCAGTCCTCGATCCTGGTGCACCTGGGAGTGTTGGCCAACTACGTGCAGCGGCCCGACCAAACGTCGGCCGGCTTCAACGCCGTCCAACGCTTCTTGGACTCGATCCTGCGATTCCCGGCCTTCCAGAAGAATGCGACGTCGTCGCATTTCGACGAGAAAATCGCCGAACATACGATTCAGGTGCTGGATAGCATGCTCGGCAAGAATGTGGGGGATTTGCCAGGTAATTTGGCGACTTTTTTGATGACCGATTTTTTCGCGGAAAAATGCGGAAATTTGAAATTTTCGGAGAAAAAATACTTTTTAGAGCTTAAAAATTGTCCTAACACTGTTTTTAAGGCATTTTTGAGATTTTTTGACGACCGATTTTTTCTTGGAAAAATTTGGAAAAATTTTTTTTTTCAAAAAAAATCGCTTGTTCACATCAAAAATAATCCTCCTACACTCATTTCCAGGCAACGTAACCCAATCGCGCATTCGTCTGCAGACTTTCCTCACCAACTTCGGGCGCAGGCTGCCAACGCCCTATTCGCTGGAATCGCCGCAAAACGGGCTGCAGATGCGGTCGCAGCACTGGATCGCGGGCGCTGAGACCTTTCCCACCAAAATGGGCGACAAATGCTACGTTCATTTGCCGCGCGCACTCCGCTCCGCCACGACCTTGTTCATCTGCATGAAGAACAACACAATCTACAGTATCCCCGAGGCCGCGACCACGGCCCAAGTTCCGGCGCTCCTCGTCGAAAGCGGCGACGAGAACGATCCGTTGGTGGCGAGCAGCGACAAAACCCTGATTGCCCTGAGGCCGGCGGCGCCAGCCTATTTCCAGCCCCACTTCAACTACACGTGCGCATTTTTCGACCAAAAATTCGGCGGATGGAGCATCGACGGGGTGACGGTGTTGTCGCGCAACTTTGAAGACGGCATGGTTCTGTGCGAGACGTCGCATTTCGGGGTGTTCACTCTGCTTCCGGAGCATTTGTTCAACGGAAAAAGTGACGTCATCAACGATTTTATGAACATTTTGCCGATTGTCACCTCGTTTGTGGCCGTCATTGTGACCATGTTTTTGTTGTTGATTTCAATCTGTCAAAAGTGAGTTAAAAAAACCGAATTTAAATTTTTTTTTTTTTTTTTTGTTGCATGTGAAGTACCCCAAGTGCGACGCTCAGATTTTGATGAAACTTGGCGACAAATTGAGTATTATTTCTTTTAAGACATATGCAAGACTGCTAGCTCGCGGTCTGCAAAAACGACCGAGATTTTTAGATCAAAATTCGGCGAAAATGTGACTTTTTTTTGCAAATTTTGCTATGAAAAGTTTCATTCCGATTTCTACCGTCGAGGGTAATGTTTCCACAAAAAATCAATTTTTTCCGCGCAAAACTGGCAAAGTTATGGCCAAAAAGTGTTTTTCTCTCTCGCTCTCCGCATTTCGCGTACTCTCTCGTCCGCAAAGATCGTTAAATATCTCGGCTCTCGCTGCAAAGCGCGAACTAAAATTTACAGGAATTAATACTTGGCCTATGCCTGACATGTGTGCAAAATTTAAAGAAAATCTGAGCGTCGCACTTGGGGGTACTTCCTTTGTTAATTTTAAAAATAAAAAAAGCTAGATACCACTCTGTTCGCAAAGTCGCTGGAGTAATTTTTGCTGTTTGCACTGTGCAAAGGTGGTCAGGGTGCGGGCGACAGCCGAAAAAAGGCGATTGCACGGTGCAAAGGGAACATTTGTTGTCGCACAGTGCATGGAAATTGCACAGTGCAATGCAAACTTTATTGCACGGTGCAAAAAGCAAGAAATTGCACAGTGCAATGATAAATTTTGTTTTTGCACAGTGCATGGAAATTGCACAGTGCGGAGCAAACTTTTGTTTTCGCACAGTGCATGTGGTGGAAATTGCTTTAGCGACTTAACGGAGGGACTGGTATGTTTAGGGGGGTAGAGTCGGTCTGGGGGGGGAGAGGTTTTTGGGACAACAGGTTTTTTTACATTGTGAAAAAAATTACCTCACTTCCCCCTTACCCATTTTCATTTTTTTTTCGCCAAGCCCTGGCTAGAAGGGGACGGGCTCCCCCCCCCTAGCAACGCCCCTACCGGTATTGATTCCCCGTATTTTGCAGCCCCAAATCCGCCCCGAACCCCTTCAAAAAATCGCATTTTTCAGAGCCTCCGACCCCGCACTGTGCGTGTTCCTCTTCATGGTGCTGGTGGTTCATTGCGCGCATTTGTTCGTTCTGGTCGCTCCAAACTTTTTCAATATCCGCCATCTGGATCCGCCCATCTACTTTGCCCTTCAATTTGCGATGCTCTCGGTCGGAGCGCTAATTGCGCTCATTAATTCGTCGATTTATGCGAAGATTGTCGAATTGGAGAGCGATTTCCAGGAAGGAGCACATACCTGCGTCCGAATCGTGTTGATCTCAATGTTTGCTATTGGTAAGTGCGAATTTTTGGAGGAATATTTTGAGAAAATTTGAATATTCAAATTTTTTGAATACATGGTCCGTCCGTGACAGGGCCCTAACAGCTACTTTTGAATCGCGCTTTTTAACGAAATGTCAAAAAGGTTTCTTCGTAAACAAAATGCAGACAGGGCAACCGGGCCGGGCCGGGCTTTGAAAATTTTGAAAACGGGCCGGGCCGGGTCTACATTTTACCGGGCCAGGCTTTGGAAATTTTGAAAATGGGCCGGGCCTAAATTTTCCCGGGCCGGGCCTACCTTTTACCGGGCCGGGGTTTTGGAAATTTTCAAAAATCGGGCCGGGCCTACAGTTTACCGGGCCGGGCCTACCTTTTGCCGGGCCGGATTTGGAAATTTTGAAAACAGGCCGGGCCGGGCTTACATTTTACCGGGCCGGGCTTTGGACATTTTGAAAACGGGCCGGCGTTTTTTTTCGGGCCGAGGCTTCGGGCCCAAGGTTTTGAATGTCGGGCCCGAAGCCCGGTTCCGATTTTTTGGTACCGACACGAAAAATTGCGATGCCAATTTTTCGTCTGGCATTTTGGTTTTCTGCGAAAACAAGATTTTGCTTTCGACAGAAAAGATGGTTTGGCGGGTTTTCTGTCTAAAGATAAAACGAAATTTTACAACCGGGCCGGGCCGGGCCTGCAAATTTCAACAAAAGTTTGCTCTGCACTGTGCAATTTCCAGCTTTTTGCACGGTGCAATAAAGTTTGCATTGCACTGTGCAACTTCCATGCACTGTGCAAAACAAATGTTCCCTTTGCACCGTGCAATAGGCTTTTTTGGGCTGTAGCTCGCACCCTGACTTTTATCGCACAGTGCAAAATCAGCAACTTTCCGGACGGGTTAATACATGCCTCAGGCAGATCATTCTCACAAATTTTCATGCCGAAAAAAAAAATTTAATTTTCTGAGGGGACACCTTTTCCTCGGGGCAATCGCAGAATCGAAACTTCATTTTTTATTGTTTTTTTTAAATTGAATTTAAAAAAAAATTTAAAATTAATTTAATTTTAATATTTAAATTTTTTACAGAAAAATTTGAATATTCAAATTTTCCAAAAAAAGATTTTTTTTTTTTAAATATTCAAATTACCCTTGTTTCAGTTCTCCCCTCCCTCTCCTGTTTCATCGTGTGGAGCTACAACTCCCCCATCTTTACACATGTCACCACGAAGCAGCCCATTCTACATCCATTATCGGTCAGCTTCGCCACTTCGTTTTTGGCGCCTCTAATTCTGTACATGGGGCATTGCCATGGGCTACGGCGCGTACGCCTTCTACTACGGTGGGAGGGTCGTGATGGCGACGCGTTACGTCGAGCGCAAGGAGAACTTGTTGTCCGACTTGAGTCATGCCGCGGGCGCTTCGGTCTTGGTGATGCTCGTCTTCTACGGCGATGCGGTCCTGTTCTTCGAAAAACATGGCTTTCTGAGGTAAATGGCGACGAGTTGTGGCCATCTTTCGAATGCCAGAGACCATTAAGGGATTTGCTAGTGTTTCCATAAAGTGCGCACACTTTTTCCCCCCTTTTATCGCACGCGCACCGTGCATTTTGCCTTTTTTCCGCTGTTTGTCGCACGCGCACCCTGCATTTTGCTGTTTTTCGCACTGTGCAAACGAGAAAAGCGGTCTGCACTGTGCGAATTGTTGAGAAAAACCGCCGCGATTGCCGATGCACGGTGCAAAAACCAAACAAAGGTCGAATGCACCGTGCAAAATGGGGTTTTTGTGCACGGTGCGTCAGACGACAAAATGTCCGTGCACTGTGCGAAAACAAAAGTTCCCTTTGCACTGTGCAATTTCTATGCTTTTGCACCGTGCAATAGGCTTTTTTCGGCTGTCGCTCGCACTTTCACTTTTTTTCACATAGCAAACACCAAAGATCGGCACAGTTGAAACAAGCTTACATCGCGGCGATCGACGAGACAGTGCGAAAATCTTCGAAAAAAAGGTGAAATGCACTGTAAAAAATGCATTTTTTTTGCATAGCGGTCGAAAGTCTGTGCACTTTATGGAAATACTAGTACTATTAGTATGCACTTTGTGAAAATACTAATAGTCCGTCTGTAAAGTCGCTGGAGTGATTTCCGCGACATGCACTGTGCGGAAACAAAAGTTCCCATTGCACTGTGCAATTTCCATGCTTTTTGCACCGTGCAATAAAGTTTGCATTGCACTGTGCAAAAACAAATGTTCCCTTTGCACCGTGCAATATGCTTTTTTCGGCTGTCGCTCGCACCCTGACCTTTTTCGCACAGTGCAAACACCAAAAATCACTCCAGCGACTCCGCGGACGGACTAGTACTCTACCTTCAAACATCTCCTCCGCTTTTCAGGAACATGATCTTCTCCACGCTCCAGTTGATCTGCACCTTTTTGATTTTCCTCTTTGTCGGCTACATTTATCGGATCGAGACGCGTTTCAAGCGCGCCTCGGCGCTGTTCGGGCAGGGCTCGGACGACGGGCATAGTGCGGCGACCGCGTCCACCGGCGTCGGCTACAGAGGCTCGAAGGAGAACGATCTGACCAGGGATCGGTTGTTGGACAATCAAACCGAAAAAAGTTTGAGCTCGGCCTCGTCGCCGGGTCAGAACGGCCACCCGAAGAACTTGGTGACCGAATACGGACCCAATGGATTCAGGTGAGAGGGTTTTGAGGGCGGCGAAAGGTCGAGGAATACTGTAGTTTGTCGATTTTTGAAAGGGGTCTGGTTTGGGCGATTTGGGGAGATAAACGTTCAAAAATCTCAAAAAATAGGTAGTAATAAAATGAAAAAAGACGTCTTACAGTAACCAATAGGGCTTATACGACCAGCAGAAGGGAAAAGTTGGCAGTGGACCCCCCGAAAATTACTGTAACACATCAATTTTTTGAATTCAGGAAACTTAATCAAAAAGAAATCAAAAAATCTCGAAAAATATGCAGTAACAAACTGTAAAAAAACATGTTACGGTAACCTAAGTGCTCCTGATATCCAATAGATAGGAAATTTCTACCGCAAACCACTTAAAATTACTGTAACACGCCGATTTTTTCTGAATTCACGGAAATTATTTTGGTTTTTGGCAAAAAAAGGTCAGAAAATCGCAATTTCATCAATAATTCGATCAATATGATCTTTCTCAAGATACGCAAAGCCTGTTTATCCTACAGATTACCGTATGTATTCGTAACATCGTAAGTTTGAAAGATTTTTTTGCGATAAAAAACTAAAAAACTCCGAAAAAAATGAAATTGAAATTACAGTAATCCCAGACACTCTAATGACCTGAAATTTGTAGACAACATAGTTGAAGCATCAGTTATCGGATTACAATTGAAAATTTCAGGACCTCTGCGTTGATGAAGCAGGAAGCGGGCCGTCAACGGCCGGCGGTTTCGTTCGAACCGACGCTCCAAGACGCGAGGGCGAACTCATTCCTCGACGAACGAAGAGGCTCTCAACCGTTGGTTAGTATTGTATAAGCTACTGTTCAGCCTGTAAACTGTAGTAGTTACCTTGCTAACTCTTTGCCAGTCCATTTGCCATACGTTTTCTAGTCCAAATTGAATTTTTCAGCTCTTTTTTCGCGTTAAAGTTACTCTCGGTCTGTTTACTGTAGTTTGACTCTGTATTTACGTATTTTACCATGTAAATATCATCTCTGTCTCTAAATCAGCCAATACGGGATAATCAGAAAGCTCTGAAATTTTTGCGATTTATCATCATTTTTTTGAGATTTTTTCAATTTTTGAATTTAAATTTGATTTTTTGATGGATATACTGTATTTTTGATGAATAAAAAGTAATTGTAAAACATTTAAAAATTTTATTTAAAAAAATCTCATTTAAACCCCGACTTTGCCGAAAAATATATTTTTCTAAATTTTTCCAAGAAAAAATCAGTCGTTGGAAAATGAATTAGCCGTATTTTACGTTTTTCTAATAAAAAATCGGTCAGAAATCAGTTATTTCTCTGAAAAATCAAGTTTTCCGAATTTTTCCTTCAAAAAATCGGTTAAATCTGTCGTATTTTACACTTTTCTAACAAAAAATCGGTCAAAAAGCTCTTATTCCTCTGAAGAATCAAGTTTTTCAAATTTTTCCTTCAAAAAATCGGTTAAATCTGTCGTATTTTACACTTTTCTAACAAAAAATCGGTCAGAGAGCTCTTATTCCTCTGAAAAATCAAGTTTTACAAATTTCTCCTTCAAAAAATAGGTTAAATCTGTCGTATTTTACACTTTTCTAACAAAAAATCGGTAAGAAAGCTCTTGTTCCTCTGAAAACTCAAGTTTTCCAGAATTTTCCTTTAAAAAATCGGTTAAAATCAGTCGTATTTTTCGTTTTTTTAACAAAAAATCGGTAAGAAAGCTCTTGTTCCTCTGAAAAATCAAGTTTTTCAAATTTTTCCGTTAAAAAATCGGTTAAAATTAGTCGTATTTTACGTTTTTCTAACAAAAAATCGGTCAGAGAACCCTTATTTTTTTGAAAAATCAAGTTTTCCGAATTTTTCCGTCAAAAAATCGGTTAAATCTGTCGTATTTTACACTTTTCTAACAAAAAATCGGTCAGAAATCTCTTATTTCTCTAAAAAAATCCAGTTTTCCAAATTTTTCCGTCAAAAAATCGTCGACTTTATTTGCAATTGCGCAACAATCGGATCCTCACGAGCAGCCAGTAGGTCAGCATTTCGAGGAGGAGAAGGGCGAACGCCGCGGCCGAAAGGCCCAACCATACCAAACAAAGGCCGAAGTAGGGCGCTTTCGTGTGCATCGCATCGCTCACGCAGCTCTTGTGGATGCGATATCCGTAGTCCAGGTACTTGCGGACGATGCGCTGGTCCTGCAGCTGATTGATGCGGATGGCTTCGTCGATTAGCGGGAGGAGGGTGTTGTTCTTGGCGAAAACGAGGTGCGCCGTGACCACCGCCATCGGATGGTCCATGGGGATCAGGCTGCAAGAGTTTTTTTTTTTTTTTTTTTTTTAATCTTCGAAATAATGCGCCAACATTTTGAAACAACTTCTAGTAACAGCATTCACAAAGTGCACTGTGCAATTTCCATGTCTTTTGCACCGTGCAATAAAGTTTGCATTGCACTGTGCAATTTCCGTGCACTGTGCAAAAACAAATGTTCCCTTTGCACCGTGCAATAGGCTTTTTTCGGCTGTCGCTCGCACCCTGACTTTTTTGCACAGTGCAAACAACAAAAAAAAACTCCAGCGATCTTTGGACGAACTAGTATTCGTATTTTCATAAACTGCTATGGACTGTTTTCTCTTTCGCACAGTGCATTTTGCAAGTTTCCCGCGCTTGTCCCCACCGCACTGTAAATTTTACCCTTTTCGCACAGTGCGAACCTCAAAAGAGGCCTTTTGCACTGTGCAAATTGTTGAGAAAAACCGCCGCGATTGCCGATGCACGGTGCAAAAACCAAACAAAGGTCGAATGCACCGTGCAAAATGGGGTTTTTGTGCACGGTGCGTCAGGCGACAAAATGTCCGTGCACTCTACGAAAATACTAATAGTATATGCTGAAATTTCAGAAGAGGTCGTATCTACGCATAATAAAAAAAAAGAAGAAAGTACTAATAGTCCGTGGTCCGTCCGTAAAGTCGCTGGAGAGATTTCCGCGACATGCACTGTGCGAGAACAAAAGTTCCCTTTGCACTGTGCAATTTCCATGCTTTTTGCACCGTGCAATTGGCTTTTTTCGGCTGTCGCTCGCACCCTGACCTTTTTTGCACAGTGCAAACACCAAAGATTACTCCAACGTCTTTGCGAACTAATTGTGCTGTTTCCAATGAGCGGTGATTCGTCTTTTGCGACGGCTGCTTGCACAGTGCAAAACAAAAAAAAAATTCCCGCGCGGTGCGAAAAAGTCTCACGAATTCTTGCGCCGCCTATTATTGATTTATATTAGTGACAGTCGCTGGAATGATTTTTGGTGTTTGCACTGTGCAAGGAAAGTCAGGGTGCGAGCGACAGCCGAAAAAAACCTATTGCACGGTGCAAAAAGCATGGAAATTGCACAGTGCAAAGGGAACTTTTGTTTTCGCACAGTGCATGTCGCGGAAATCACTCCAGCGACTTTACGGACCGACCAGCAAAGTGCGTAGACTTTTTCCGCATTTTATCGCCGGCGCACAGTGCATTTCGCTTTACTCCCCTATTTGTCGCTCACGCACCCTGCACTGTGCTGTTTCTCGCACAGTGCAAACTTGAAAAACCATCTGCACTGTGCGAATTTACGCAGCGGAGCGGTTGAAAAAAGCTTGCGTCGCTCCGATCAATGCACGGTGCCAAAAATTTCGCAAAAAGGTGTAATTCACTGTGCAAAATGGGGGTTTTTGTGCAGCGACAAAAAGTCTACATGGAAATTAAATTTTTAGAAATACAAATAGTTCTTACTTGCAATACTTTTTCGCCCTAAGGCTAACCAACTCATCGTCCATTATTGCAACCAATGCGGAGCCATGAGAGGCCAGTTCTAGGGCAATCTTACTGCTTCCAGTAATCTGCATGGGGGTTTCTAAAAATCAGTTTTTCCAAATTTTTCCGTCAAAAAATTGGTTAAAATTAGTCGTATTTTACGTTTTTCTAACAAAAAATTGGTCAAAAAGCTCTTATTCCTCTAAAAAATCAAGTTTTCCAAATTTTTCCGTCAAAAAATCTGTTAAAATTAGTCGTATTTTTCGTTTTTCTAACAAAAAATCGGTGAGAAAGCTCTTATTTTACCGAAAAATCAAGTTTTTCCAAATTTTTCCGTCAAAAAATCGGTTAAAATCGGTTGTATGTTCCACTTTTCTAACAAAAAATCGGTCAGAAAGCTCTTATTCCTCTGAAAAATCAAGTTTTCCAAATTTTTCCTTCAAAAAATCGGTTAAAATTAGTCGTATTTTACACTTTTCTAACAAAAAATCGGTCAGAAAGCTCATTCTTCTGAAAAATCAAGTTTTCCAGAATTTTCCTTCAAAAAATCGGTTAAAATTAGTCGTATTTTACGTTGTTCTAACAAAAAATCGGTCAAAAAGCTCATTCTTCTGAAAAATCAAGTTTTCCAAATTTTTCCTTCAAAAAATCGGTTAAAATCGGTTGTATGTTCCACTTTTCTAACAAAAAATCGGTCAAAAAGCTCTTATTCCTCCGAAAAATCAAGTTTTCCAGAATTTTCCTTTAAAAAATCGGCTAAAATTAGTCGTATTTTACGTTTTTCTAACAAAAAATCGGTCAAAAAGCTCTTATTCCTCTGGAAAATCAAGTTTTCCAAATTTTTCCTTCAAAAAATCGGTTAAAATTAGTCGTATTTTACCAAAATCGGTCGAAAAGCTCTTATTCCTTTAAAAAATCAAGTTATCAGAATTTTCCTTCAAAAAATCGGTCTTAAAACACTGAAACCTCAACTCACTCCTCATCGCCGACCGCAAATCCGCGTACGGAAACATTGTACTATGGTTGATGGCTTCGAAAAACCAATGATTCCCGGTCGCATCCGCAAAATATCGTCGGCCCGCGGCGATCTGTTGAATCAGGTCGTTGTTGGTCTGCAGGTCGTTGGCAATGTCGTTGGCGTACTTTTGCGTCAAGATCCAACTGCTGTAGACGCCCATCAAGACGACGCCTTGGAAGATGGAGACAAAGACCATGTTGAATTTGGCTGAAAACGCGATTTTTTGGGAGGAAATGACTATAATAATATGTATTACATACTACGCCTTTTCCAAGGTCCCGTAGACTTTTTGTCGCGCCGCACAGTGCATTTTCCCTATGTTTGCACGGTGCGCGCGCCTTTTTGAAGCTTTTTGCACTGTGCGAACCTCAAAAATGCCATTTGCACTGTGCAAAACTCAGCGATGTCGTTGAAAAACGCGTCGCGCCGCGGCGATATTTCGACTGCACAGTGCAAAAGGTCGAATGCACTGTGAGAAACGTGCCGCGACGGCCGCGAAAAATAAACAAAAATGCACCGTGCAAAATTCTACGGATTTTATGTCGCGAGTTGGAAAAAGCACAATTGCACCGTGCATTGTCATTCCAAAGTGACGGCAAAAACAAAGAATATTCGCAGCGACAAACCTCGGTGCGACAATCTTTGTCGCAGGTCGATTTGGAGGAAACGTCTACGTCGCAGCGACCTCACCTCTCTGCGACAAGCATTTCATGCGACCGTTTGTCGCACAGTGCGTTGCACCGTGCAAAGTGGAAACAAGCGGCAGAGCGCTGCACTGTGCGAAAAAGTAAAACGCACCGTGCAATCAAAGAATTTGCACAGTGCGAAAAAGTCCTGAGAATTTGCACTGTGCGGTTTTTGAGGATTTGCACTGTGCGGTTTGAAAATCGCGAAAAAACGGCTTCGCACGGTGCATTTTGACCCAAAAACATCATTTTGCACGGTGCACTTTGCATTTTTTGCCTTACGTCGCGCGCGATTCCCAATTTTCTCAGCGACAAATCATTTTTTCGGCGCGCGACAAAATTTCGGTGCGCGATGAATTCTCAGGACCTTTTGCGCCGAGTAGTACTACGCTTCTTCAAGAGTGCGTAGACCTTTTGTCGCGCCGCACAGTGCATTTTTCCTCTTTTTGCACGGTGCGCGCGCCTTTTTGAAGCTTTTTGCACTGTGCGGACGCCGACGCAGCGACGTAGTTGAAAAAAGCAGACATGGCAAAACGGGCTGGGCCCGGTGCCCTTCGGGCCCCCGGCCCGGCCCTTTTCAAAATTTCCAAAGCCCGGCCACAGGTATTCATGTCATAAGAGTGAATAAAATACTTCAGATGGGCTGCTCGATTGTCAAATCCATCGTCGAAATCCTTGAAAAAAGAAGAGAAACTTTAAACAACCGTAGTCAAAAAATTTTTTTTGAGAAAAAATTACAACAAAATGCCAAAAAAAAATTGGCACCTAAATTTTTCGTTGCAAGACAAAATTTTTTTTGAAAAAAGGGGCCGGGCCGAGGGGGCCCAAAAAAAGATAGGCCCTCGGCCCGGCCCGTTTAGAGTTGGGCCCGGCCCGGCCCTTTTCAAAATTTCCAAAGCCCGGCCCCCTTGCCATGTCTGGAAAAAAGCGTCGCGCCGCGGCCTTACGGGGGCGCGATTCCCATTTTTCTCAGCGACAAATCATTTTTTTCGGCGCGCGACAAAATTTCGGTGCGCCATAAATTCTCAGGACTTTTTGCGCCGAGTAGTATGAAAATACCAATATTACCTCCGTAACTTCGCCATGACACTTCAATTGGCATCCCCAATTGCAATTTTACGGCGTTCCAGAGCGACTGAAATTGAATTCAAATTAGGGAAAACGCCGGAGTAAACGTGAACGTGATACTAGTCCGTCCGAAAAGTCGCTGGAGTGATTTCGGCGACATGCACAGTCTAAAAAATGTCAAGGTGCGAGCGACGGCCGAAAAAAAGCCTATTGCACGGTGCGAAAAGCATGGAAATTGCACAGTGCAAAGGGAACTTTTGTTTTCGCACAGTGCACGTCGCGGAAATCACTCCAGCGACCTTGCGGACGGATTAGTAATAGTATTTCCATAAATTGCGGCGACTTTCAATCGCTAGACCGAAAATTGCGTTTTGCACAGTGCAATTCACCTCTTTTGCACATTTTTTTCAACTGCAATGCTGCGCGAATTTGCACAGTGCAGACAGCGAAAAGCAAGAAATTGGCGTTTGCACTGTGCAAAAAAAGTCGGGGTGCGAGCGACAGCCGAAAAAATCGTTCTAGTCCGTCCGTAAAGTCGCTGGAGTGATTTCCGCGACATGCACTGTGCGAAAACATTTTGGGTTATGGTGATTTTGGGTACGGTAATTTTGGTTACGGTAATTTTTGGTCGCATACAAAATTTTTAACTCGCTTATTGCAAAAATTATCGAGATTTTCGGCCAAAATCGGCCAACAAATTTCTTTTTTTTGCGATTTTCAAAAAGAAAATTTGTGAGAATGATCTGCCTGAGGCATGTATTAATCTGTCTTGCTGATTTTTATGTTTGCACTGTGCAAAAAAGGTTAGAGTGCTAGCGACAGCCCAAAAAAGCCTATTGCACGGTGCAAAAAGCATTAAGTTGCACAGTGCAACGGGAACTTTTGTTTGCGCACAGTGCATGTCGCGGGAATCACTCCAGCGACTTTCCGGACGAACTAATATACCTCCGAATGCCTCCTCATCGCACGTATATGTCGAAACCCGATGCGCTGCAACTCCTCGGCGCAAAATTCGTTGACCAGATAGAACAACGCTTGCAGTGCGAGAATGACGGCCATGACCAAGTAGCTGGGCTTGTCGTAGATCGTGAAAAACGACCACAGACTCTCCTCGGACACGTCGACTCGTCGACGGAAAATGTTAGCTCGGCCTGAAAGGAGGGATGTGGTATGTGAAGATGTAATTATATATATATGATGTGCACAAACGTATTTTACAACCCCACTTGGTATAGGGCTCCGAAAAGTCCATGTATTGGCTGCGGACGATCGTCTTCTGCATTGGATAGGCGATTGTGTCCACAATCCCTTCGTTCACATACCTCATCAGGCCAGATACGTTGTTCCCATCCTGACAACAACAACATTGGTTATTTCGGCATGTCGGGGGAAATAATGCGGATTTGTCGCGTCTTCAAATCGATGCGACAGTTCGAGTCGACAACAGCGCGAGGGAATGTCCGTATCACGCATTTTCAAGAGTTCCGTAGACTTTTTTTGAGTTTTTATAGATTCACAGAATAAAAAAAAAATTTTTTATTCTAAAATACGCTCATAAACCCTTCGTATCGAATTTCCGGGCAAAAAATATACTATGCCTTTTCAAAGGTTCCGTAGACTTTTTGTCGCGCCGCACAGTGCATTTTTCTTCTCTTTGCACGGTGCGCGCCCATTTTTGAAGCATTTTGCACGGTGCGAACTTCAAAAATGCCGTTTGCACTGTGCAAACTCTGCAGCGACGTACATGACAAAAGCTTGCGCCTTCGCGATATTCCGATTGCACAGTGCAAAAGGTCAAATGCACTGTGAAAAGTGTGCACTGTGCGGCCCGCGACAAAAAATGCACAAGGCAGGCCAAAAAAGTCTTGACATGTCTGCGCTGTGCGCCGTCGCGCCAAAACCTTGTCGCAAATCTTCAAACGGCGACAAAACAAAGTTCAGAGTGCACGGCGGTCACACACAGTGCAAAATGAACGTTCGGGAAAGGGCGATCAGAGCTGATGTCGCGTCAAATGCACTGTGAAAAACGTGCACTGTGCGGCCTGCAAAAAAAAGTTCCATAAAGTGCGTTTGCACTGTGCAAAAAAGTCAGGGTGCGAGCGACAGCCGAAAAAAGCCTATTGCACGGTGCAAAAAGCAAGAAATTGCACAGTGCAAAGGGAACTTTTGTTTTCGCACAGTGCACGAAATCACTCCAGCGACCTTGCGGACGGATTAGTTATAGTATTTCCATAAAGTGCATTTGCACTGTGCAAAAAAGTCAGGGTGCGAGCGACAGCCGAAAAAAGCCTATTGCACGGTGCAAAAAGTGAAAATTTGCACAGTGCAAAGCGAACTTTTGTTTTTGCACGGTGCGCGCGCCTTTTTGAGGCATTTTGCACTGTGCAAAGATTTGTTTCGCCTAGCGACGAAACGTTTACGCACTTTATAGAAATAGGAAAAAGTTTCGCAGATTGGCCACCACTCCCAAAAAACTGAAAAATAAAAAAAGTCAATGCGAACTGCGCCCGTATTAAATATAAGATTAGCCTAAGCCTAAGCTAATCTAAGCTAACAAGGGATGTACCCCAAGTGCGACGCTCAGATTTTCTTTAAATTTGGCACACATGTTAGCCATAGGCCACGTATTAATTCCCAAAAATTTTAGCTCGCGCTTTGCAGGGAGAGCCGAGATATTCAACGATCTGACGAGAGAGTACGCGAAATGCGGAGAGCGGTCACAGACGGAAACACTTTTTGGCTATAGCTTTGCCAATTTCGTGCGGAAAAAATTGATTTTTAGTGGAAACATTACCCTCTATGGTAGAAATAGCCACAAAACTTTTCATACCAAAAATCACAAAAAAGTGCCACATTTTTGCCAACTTTGGATCTAAAAATCTCGGTCGTTTCTGCAAAGCGCAAGCTAGAAGTGTAGCATATGTCTTAGAAAAATTAATACTAAATTTGTGCCAAGTTTTATCAAAATCTGAGCGTTGCACTTGGAGTACTTTCCTTGTAAATGCAAAAAATTCAACCTTTTTTCTGATTTTTAGAACGAAAAATTGGCATTCTGTTTCATTCGCAAAAAACAAGATTTCTGCACTTGGTGTACTTCCCCTATGAGCCTAAGCGAGCAGCTTCGACCATGCATACAAAAAGAAAGCCATCGCTGATTCCATGGTAAACTTACAACACTTCCCAGGACCAAATTCCCGTCGAGATTTAAGTCATCTTCCACCACAACCTCCTCAATGGGGACGTTAATACTGTCGGCGATGGCAATCAGAATCTAAAGTGATAAAAAACGTTTTAAAAACGGTTCTATTACTAGTCCGTTCGTAAAGTCGCTGGAGCAATTTCCGCGACATGCACTGTGCGAAAACAAAAGTTCCCTTTGCACCGTGCAATAGGCTTTTTTCGGCTGTCGCCCGCACCCTAACCTTTTTTGCACAGTGCAAACACCAAATAGCACTCCAGCTACTACTACTACTGGCGTATTAGCACTTATTTTTTGCAGAATTAGTATTTTCACATAGTGCACGGACATTTTGTCGCGTTCCGCACTGTGCACAACAAAAAAAACTCCATTTTGCACTGTGCATTTTACATTTTTGGTTTTTGCACTGTGCATCGAAAATGGCTGCGACATAAGCAACCTTGAACTACGTCGCGGCGTCGACTCCGGAAATTTGCACAGTGCAAACGGCTTTTTTGAGGTTTGCACTGTGCGAAAAGAGTGCAATTTACAGTGCGGCGGCGACAAGTGCGGGAAAAGTGCAAAATGCACTGTGCAAAAGAGAAAAAAGTCCATGGCAATTTATGAAAATACGAATAGTAGCCGTCCGAAAGTCGCTGGAGTGATGTTTGTTGTTTGCACTATGCAAAAAAGGTTAGAGTGCGAGCGACAGCCAAAAAAAGCTTATTGCACGGTGCAAAAAGCATTCAGTTGCACAGTGCAAGGTAAACTTTTGTTTTCGCACAGTGCATGTCGCAAAAATCTCTCCAGCGACTTACGGACAAACTAGTGTGCCGAGAGTACGATCTCACCTCCACAATGAGGCCCGGATACGGGCATCGCGGCGAGCTGCGCAGATGCGGAAAGTTGGAGCAAGTGTTGGAGACTGCCGGGAATTCGTGCGGAAACAGCACCCTAAACGTTCGATTCTTCTCCGCCATAACGCGAATACGAATGTAACGTTCGAATGGGATGGGGTGTTTGAAATTTCACGGACCTTCCCACGTGTGCCTTGAGATGTATGCGACAGTGATGAATATGTGATGCGGAAAGCCGTGGTATGGTGGGACGAAATACTCGGAAAGGCTAGGGTTGTATATTCAAACAGAATTATACGTTTTTATACACATTTTTGCCATTGTTTGGAATGGGAACACCTTCGCGTGGAGTATTGGTCCGGACGGAAAGTCGCGGGAGTGATTTTTTGTAGCAAAAGGTCACAGTGCGAGCGACAGCCCAAAAAGACTATTGCACGGTGCAAAACGCTGAAAATTGCACAGTGCAATGGGAACTTTTTCTTTTGCACAGTGCATGGAAATTGCACAGTGCAATGCAAACTTTATTGCACGGTGCAAAACGCAAGAAATTGCACAGTGCAACGGGAACTTTTGTTTTCGCACAGTGCATGGAAATTGCACAGTGCAATGCAAACTTTATTGCACGGTGCAAAACGCAAGAAATTGCACAGTGCAACGGGAACTTTTGTTTTCGCACAGTGCGTGTCGCGGAAATCCAAGAAAAATGGATAGTTAATAGAAGAATAAAAAAGGGTTTCCATTACCCACAAACCTTACCGGCCTTTCATCAAAGAATGACGTCTAACTTTACGGTTCTCCGTTGTTTTATGTTTACATTTCTCGTGGATTCCAAAATTGGATTTGAGAACTTCGATACCAGCCTGTTCGCAGAGTCGCTGGAGAGCTATGGGTTCAGACTCCGCCTCTTTCCTCGGTTTGTAAAATAGGTCAACGCCGATAGAGGCGGATGCCCAATCGGTATGGCCAGTCGGAGCCACCGCGAGGTTAAAGAGTTGAGGTATTAAGACGAAGTCTTATTCTATTGTTTAACCTTGTATTACTGTCGCATATATAAAATAGCAACGGCAAATAAACCTCGTCATCCATAAGATAGGGACCTTTATATCTGGAGAGAGTTCGGTGACATGCACGGTGCAGAAAAAATCAGGGTACAAGAGACAGCCGAAAAAAGCCTGTTGCACGGTGCAAAACGCAAAAAAATGCACAGTGCAATGCTAAATTTTGTTCTCGCACAGTGCATGGAAATTGCAGGGTGCAATGCAAAATTTTGGTTTCGCACAGTGCATGGAAATTGCACAGTGCAATGCAAACTTTATTGCACGGTGCAAAACCCATAGAAAGATCAAATGCACCGTGCAAAGTGGTGTTCTTTGTGCACGGTGCGTACGGCGACAAAATGTCCATGCACTAGTTCAGCGCCCGCTTTGCGGACCCAGCCCTCCTCCCAACAGTCCGCAATAAACTCGGACGTAACGTAACTGCCCTTTGACGTTGCGCAACGCCACTCTCTCTTTTTTTTTACGCAAAAAGAATAACAAAAGCAAAACGTAAAAAGTATAATGCGATTAAAAAAAGGAAAGCCTGTTTCGGAATACAACTGTCAAAGCGGGGAGCGTTTGTTGGAGTGCATTACGGAGACAATATTACCATGGTAAGTTTTGGTATTTTTGCAAAATTTTTTTCTTTTTTTGGTTTCAAAATCAAATTTGGTCTTTTAAAAAGTTAAAAATGACATTTTTAAATTTCAAATCGCACAATTGGACTGTTTATTTTTGAAATTTTTTGATTTTTCATCGCAAATATCGAAATTCGTATTAAATTTGATTGCACAGTGCATTTCACCTACTTTCGCAAGTTTTCGCAACGTCTCATCAATCGCCGCGACATAAGCTTTTTTTCAACTACGCCGCTGCGCACATTCGCACAGTGCAGGCCGCTTTTCAAGTTGGCACAGTGCGAAGAACAGCAAAATGCAGGGTGCGTGAGCGACAAATAGGGGAGAAAAGGCAAAATGCACTGTGCGGCGGCGATAAAAGGCAAAAAAATCTCCTCACTTTATGTAAGTACTAGTACTACGCTTTTTTAAAAGTGCTTTCACTTTTTTATTTGACCTTTTGCACTGTGCAATCGAAATATCGCCGCGACGCAACGCTTTTTTCAACTATGTCGCTACGGGAGGTTTGCACAGTGCAAACGGCGTTTTTGAGGTCTGCACAGTGCAAAATGCTTCAAAAAGGCGCGCGCACCGCAAACGGGAAAAATGCACTGTGCGGCGCGGCAACACTCAAAAACCCCCATTTTGCACAGTGCATAAAAAGACAAAAAAGAGTCCACGCACTTTGTCGGTCCGTTTTCAAAGTCGCTGGAATGATTTCCGCGACATGCACTGTGCGAAAAAAGGTCAAAGTGCGAGCGACAGCCGAAAAAAGGCTATTGCACCGTGCAAAAAACAAGAGATTGCACAGTGCAGAGTAAACTTTAAAGAGGTCAGGGTGCGAGCGACAGCCGAAAAAAGCCTATTGCACCGTGCAAAAAACAAGAGATTGCACAGTGCAGAGTAAACTTTAAAGCGGTCAGGGTGCGAGCGACAGCCGAAAAAAGCCTATTTCACGGTGCGAAAAGCTGTAAATTGCACAGTGCAATGGTAAATTTTGTTTTTGCACAGTGCAATGCTAAATTTTTTTCTCGCACAGTGCATGGAAATTGCACAGTGCAAGGTGACCTTTGTTTTCGCACAGTGCATGTCGCGGAAATCACTTCAGCGACTTTACGGACGGACTAGAACGCTTTTTTTGGCTGTCGCTCACACCCTGACTTTTTTGCACAGTGCAAACGCCAAAAATCAAAAGCAAAATGCACTGTGCAGTAAAAATTTCGTTTTTTTGGGCTTCAAAAGTCAAATTTTGATTTTTTTAAACTTAAAAATGCTATTTTTAAGTTTTACATTGTTCAATTGGACTGTTAATTTTAGAAATTTTTTGATTTTTCGTCGGAAATATCAAAATTCGAATTAAATTTGTTTGAAAAATCAAAAACCGAAAGGTTATTAAATTTAATTACATACGCACTTCCTTCGAATTACATACATACGCCGTTCCTTCGTTCAAATGACAAGAATCCGGAAGTAGGTGGAAATATCATACGTCCTAGCCATTGAAAAGATAATGTTTTGTATAATATTAGCAGGCGACGTTAGATTTTTGGAGTTTCAAGGCCCATTACTAGTATTTCCATAAAGTGCGTAGACTTTTTCCGCCTTTTATCGCTGCCGCACAGTGCATTTTTCCAATGAGCGGCAATTCGTCTTTTGCGACGGCTGCTTGCACAGTGCAAAACAAAAAAAAAATTCCCGCGCGGTGCGAAAAAGTCTCATGAATTCTTGCGCCGCCTAGTATTATATTAGTGACAGTCGTTGGAATGATTTTGGGTGTTTGCACCGTGCAAGGAAAGCCAGGGTGCGAGCGACAGCCAAAAAAAGCCAATTGCACGGTGCAAAAAACATGGAAATTGCACAGTGCAAAGGGAACTTTTGTTTTCGCACAGTGCATGTCGCGGAAATCACTCCAGCGACTTTACGGACCGACCATCAAAGTGCGTAGACTTTTTTCGCTTTTTATCGCCACCGCACCGTGCATTTTGCTTTTCTCCCCTATTTGTCGCTCACGCACCGTGCATTTTGCGGTTTTTCGCACAGTGCAAACTTAAAAAGCGGTCTGCACTGTGCGAATGTGCGCAGCGACGCAATTGAGAAAAGGTTACGTCGCGGCGATGGATGAGACGTTGCGAAAACTTGCGAAAGTAGGTGAAATGCACTGTGCAAAATGCTTTTTTTCGCTTAGCGATCTAAAAGGTCTGCGCATTTTATGGAAATACTCTATAGTAGGTGGAAAAATCAGACGTCCTAGCTGTTATTATAATAGCGGAATTTGTTTTTTTTTGTTACAGGCGACATTTGATTTTTGGGTTTTGAGGGGCAGCACACTAATCTCGATTGTTTCAGCAAAGCACGAGCTAAGAATCTTCTATATGTCCTTAAAAACATTTATCTGAATTTTTTGTCTAATTGCGAAAAGTTTTTCGCGACGCACTGTGAGCACTGTGCAATTTCCTGCTTCTTGCACCGTGCAATAGGCTTTTTTCGGCTGTCGCTCGCACTCTGACGTTTTTCGCACTATGCAAATACCAAAAGTCACTACGGCCACTTTCCGGATGGACTAGTATTTCAAATGTCGCGTACCATATATCTACGAAAAATCGATTTGTTGCAAGCAAAACCGCGCTTTGCAGAAACCATCGAGATTTTTGGATTGAAAATTGACACTTTTTTCAAATTTATTATGGAACATGGCTATTTGCAAACGCAAAAAATGCCAAAATCCAAATTTTTTTAAATTTTTTTAGCTTGAACGATGGCTTCTGCAAAACGCCCGTTAAGAATCTAGAAAAAGCCTTGAAAAACTGTAATTCGCGAGAAAGTCTCACGAATTCTTGCGCTAACTGATACAGAATTTAAAGACAATCTGAGCGTTGAACTTGAAGCACTTTACTTGAACAATATTACAATTTTTAAAAGTAAAAAACAAATTTTTTTGCTAAAAAAAGTAATTACTCCCAAAAAAAATCCTTTTTTGGTCTCATTTTGACCCTTTTCCGGGATCGCTCCCCTCCCAATGATCCCATTTTTATTCGCAAAAAGCCAATCCCAAAACGTAATATAACTTTAAGTGCGAGCATAACGTGTTCACAATGAAATACAACAAAAAACGGCCCTGGGGTGCGTTCTCGCTCGTCGCGACTGTTTTTGTTTGACCAAATTACGGATATTCATTTCCGATTACAGAAATCCTTTTGTCCAACGAAAGGTGACGATCCCACAAGTCTTTTGAGGTCTTTTTTGTTGGTACCTTTGTTTTCATTTCAGAGCTTGTTACCACTTATAAGCAGTGGAATGGATGAGAATTCGCGGTGCTGAGATGGGCAAAGTTGTGGTGTTACTGTGTCTTTGCATCTGGAATGCAGTGGGATTTGAAGTAAAATTTTGTTTTGTTTTGGAGCGCTCGCACTGTGCAATTTGCAAATCAGTGCAAAAATTTTTTTTTTAGATTGCACTGTGCAAAAAATTTTTTTGGACTGCACATTGCAATCTAGAAAAAATTCTTGCACTGTGAATTTGAAACAATCTTTTCGCACTGTGCAGTCGGAAAAATTTGTGCTGCACGGTGCAGTCTGAAAAAAAATTTTTGCACTGTGCAATTCGCAAATTAGTGCAAAATTTTTTTTTTTGATTGCACAGTGCAAAAAATTTTTTTTCGGACTGCACAGTGCAATCTAAAAAAAATTTTTGCACTGTGGAATTTAAAACAATCTTTTCGCACTGTGCAGTCGGAAAAATTTGTGCTGCACGGTGCAGTCTGAAAAAAAATTTTTGCACTGTGCAGTCGGAAAAATTTGTGCTGCACGGTGCAGTCTGAAAAAAAATTTTTGCACTGTGCAATTTGCAAATTAGTCCAAAATTCTTTTTTTAGATTGCACTGTGCAAAAATTTTTTTTGGACTGCACATTGCAATCTAAAAAAAAATCTTGCACTGTGCAATTTGAAACAATCTTTTCGCACTGTGCAGTCGGAAAAATTTGTGCTGCACGGTGCAGTCGGAAAATTTTTTTTGCACTGTGCAACGGAAAAATATTTTACTGCATTGCGCAGTTAAAGGGCTTTTTGCATATTCGTTTGTAATCTGAAAATTTTTTTTTGCACTGTGCAATCTGAAAAATTTTTTTTGCACAGTGCAATTCTACCTTGAAAAGATTGTTTCTGCACTGTGCAATATGAAAAAGTTTTTTTGCACTGTGCAGTCAAAAAATTTGTTCGCACTGTGCAATCGGAAAAAACATTTTGCACAGTGCAATTTGAAATTGCTTTGCAAAAAAAAATTTCTTCTAGGTTATCTGGAACATCCCCAGTAAGCCATGCAAAAATGTCGACCCAAGTGAGCATAATGTAACTGTGAACAAATTGAACAACTTTTGGGGAGAGAAAGTTGTTCTTCTTTATGAGACCTTCGGTCTGTTTCCCTTTTGTACGTCGGAGCAGAAGGTTGGAGCGAAGAAACCGGAGTGCATTCCAATAAATGGAGGGGTTCCTCAGGTGAGTTTTGAGGGCTTTTTCATTACCCCAAATTTTACACTTTCACAACTTGTTGCAGAATGCCAAAAAGTTTCACGTTTTCGTGCTCATACCCAAAGTACCAAAACCCGCAAAATTTAACTCTCAAAAGGTCTTAGTGACTTTCGAAACCACAAATTTGTAATTTTTACCACTTGTTGCAGAATGCCAAAAAATTCAAGTTTTCGTGGTGAAACCCAAAGTTCCAAAACACACAAAATTTGACTCTCAAAAGGTTTTAGTATCTGCCAATACTCCAAATTCCACATTTATACGACTTGTTGCAGAATGCCAAAAATTTAACTTTTCGTTGTAGTACCCAAAATACCAAACCCCAGAAAATTTGACTCTCAAAAGGCTTTCGTGACTTTCAACACTACAAAATTATAATTTTCACCACTTGTTGCAGAATGCCAAAAAAATTCAAGTTTTCGTGGTGGTACCCGGATCTTTTAAAAAAAAGGCAAAATTTGACTCTTAAAAGGTAGTAGGGTTGTGATTTTGACAGAATTTTTCAAAGTGACGTCAAATTGAAATTTATAATTTTTACCAATTGTTGCAGAATGCCAAAAAAATTTCAACTTTTTGTGGTGGAACCCAAAATATTGCAAAATTACAGGACCCTTACTACCGCCGTATTTTGCCACACTTGGCTACAAATTTTTTCAAATTTTCAGGCCGCAAACCTCTCAGCGCATCTGGCAAAAGCGGCCCAAGATCTGGAGAATGCGATTCCCGACCCGAATTTCGACGGCTACGGAGTTATCGACTACGAAGGCTGGCGACCATTATACGATCTGAATTGGAGTTCGCGACGAATCTACCAACGCTATTCGCGGAAATTGCTGCAACATGAAAATAAATTCAAGGGCTCTCATGAATTGGAACATATGGCTAGGGAAAGGTTTGATGAGGCCGCAAAGTAAGCAAGATATTGGTATTTTGGGAAAAATACATCCAGTACGCATTTTGTATACCGTTTAGAACAGCTTTTCCTAAACTACACTTTTTTAAAATTCCGTAGGCTTTTTGTCGCGCCGCACAGTGCATTTTTCCTCTTTTTGCACGGTGCGCGCGCCTTTTTTGAAGCATTTTGCACTGTGCAAACCCCAAAAATGCCACTTGCACTGTGCAAGCCTCAAAAATCCCGTTTGCACTGTGCAAAAAAGCAAAGTGCACGGCGCGCGCCTTTTTAAAGCTTTTTGCACTGTGCGAACCTCAAAAACCTCGGTTGCACTGTGCGGACGCTGACGCAGCGACGTTGTTGAAAAAAGCGTTGCGCCGCGGCGATATTTCGACTGCACAGTGCAAAAGGAAGCATTTTGCACTGTGCAAACCTAAAATATGCTGTTTGCACTGTGCAAAAACGCAAAACGCACGGTGCGCAGACGTTTTTTGCCTTTTGTCGCCGCGCACAGTGCATTTTGTCTTTTTTGCTCACGCACCGTGCATTTTGCTGTTTTTCGCACAGTGCAAACCTCAAAAGTGCCGTCTGCACTGTGCAAAACTCCGGACGCCGACGCAGCGACGTAGTAGAAAAAAGCGTTGCCCCGCGGCGATATTTCGATTGCACTGTGCAAAAGGTCAAATGCAGTGCGAAAAATGTGCACGGGGGCTCGCGACAAAAAGTCTACGCACTTTTGAAAAGGTGTAGTAGTGCAATGTCATTTTTTGTCCAGAAAACTCGATTTTTCCTCACTTTTACGGACTTTTCAGAGAATTTTTGGTCGAAACGATAAAATTGGCCAAAAAAATGCGGCCCAAAGCCAAATGGGGATTTTGGGAGTATCCGTTGTGCGACTACACGGCTGGTTACAATCAATCGGAGTGTCTGGACTACTACAATGACTTCAATAGACAGTGAGTTGATTTTTTATTAGTAGTATATAAAGACTACCTCTGGACCAGACCTCCCACCCTAAAAACCCACCCACCAAAAAAATGCCATAATATTTCTAAAAAGGATACCTAATCCAACATTCTTTTAAAATTATTGTTAAAAAATCAACAATTATTAACACCTGAACTTTATTCCCTTACAAGGTTTAAAGGCTTTAGCCAAAGTTTACACAATAAAAATACAATCATTTTGATCATTGAATAATTTTTAAAAAAATGTTGGATTAGCTATCCTTTTCAGAAATATTATGGCATTTTTTGGTGGGTGGGTTTATAGGGTGGGAGGTCTGGTCCAGAGGTAGTCTTTGTATACTACTTTTATTTGTTTGTCTATATTCCGCACCGTGCAGACAAAAGATATATTTTGCACTACGCAAATTGAAAAAAAATTGAAGTGCACAGTGCAATTTTAGCAACAAAAAACTTGCTGCACAGTGCAAATTTCCGAAAAATCTTACACTGTGCAATTCAAGTTTTTTGGCCGCACAGTGCATTCAAATTTAATGACTTTTACAAAAGTTGCACGGTGCAATCAATAAAAATGATGGGTTTGCACTGTGCGGATAGCGTAAAAAATTAATAAATTTGTTGCACAAGGCAAATAAATTATGTACTAAATTGCACAGTACAAAAAAATTTTTTTTCTAATTGCGCTGTGCAAATTTTTGGAGTAAAACTGTTTGCACAGTGCAATCAAAAATTTTTGAATGTGCTGCACAGTGCAAAATTAAAAATAAAAAAAAATTTTTTCTAATTGCACTGTTCAAATTTTTGGAGTAAAACTTTTCGCACAGTGCGATCCAAAATTTTTGGAAGCGCTGCACAGTGCAAAAGTAAAAATAAAGAAAAATTTGATTGCACTGTGCGAATTTTTGGAAAAAAACGTTTCTCGCACAGTGCGAGCCAAAATTTTTGAATGTGCTGCACGGTGCAAAGATAAAAATAAAAAAATTCAATTGCACTGTGCAAATTTTGGAGAAAAACTTTTCGCACAGTGCAATCTAAAATTTTTGAATGTGCTGCACAGTGCAAAAATAAAAATAAGAAAAATTCAATTGCACTGTGCAACCTTTTGGAAAAACTTTTCGCACAGTGCAATCCAAAATTTTTAGATGTGCTGCACAGTGCAAAAGTAAAAATAAAAAAAAACTTTTTTTAATTGCACTGTGCATATTTTTGGAGAAAAACTTTTCGCACAGTGCAATCCAAAATTTTTGAATGCACTGCACAGTGCAAAAAATTTTTTTTTGATTGCATTGTGCAAATTTTTGGAGAAAAACTTTTAGCACAGTGCGATTCAAAAATTTTGAGTTCCCCGCACAGTGCAAAGATTTAAAAAAAATGGCGCAGAAAACTTTTGAATAAAAACAAAATTTTTTAGACTCTCCTATATCCCCGAGAACTCGGATGTTCTCTATCCAGCAATCTATTTCTACGGTGATGAGGCGTCGGAGGGCCGGCTCAAACACGCGTACGCTCGCCTAAAACAAACGCACAATTATGCGACACGATTCAACAAAAAGTTGGGGATCATTCCGTACGTGAAAATCGAGTATTCTCCGTCCGACTCGATGGAAGCGGGCTTCTACAGCAAGAACGATCTGTGCGCCTCCATCAAATATCCGATGGAGCTCGGAGCGGAGGCGGTGATCGTTTGGAGCAGTAGTTATCGGATAAAACAGCGATGTAATGGGCTGGGGGAGTACCTCAAAAATCAATTGGGACCCTTTGCGACGGAAGTGAGGAGGAAAGCGAAAAAGTGAGACTTTTTTTTCAATTTGAAAATATGGGCAATTTTTTTTAAAATTTTCTAGTCCAATATAAGTTGCTGTAGTGATTTAAGCGATGTGCACTGTGCGAAAACAAAAGTTGCATTTTCTTATTTTTGCACAGTGCAAACCTCAAAAATGCCGTTTGCACTGTGCAAAACTCCAGCCGCCGTTGCAGCGACGTAATTGAAACATGCTTATGTCGCAGCGATTGTCGATGCACAGTGCAAAAACCAAAAAAAAAGGTTAAATGCGCGGTGCAAAATCGAGATTTTTTGTTCACAGCGAGAAAAGCGACAAAATTTATACACTTTGTGACGTTTGCACTGTGAAAAAAAGTGAAAGTGTGAGCGACAGCCGAAAAAAACCTATTGCACGGTGCAAAGAACAAGAAATTGCACAGTGCATGTCGCCGAAATCACTTAAAAAAGTCTTTTTTGCACGGTGCGCTTTTTAGAAAAACATTTAAAAAAATGTGAAAAATTTTAAAAAAACTTATTTTTTTATTAAAAAAATGATAAAAACCAAAAATACTACGCTTTTTCAAAAGTGCGTAGGCTTTTTGTCGCACCGCACAGTGCATTTTTCCCCTTTTTGCACGGTGCGCGGGCCTTTTTAAAGCTTTTTGCACTGTGCAAACCTTCAAAAAAGGCCGTTTGCACTGTGCAAAGCGCCGACGCAGCGACGTAGTTGAAAAAAGCGTTGCACCGCGGCGATATTTCGATTGCACAGTGCAAGTTCAAAAAATTTTTTAATCAAAAAAAAAAATATTTCTTTTTCTCAAAATTTTCTTTCAGATGTCGTGAATCCCACTGCAACAACAATGGTCGGTGCGCAGCAAAAGAGATTGCAATCCCCGACGAATGCCATCTTGGCCATACGATTCAGAATCCTACGTGTATCTGCGATGAGGGCTTTGCCGGTGAACAATGCCGAAACCAAATTAGGTAGCTAAAATAATGTTGTGCAGACAGCCGTGCTTTATTATGTTAATAAAACTCTATCTGCTGACTTTAATCTTAATATAGATGGGTTTTAAACACCACTGCACAGTGCGGAAGACCAAGTTTTTTTTTGTTTTTTGCACAGTGCGGCATAATTTTTTGAGTGCACAGTGCGAAAAATTTTTTTTTAATCTGCACCGTGCGACGGCAAACTTTTTTGCCTGCACTGTGCAAGAAAAGTCCGTTTGTTTGCACAGTGCAGGAAAATCATCATTTTTGTCGTTCATGTTGCACTGTGCGGGGAAACAAAAGTTTTTTTTCGCACTGTGCAGTCTTCTTCGGAGGTCTGCTTGTTTGCACAGTGCACTGAAAATAATTTGCTTGTTCCGCACTGTGCATCAAGCAAATAAAGTTCCATCGCAAGTGCAGAAGAACCTAACATTGTGCACTGTGCAAAATATAAGACGATTTTTGATTGGTCCATTTTTTTGCACAGTGCAAGAAAATTGTTTTTTTTTGTCGCTCATGTTGCACTGTGCAGAGAAGAAAAAGGTTTGGTTTGCACAGTGCGTAGAAGAAATTTCTTTTGCCGCACGGTGCACAATGAGATTTAATGATTTTGTTTCGCACAGTGCAAGAAAATTGTTTTTTTTTGGTCGCTCATGTTGCACTGTGCAGAGAAGAAAAAGGTTTGGTTTGCACAGTGCGTAAGAAGAAATTTCTTTTGCCGCACAGTGCACAGTGAAATGTAATGATTTTGTTTCGCACTGTGCAAGAAAATTGTTTTTTTTGTCGCTCATGTTGCACTGTGCAGAGAAAAAAGGTTTGGTTTGCACAGTGCGTAAGAAGAAATTTCTTTTGCCGCACAGTGCACAGTGAAATGTAATGATTTTGTTTCGCACAGTGCAAGAAAATTGTTTTTTTTTGGTCGCTCATGTTGCACTGTGCAGAGAAGAAAAAGGTTTGGTTTGCACAGTGCGTAAGAAGAAATTTCTTTTGCCGCACAGTGCACAGTGAAATGTAATGATTTTGTTTCGCACTGTGCAAGAAAATTGTTTTTTTTGGTCGCTCATGTTGCACTGTGCAGAGAAGAAAAAGGTTTGGTTTGCACAGTGCGTAAGAAGAAATTTCTTTTGCCGCACGGTGCACAGTGAAATTTAATGATTTTTTTTCGCACTGTGCAAGAAAATCGTTTTTTTTGTCGCTCATGTTGCACTGTGCAGAGAAAAAAGGTTTGGTTTGCACAGTGCGTAAGAAAAAATTTCTTTTGCCGCACAGTGCACAGTGAAATGTAATGATTTTGTTTTGCACTGTGCAAGAATTTTTTTGTCGCTCATGTTATACTGTGCAGAGAAGAAAAAGGTTTGGTTTGCACAGTGCGTAAGAAGAAATTTCTTTTGCCGCACGGTGCACAGTGAAATGTAATGATTTTGTTTCGCACTGTGCAAGAAAATCGTTTTTTTTTGTCGCTCATGCTGCACTGTGCGGAGAAAAAAATTTATGTTTGCACGGTGCAGAAATTTTTTTTTTGTTTCTTTTGTTGCACAGATCAACTAAAAATACATTTCAATGATTTCAGTAAATGTTACTTATTATTATATTAACAAATTTATACAGAACAATTCAAAATTTTCAAAGCTATCTCCTCGACACAACGGACAAGACAAAGTGATATGAGACTAAACAAAAAACCGGCAAATTCAAGTAGTTTGTGAATGACGGATTAATCCCCGTTGCCTATAGCTCGTCGAGACAGTGCAATTACTACTCTACTGTCATAGAATTTAAAGGTTATTTTGAATGCAATTTTTAACAACAAAAAAATATATTGCCAAGTTTTTCACAATCTGCTTTATCAAGTATACTTTGTGTGATATACGTATGTACAGTGCACATTTTTTCGTTTCTTTTACCGCACAGTGCACAGTTACATGTAATGATTTTTCCGCACAGTGCAATGAAAAAAAAATTTTAAATATTTTTTTTCTTTTTTCAGGCCAAAAAGCAACATGCCTCCAGCAAGACCATACGTTTTGATCTCCCTAATGATTACTGTTACTATTATTTGTTGTTTTATTGCAATGAGTCGAGTTCAAAAATTGTATTAAAGATAATACGGCGCCTATTCAAAAGTGCGTAGACTTTTTGTCGCGCCGCACCGTGCATTTTTCCCGTTTTTGCACGGTGCGCGGGGCTTTTTGAAGCATTTTGCACTGTGCAAACCTCAAAAATGCCACTTGCACTGTGCAGGCCTCACAAATCCCGTTTGCACTGTGCAAAAAAGCAAAGTGCACGGTGCGTTAACTTTTTTCGTTTTTTGTCTCGGGCACAGTGCATTTTGTTTTTTTTTTTGCCATCGCACCGTGCATTTTGCTGTTTTTCGCACAGTGCAAACCTCAAAAATGCCGTTGGCACTGTGCAAAACTCCGAGCGCCGACGCAGCGACGTCGTTGAAAAAAACGTTGCGCCGCGGCGATATTTCGATTGCACAGTGCAAAAGGTCAAATGCACTGTGAAAAATGTGCACTGTGCGGCCCGCGACGAAAAGTTTAGGCATTTTTGAAAAAGTTGTAGCAATAATAAATGATTCTACAAGTCTTTGTGTTTATTTCGCTTCAAATTAATTTCCGTTCAACATTAAACTACAAAAAATGATGGTTCCAGTATTTTACGATTTTTTCTTTTTTTTTTTTGAACGACCCTCTTTGAATTTCCCTCCCATAAACCGCCAAAGTAATGGACCGAAGACGGAAAGAGGGATGGTCATCTTTTTTAGTGACCTTCTAACTAGTTCGGCCATTTTTTTTTGTTTTTTTTTTTTATTTAAATTCATTTTTTTAAATTCAAAAGCCCTAACAAAAAGTTTTTTGCACTGTGCGACGATTTTTGATATTTTTTTAAAATTTTTCTTATCCGAAGAGTACAACGGCGTTTCAAAAGTGCACTTTTTGCACAGTGCATTTGACCTTGCACTGTGCAATCGAAATATCGCCGCGGCGCAACGCTTTTTTCAACTATGTCGCTGCGTCGGCACTTTGCACAGTGCAAACGGCATTTTTTGAAGGTTTGCACAGTGCAAAAAGCTTTAAATAGGCCCGCGCACCGTGCAAAAAGGGGAAAATAAATGCACTGTGCGGTGCGACGAAAAGTCTACGGGACTTTTGAAAAAGCGTAATATTTTTGGTTTTTATCATTTTTTTAATAAAAAAATAAGTTTTTTTTTTAAATTTTTCACATTTTTTTAAATTTTTTTCTAAAAAGCGCACTGTGCAAAAAACACTTTTTTTTATTATTCGACAATTTTGGAAAAAAAGTTTAAACACTAGTCCGTCCGTAAAGTCGCTGGAGTGATTTCCGCGACATGCACTGTGCGAAAACAAAAGTTCCCTTTGCACTGTGCAATTTCTTGTTCTTTGCACCGTGCAACAGGCTTTTCTCGGTTGTCGCTCGCATCCTGAGCTTTTTTGCACAGTGCAAACAACACTAACTGGGGAAATTTTGTCGCTTTCCGCACTGTGCACAAAAAACCTCCATTTTGCACCGCGCATTTGACCTTTTTTTTGGTTTTTGCACTGCGCACCGACATATCGCTGCGACATAATCAAGTTTCAACTAAATGTCCATGCACCTTTTGAAAATACTATGAGTCTATCCGGAAAGTCGCTGGAGTGATTTCGGCGACATGCACTGTGCAAAAAAGGTCAGGGTGCGAGCGACAACCGAAAAAAGCCTATTGCACCGTGAAAAAAGCAAGAAATCGCACAGTGCAAAGTGAACTTTTGTTTTTGCACAGTGCATGGAAATTGCACAGTGCAATGCTAAATTTTGTTTTCGCACAGTGCATGGAAATTGCACAGTGCAATGCAAACTTTATTGCACGGTGCAAAACCCAAAGAAAGATCAAATGCGCCGTGCAAAATGTAACTACCCTTTGACGTTGCGCAACGCCAGTGCAAAGTGAACTTTTGTTTTTGCACAGCGCATGTCGTGGAAATCACTCCAACGACTTTACGGAAGAAATGGTAGTTCCCAGCCATTCATCACCCCTTAACCCAACTCTTTCCGCCGATTTCCCGGACATTTTCCCAGATTTATGGTCGAATAAATTTGAATTGATCAATTTATCCCATGATCCTCAAGGAAATTAATTAAAATCCCCTGAAATGCAAATTGGATTCCGACGCTGATCTCCTTGTTTATCGGATCAGAGAGGAGGGGAGGTCTTCTCTCAAGTATTTATAATTAATACCATAAAAGGAGGGGAAAAATAAATAAAAGCGAGGGTTTTCGGATCCAAAACAAGATACGAAAAGGTTTTTGCGGGTGGGTTACGCGATAATAGCCGATTTACTTTCCATTTTTCTCACGGTCGGGTCGAGTTTTTGTTTCTTTTTTCGATTTTTTAATAATAAAAATTATTTTTTTATTTTTTTATACCCCAAGAAGCTTGATGATTGCACTGTGCAAAGGCCTTTTCATTTGACGCAACCTCTGCACTGTGCAACAAGATTTTTTCTGACTGCACCGTGCAAACAGTCATGAATTTGCGACTGCACTGTGCAAGAAAAGAGGAATGTTCTTACTGCACTGTGCAGTCGACAAAGAGACTTGATGAATGCACAGTGCAGAGACCTTTTCCTTTGTCGCGACGTCTGCACTGTGCAACAAGATTTTTTTCTGACTGCACCGTGCAAGAAAAGAAAAATGTTTTTACTGCACTGTGCAGTCGACAAAGAGTCTTGATGAATGCACAGTGCAGAGACCTTTTCCTTTGTCGCAACGTCTGCACTGTGCAACAAGATTTTTTTCTGACTGCACCGTGCAAGAAAAGAAAAATGTTTTTACTGCACTGTGCAGTCGACAAAGAGACTTGATGAATGCACAGTGCAGAGACCTTTTGCTTTGTCGCAACGTCTGCACTGTGCAACAAGATTTTTTCGACTGCACTGTGCAAACAGTCATGAATTTGCGACTGCACAGTGCAAGAAAAGAAAAATGTTCTTACCGCACTGTGCAGTCGACAAAGAGACTTGATGAATGCACAGTGCAGAGACCTTTTCCTTTGTCGCAACGTCTGCACTGTGCAACAAGATTTTTTTCTGACTGCACCGTGCAAGAAAAGAAAAATGTTTTTACTGCACTGTGCAGTCGACAAAGAGACTTGATGAATGCACAGTGCAGAGACCTTTTCCTTTGTCGCAACGTCTGCACTGTGCAACAAGATTTTTTTCTGACTGCACCGTGCAAGAAAAGAAAAATGTTCTTACCGCACTGTGCAGTCGACAAAGAGACTTGATGAATGCACAGTGCAGAGACCTTTTCCTTTGTCGCAACGTCTGCACTGTGCAACAAGATTTTTTTCTGACTGCACCGTGCAAGAAAAGAAAAATGTTTTTACTGCACTGTGCAGTCGACAAAGAGACTTGATGAATGCACAGTGCAGAGACCTTTTCCTTTGTCGTAACGTCTGCACTGTGCAACAAGGTTTTTTCGACTGCACTGTGCAAGAAAAGAAAAATGTTCTTACCGCACTGTGCAGTCGACAAAGAGACTTGATGAATGCACAGTGCAGAGACCTTTTGCTTTGTCGCAACGTGTGCACTGTGCAAAAAAAGGATTTCTTGCACTGTGCGAACAAAATTGTTCTTTATTTTTTTGCACTGTGCAAACGCAAAAATAGACTAAAAATTGCACCGCACTGTGCAGATTAGAAAAAAATTAAAAAGTAAAATTTCTCGAATCGCAATGCTCAAATTTGAATGAAACTAGTCTCAAATTTAGCATTAGAATCTCCAGGACAAATTTGAGATTTGACACGGGCAATTTTTGAATTTATGTCCTTTTTGCAAAGATCGTTGAATATCTTGGCTAAAGTTGGGCAAAATGAGCTGCAATTTTTAGTGATTAAGTAACGGCAAAGAAAAATCGTTCATGAAAATTTTTAAAGGATTCTAACTTTTCCGCCACAGGCAATTTTCCATTTTTCGCTAAAATTCCGCATGCACAGTGCACATTCTTGAATATCTCGATTCAATTTAAAAACTGAGAGTTAACGTTTTCAAAAATAAATTTATAACCTTCACGTGTCATTCGCTTCAAATATAAACATATTTGAACTGTTTTGTCTTGTGCATTTTTCCGTTTTTCGTTGAAATTCCGTTTGCACTGTGCATATTGTCCTATTTTTTGAATATCTCGCTTCAATTTGAAAAGAAAACGACAAAATTTTCAGAGCTTGATTCCTAGCCTCCAGGCAAGATTGCTGCGAAATTTCAAAATTTTTCGATCATCGCTCGACGAGAAACTCCTGATTTTTCGCTGAAATTCCATTTGCACAGTGCAGATTTGCTCCCAATCGCTCTTTATGCAATCCAATCTCCTTTTGCAGAGAACATGTCGCTGAATTAATCTCGGAGCCTTTTCCTCCACCCTTTTTTTTGCCATTCCTCGAAAAGATGACGACGTTTTGTGACGGCTCATTGAATCGTGTATTCGTTTTTTTTTCATTTTCGTACCTCAATGGCGCCAGAAATCGAAGAACCGGTCTGAATCTGTGGCTCGTTTCCCAATTTTTGTCTTGTTTTCGTTGAGATTTTTTTTGCATTCTCGCCGAGAGTTTTCACCAAGAGTAATTGTATTGCAGTAGTGTGTTATATAAACCTGATGTAATTATTAATACTTTTTTATGTTTTATTTGTTAACTGCACAGTGCTGTAAGAAAATTTTTTTTCTTGCACGGTGCAGTCAGAAAAAAATCACAATTTTTTGACTGCACAGTGCAGTTAGAACATTTCTCTTTCTTGCACTGTGCAGTCGAAAAATCATGATTTTTTGCACAGTGCAGACGTTGCGACAAAGGAAAATGTCTTTGCACTGTGCAATCATCATGTCTGTTTGTCGACTGCACAGTGCAGACGTTGCGACAAACAAAAAGGTTTTTGCACTGTGCAATCATCAAGTCTGTTTTTCGACTGCACAGTGCAGTAAGAACATTTTTCTGTTGTGCACTGTGCAGTCGAAAAATCATGATTCTTTGCACAGTGCAGTCAGAAAAAAATTTTGTTGCACAGTGCAGACGTAGCGACAAAGAAAAAGGTTTTAGCACTGTGCAATCATCATGTCTGTTTGTCGACTGCACAGTGCAGTTTGAAAATTTTTCTTTCGTGCACTGTGCAGTAAAAAATCATAATTTTTTGCACGGTACAGTCAGAAAAAAGTCCTTTTTTTGGTAAAATCATATCGGATACAGCCTGAAAATTGAATACGACGTCTCAGAAATCGTATTTTACAATTCCAATCGCATTTTCAGATCAATGAAGATCTCAACCCTCCGAATATGGCTCCTTTCCACCTTATCCATGTGCACAATTGCTCTGATCCTTTGTTTGATCGCGTTACCATCAATGTATTTGGAGATGAGACAAATTTATGGTGACGTCATGATGTCTGTTGAGGATTTCAAGGTGATTTTTTTGATACTTTTGGATACTTTTTAAAAAATTTTTTTCTAATGTCTAAAACAATATTTTGATGCTTTTAAAAGATTTCAGATGAATACAGACAAAGCGTGGGTGGATTTGATGTTGGTTCAGCAGGAATTTACCCTAAAACACGATGGGATTTTGATAAATCCGTTTGTGAAGATCTCCAGGTCCAAAAGAGCGCCTAAGGCGCAGGCCGCCAAAACTTTGGGCGACCATTGTAATTGTGGAGTGGTCCCGACCTGTCCTCCCGGCCCTCCTGGCCCGCCTGGACTGCCTGGAGAACACGGATTTCCGGGATTTCTGGTGAGTTTTAGGATTCGCAAGATATGTTTTTATCCGACTATTGTAATTTTTTTTTTTTTTTTTTTTTTTTTTTTTATTGTAAAATACGCTCGTAAACCCTTCGTATCGAATTTCTAGGCAGAAAATATACTACGCCTTTTCAAACGTCCCGTAGGCTTTTTGTCGCGACGCACAGTGCATTTTTCCTTCTTTTTGCACGGTGCGCGCCCCTTTTTGAAGCATTTTGCACGGTGCAAACCTCAAAAATGCCATTTGCACTGTGCAAAATTCCACGCAGCGACGTAGTTGAAAAACGCGTTGCGTCGCGGCGATATTTCGATTGCACAGTGCAAAAGGTCAAATGCACTGTGAGAAATGTGCACTGTGCGGCGCGCGACAAAAAGTCGACTAGTCGGCGCCAGAATTCGTGAGACTTTTTTGCACTGTGCGGGCACTTATTTTTTCTGTTTTGCACTGTGCAAGTAGTGTCGCAAAAGAAGAAATCGCTGGAAGAAAGTGCATTTGCACTGCGCATTTTCCCATTTTTTTGCACGGTGCGCGCGCCGTTTCGAAGCATTTTGCACTGTGCGGACCTCAAAACTGCCGTTTGCACTGTGCGTTTGTCGCGCGCGCAAACTTCGCATCAACGTAGTTGAAAAAAGCTTGCATCGCGGCGATATTTCGATTGCACCGTGCAAAAGGTCAAATGCACCGGGAAAAATGTGCACTGTGCGGCCTGCGACAGAAAGTCAACGGGACTTTTGAAAAGGCGTTGCAAAAAGGGCTTACAGAGAAGACGAGCATACATCGACTATTACTCTACTATCAGTATGTCGGGAAAATAATGGGCACTTTGTGGCATCAACAACCGTATCGCCGGCGAGAAAAAAATGAATGCACCGTGTCGCGGAAAAATCAAATTGTTTTTCACTTTGGCGACGCGATCGGCGCAGCGACAGAGTACTCATTATTTTCCCGACGGACTGATAGTAGTCGAGTCGCTGAAGTGATTTCAGCGACATGCACTGTGCAAAATCAAAAGTTCTCTTTGCACTGTGCAATTTCTTGCGTTTTGCACCGTGCAATAGGCTTTTTTGGGCTGTCGCTCGCACCCTAACCTTTTTTGCACCGTGCAAATAACAAAAAATAACTCCAGCGATGCTTAGACGGACTAGTATTCGTATTTTCATAAATTGCCATGGAGTTTTTCTCGTTTGCACGGTGCATTTTGCACTTTTCCCGCACTTGTCGCCACCGCACTGTAAATTGCACTCTTTTCGCACAGTGCAAACCTCAAAAAAAGCCGTTTGCACTGTGCAAAAAAGGTCAGGATGTGAGCGACAGCCGAAAAAGCCTATTGCACGGTGCAAAGCAAACCTTTGTTTTCGCACAGTGCATGTCGCGGAAATCCTGAGCTTTTTCGCACCGTGCAAGCACCAAAGATTACTGCAGCGACTTTCCGGACGGGCTATTAATCTTAATCTGTTTGATGGTATCTATCCTCCTTACAATGTTCGTTTCAGGTCCCCCCGGTCATGACGCGCCCGAGACCTACAATCGAAATTGCGGCCTCTCCACCGGCGTCTGCATCAAATGCCCCGCTGGCCGCCCGGACCCAAAGGTCCGGACGGCGAACCGGGCTTCCCGGTCCGAGCGGTCCCGCCGGCCCGCCGGCGAAATTATCGAGTTCGGCGGGCCCGCCCGGCCCGGTCGGACCGCGAGGCGATCCCGGCCACCCGGCGAGACCGGCCTCCCGGTCCGCCCGGCAAAAAAGGCAAATCGGTGGTGGTGCAGGCGGGCGTTCCCGGCGCCAAAGGCCCTCCGGGCCTGCGAGGACAGCCCGGAATTCCGGCGCACCGGGAGCGCCCGGTGCGCCGGGCGCTGTGGCGCCGAAGGCCTGAGGGCCCGGCGGGTGGCGCGGATTGGACGGCGAGAGCGGAGGCGTAGGCCCGCAAGGGAGGGATCGCCCGGAGAGGACGCGGCCTACTGCCCATGCCCGAAAAGGGTGAATATCTACACGTTGCGGGACAACGCCATCGACATGGACGACAAGGACGTCGTCAAAAGCTATGGCCATGCAGTTTTTAAGAAGTAACTGAGTGAATGTCGCTGTAAATTATGTATTTATTCCCAATAAATATTTTGATTATTTATATATTTATATATTTGCAAAATTTTTGAAAAAAAATCCGCACTATGCAGAACCACAAAAAATTTTTTTGCGATTTTGCAAACGAAAAATTACTATTGACTTCAAGACATCGAAGACAATTTTCCCACAAAAAATCAAAAATTTCCCTGCGCAATTGGCAGATATATCGAAAAAAATGTCTCCTCGCACTCCGCATTTCGCGTACTCTCTCAGCGATCGTTGAATATTTTCGCCGCCCTCTGAAATTCAGAGCTGATATTTTCGGGGATTGATATGTGACCTATGTCGACGGTAGGTGCCAAATTTTACAACGATTCAACCATCTTGCCTCGAGCAATAGGCCCGCAAAGAATTCTGCACAGTGCAAATAAAAAAAATTTTTTTTTTTTGATTTTTTTCTCCGTAATTCAAAAACTTTTTATTTTTCAAACAATAATTAAGCCTACGAGGCCGTCCGTAAAGTCGCTGGAGTGATTTCGGCGACATGCACTGTGCGAAAACAAAAGTTCCCTTTGCACTGTGCAATTTCTTGTTCTTTGCACCGTGCAATAGGCTTTTCTCGGTTGTCGCTCGCATCCTGAGCTTTTTTGCACAGTGCAAACGACACAAACTGCATAAATTTTGTCGCTTTCCGCACTGTGCATAAAAAACCTCCATTTTGCACCGTGCATTTGATCTTTTTTTGGTTTTAGCACTGCGCACCGACATATCGCTGCGACATAAGCAAGTTTCAACTAAATGTCCATGCACCTTTTGAAAATACTCTAAGTCTATCCGGAAAGTCGATGGAGTGAGTTTTGGTATTTGCACTGTGCGAAGAAAGTCAGGCAAGCGACAGCCGAAAAAAGCCTATTGCACAGTGCAAAAGGCAAGAAATTGCACGGTGCAAAGGGAACTTTTGGTTTCGCACAGTGCATGTCGCCGGAATCACTCCAGCGACTTTACGGACGACGGACTAGTAGTTATAGATGGTAAGTTTCAAATTTTAAAACCATTCAACCATGTTGCCCCGGGCAATAAGCTAATTCTGCACAGTGCAAATAGAAAATTTTTTTTTTTTTTTTGAATAATCCAAAAATTTTTTTTTCCAAATCATAACTAAGCTTATGACTAACCAAAGTCAACTGCTCTAGCGACAAATCAGTAAACGTTTTCCGTTTTTTCGGCTTTTTGGTTTATGAGACGCAATTTTTTTTTATTTTTTCTCAATGATAAAGTCAAAAAAAGTGATTGAAAACAGATTCATCTATCTCAATTTTTCTCGTATCTTTTTTTCGAATTTTTAAACCCTCCAGGCGGACAAATTGGTTTTTGCTTCAGTGAAAGGAATATACTTGTACTTTGTTTTGGATCGCTTATTACTTCTTTTGGGAAAGGGAATATAATTTTTTTTTTTTTTTTTGAGATCGCTTATTAGAAGTAGTCTCACAAGAATTCGTAAGACTTTTCTGCACTGTGCAAGTCATTCAAGTCATTCGTTTGCACTGTGCTTTTTTCTCTTCCTGCACAGTGCAGAGTTTTGTCGCTTTTCCCGACGCCTTGTGTTTTGCACGGTGCAACAGTTTTTTTCGAAACAGTCGCACGGTGCGGACAAAAAACGACTTTGCGACTTTCTTTGCACTGTGCCGTGAAAAAACCGTTTGCCGCACAGTGCAAAGAAACCAAACCACTAGCGAATGTGTTTTTTATCGCACAGTGCAAAAAGTTTTGGCCTGCACTGTGCGATCGTGTTAAAAAAAATTTTGAATTCATGCACTGTGCCATCCAAAAACAGTTCGTCGCACAGTGCAAAACGTTTTTGGCTGCACTGTGCAAAAAAATTTGACAAGATTGCACAGTGCGGTCAAAATAAATTGGCGTTTCTTGCACTGTGCGGCTCTAGTTGATCTTTAAAATGATTTAACACTTTTTTAAATTTTTTAACGGCTTACTACTCCGTCCGTATTGTCGCTGGAGTGATTCCGGCGACATGCACTGTGCGAAAACAAAATTTTTCTCCGCACTGTGCAATTTCTTTCTCTTTGCACCGTGCAATAGGCTTTTTTCGGCTGTCGCTCGCATCCTGAGCTTTTTTGCACAGTGCAAGCACCAAATATTACTACAGCGACCTTCCGGACGGGCTAGTATTATATTTTCCCTCCACCGGAAAAAACCCTCTTGCGAAAAATCAGTTGGCGACTGGATTTTCAGATCGCAAGTTCATCTTCTCTTTTCCAACTTGAGTCGATTGATTTGACGTGTTTATTCGAAGACCCATAAATCTTCCTTGCGAAGGCCCGAAACTGTCGCCAAAAAAGTTTGTCGCGTTCCTTCCAAAATGGCCGAAAAGACGCATAATGTGGTGGTGTTTGGCGATGGAGGAGTGGGAAAGAGTGCGTTGACAATTCAATTTGTGCAGAACACTTTCATCACTGATTACGATCCAACGCTGGAGGATAGCTATCGCAAACAGGTGGGTTGATTTTTCATTTTTTTCGCAGGGTGCAAACTTTCTTTGCACTGTGCAAAATTCCAATCGCACTGTGCAGTCCAAAAATCTATTTTGTGTACTGCACCGTGCGACAATTATTTTTTTGCACTGCGCAAAAAAACTTACGGTCTTCTTGGATTGCACAGTGCAGATGAAATTTTTTTCCTTTTTGCACTGCGCGAAATTTTTAGATTTCCAATCACACTGTGCAGTCTAAAAAATCTATTTTGTAGGCTGCACCGTGCAATTCAATAAAAAAAATTTTTGCACTGTGCATTAAAAAAATTCCCACGGCACAGTCTATAAAACAGACTTTTTAGACTGCACAGTGCAATTGGAAGTCTAAAACTTTCGCACAGTGCAAAACGAAATAAAATTTCGTCTGCACTGTGCAATTAAAAAATTTGCTATGCACTGTGCAGTCCAAAATCAAAAGATTTTAATTTTGCACTGTGCAATACAAAAAAAACTAAAAATCGTTTCGCACAGTGCAACAAAAAAATTTTTTTAATTGTCGCACGGTGCAGTCCACAAAATAGATTTTTCAGACTGCACAGTGCAGAAAAATGTTCTGAAGTACCGCACTGTGCAATTTTTAGGTAGTAATCGACGACAAAGTTTGTGTTTTGGACATTTTGGATACGGCCGGACAAGAAGAATATGACGCAATGCACGATCATTACGCTCATAATGGCCATGGTTTTCTTTTGGTGTTCGCCTTAAACGATTATGCATCGTTTATGAACATACGAAAGTTTAGAGAGAAGGTTAGAAGGGCCAAGGACTCGGATGAGGTAAGAGGAATGTGTTTTTGAAGATTTTTTGAGTTCGATTTTGATTAAACTAGGGAGAAATTAAGATCAGAATTCTTTAAAGCATATTTGTAATTTTTAGCTCGCAGCTTGCCAAAAAATCGAAATTTCTTGTCGAAAATTGGCAAAAATTAAAAAATTTATTTGCGATTGTTTTTACTGGTCTGTTCGTAAAGTCGCTGGAGTGATTTCGGCGACATGCACAGTGCAAAAAATCAGGCGACAGCCGAAAAAACCTATTGCACGGTGCAAAAAGCTACAAATTGCACAGTGCAAAGGGAACTTTTGCTTTCGCACAGTGCATGTCGCCGAAGTCATTCCAGCGACTTTAAGGACGGACTAGTATGCTCGCCTCACTTCATTTTCCCTATGCACTGTGCATTTTTATGACTTTTTATCTGTGAAATAATTTCTTCGAAAATTTTGCACTGTGCAACCATGGGAAGCTTTTTTTTGGTTATATCTTTTTGCCTTTCAAATGGAAAAAATTGATTTTTTGCATAAATATTGTACTCTCCATTTCAATTCGAGTGGCAAATTTTTATTTTGAAAATCGAGGAAAAATTCTTTTTTTTGGATTTCTCGACCAAAAATGCCTACTACAATATAAAACGCCCCTCTTTTTAGGTCCCAATAGTCATTGTCGGAAACAAAAGTGATCTCCCCTATCGCACTGTGACCCCATCGCAAATCGAGGAGCTTTCGCAGGCCTTGAATTGCGCCTATGTTGAGACGTCGGCCAAAACCCGCCAAGGCGTTGATGATGCCTTCTACGAAGTGGTGCGAGCAGTCCGAAAATTCGACAAAAAAGAGAAAAAACGGGCCAACGAGTACGAGAAAATGTTCGGCCGACGGAAAAAGAAGTCTTGCACTATAATGTGAATGGGATTTTTTGGCGATTTGAAGAGAAAAAAGTCCAAAAAATGGATGAAAAACGAGTCTCAAACTGCATTTTTCATCCCTTAAGGTCCTCCTTCCCCCTCAACTTGCATTTTTTTCCTGTTTTAAGTCCTCAAATATATTGTCATAACTAGTATTACTGTATAATACAACTTTTCCCACCTCACTTATGCCATGCCGCCCCTTTGCCTCGTCTCATAACAACCGATTTTTGACAAATGACCTTGCCAATCTTTTGAAATGACAATTTTACCCCAAAGATCGGTCGATTTGCCCTTATAATAAAGAACCAAAAACAATCTGAATCGGTGTAAAAATGGATGAGAATATAAAAGCAAAGAGCAGCAGATCTTACAGTCAAATTGAGTAACACTCAACTCGAAAACATGAGATTTCAGCTGTTTTTTATTATTTTAGCTATGATTTTGATGATTTCTGGTAAGTTATGTTATAACCTTTTTCTTAACAAAATTTAGTAAGTAAAATACGATTTAAAATAAAGAATATAGTCTAATCTATCAATTAAAACCCTATCAGATTCTGTAACCCAGCAAAATCCATCAAAATCGACTGATCTCCCGACCAGCAAGGAGGAAACTGTGCACACCCAAGAAACGGATAAAAAATTGGGCTTACTGAACAAAGGAGAAACTAAATTGTCTTCTAATCAAGCCCCTGGTTACAACTACGGCCAAGGCAATGCATATCCGGTAGATACCAGCTTCAATGGAGCCATGAGAGCACTCGGATTACCTCCACTAGCTGATGGACCATAAATAATATAAAAAGTTGTATTCTCTTATTTTAAAAATAAGAATGTGAAATGAAAATTAAACTAAAGGACAGATCGCACTGTATTTTACCCCTAACAAGCAAAAATTCATTGATTTCCATCCAAATTTTTATAAAATTTACCTAAAACAAGGTCAACAACAACTATATCTAACATCCTTATGATTTCTTTCCTGCCTTGTTTTTTCTGTTGAAAATATCATCAGCATACGAGTAGGTCGGTAGGCGCTGCATCAATCTGCAAAAAATCGTATTAATTTTGTCTTCACGACGAGAAATTTATATTATACTTGGCATCAGATGTCTCAAGCCTAAAAATCAAAGAAAATAATACAAAACCCCACCGGTAAGGTCGCTTTCCAAGATCAGGCTGAGGATGAAGTTTCATGAGGTTGTTCATTTGAGCTGCGGACAGAGTTGGACCACTCGAATCATCTCCAAGAGTTCCTTTCTTAATGGCCTCGGTATTAATTGCGGCCTGACGTTCGGACTCATCAATACATCGCATATACGACTCATGGAAGCCCTGACAAGGAAGATTATCGTATTCCCACTTTTTAAACAACTGAACAGAACTTGAAGCTCCTGAGTGCAAGATGAACCTAGAATTATATTATTTTAGGCTGCTTGAGCGAAAATTTTTGCGTCTCTGAGTTATCACGAGTTCAGTCAGCTAGTAAAACCTCTAATATCCATGAACAAACATTATTCAAGCAAGAACTTACCAGCAACTTTCTGTTTCCTCACAGTAACTTCATTTTTGCCGGCCAATGGAATGACTTCTGAATAATAGACCTTCCGAGGTTGAAGAGGACGCGCTCTATTCCCTTTCTGAAGCACATGGGCTGTGAAATTCATCGTACCACCATGTATCCAGCGCTGGCTAGCGAAAACTTTCACCAGAAGTCAGAAAATCCAAGAAAATCCACTTGTAACGGAATGCCAAAATTTTTGGCATTCAAATTTTTCGCTGTGAAACGAAAATAAATAACTTTGGAAAAAGTTTTTTCGGCAAACTGTTGTCGAGAGTTTCGAAATCTGGACTATGCGGGTAAGTAAAGGTCTATATGTGCTTGTATTTTTGCCCTGATGGAGGAGCAAGACGGTCGGATTGTGCGGCGAGCTGTAAATTCAATTTTAAGCCAGGTAATTCAATATTTTTCATGTATAACATTGTTTTTGGCTTTAGTTTGACTTCAAGACGAATGAATTGAATCAAAGATACCTCAAAGAGATCAAGAGTGTGATTAAGAAGAATGATGGGGTCGTTCTTGGCTTTTGCATTCAGATTTTTGAGGAGTTGAACAAGAATGATTGTGATCGAAGACTTGGAACGGTTCTTTTGACTGACTACTTCTTCCAGCGCTCTCACAAGTTTCGTCTGGAGTTGATCAAGCACCTGCAAGACTTTCTGATGCTAACTTTGGAAACGGACGCTGTACGATGCCCATTGCCGGGACCAATTTCGGCCGCTAAGAACTTGAAGAAGTGGTCGATAAAAATTGTCAAAGGCTGGATTGAGAAGTTCGGTGAGGGCTATGTGAAGCTAAAGGGAGCTGAGAAATTCCTCAAAGACAATAAAAACTTTGATTTCCATTCTGTTGGGGCTGATTTGCTGGTGAGATTTCTATTTCTCTTTTTTCGAGTTTTAGGTACTAAAATAAGGTCGGAATAGCTGAACATTGCTTGAAATTGCAGATCGAACGGCGTCGAGCAGAAGAAGAGCAGTTCAGACAACGTGTTCAAGCGAAAAAATGTGGGGATTCGATTGGTCGGGTCCTCGCAGAGAGCAAATCTGATATTGAGAGGACGATAAATGAATGTCGCAATTCTATTGATCTTTTGTATCCGGATATCTTTCAAAATGGTGATGGAGAGAAGGCTGGGACTTCCAGTGAGCTAACCCAAGCGGAATTTCAAAAGTTGCATGGATATAAGAACAACACCGAGCTTCAGATTGAGATCACATCAGGTGAGCTAAAATAATATCAGAAAAGTGGGAAAGTGACTGTTTTTGATAGTAAAATTAGTTTAGAAACGTAGATAACTTAATAATCTGTAGTTTTCAGCCAAAGTAACGATTGAAGAGACCGAGGACAACGGCATATTAGTCAATGCATTAAAAGATGCTGCGATTTTGCTCCGAAAATCTTTTTCAACTCTCCAGAAATGGCTCAAACGACTGATTGAAGTCGGCGGCGATCAAAATCAAGCCCTTGTCAAGAATATTGTCGATCTGAAAGGACAGATTCAACGAGAACTAACTAGATGTGATCGATTGCAAATAATTAAGCCTGGTTCGGATAGTGAAGATAATGAATCTGATGGTTTTGTTGATGTGGAAGATGATGAGGCCGCTGTATTAGGATTTGACGGTCCTGACGTGCGATTTTAAGCCGGTTCTTGCAGAAAATTTGGAATTTTTGACCTTATTTTAGATGTTTTTTTCTAATTTTAGATGGAATTCAAAGAAGAAGTGGCTGAAATCACCGGAAATGATGAGCAAAAGCCTTCGACGTCATCAGAACCTCATGTGGAAACGGAGAAGCCTCAGGGGAATAAGGAAATTCCAAACATTCCGAAATTAAGATATGGCTTGGACCTGAAATATTGGGGCCAAAAGATCGAACCGGCTGCTGTGGAACGCAATCTGTATGATGGACATCGGTTTTGGAAGGGTTATGACCCGGGAAGTGATACGGCAAAGGAGTCGGAACAAGTTTATACGGAACGAGAAATTTTGTTCATTGGAAAACGGCCGGAAATCAAAAAAAGCTGCCGATTCCCGATGGATAATGGGAAATTGTGCCCCCGAATGGACCTGGAGCGATGCCCATTCCATGGACCGATCGTGGAAAGAGACGAAATGGGCTTTCCTGTCCATGAATTGGGAAGAAAGTAGGATTTTTGAGGATTTTGGATATTGTAGTAGATTAAAAGCGAGTCGTTTGGTTGGAAAAGGGAGTAGAAGGAGTATGGAGCCGGAATAGAGATTTATAAAGGTACGGGCGATCTGTGGAGGGCCAAAAACCAACAGATTTATATTGTTTTAGACGATTTTTGATGAAAATGAGAGAAACTCGGAGCTTTTGGAAAAAATAGGGAAGTGTATGATAGAATAAGTGTTGAAAATTACATTTCGATGTCGTAAGAGATTGTTTGGAATATATTTTACGTGAGATTTTGCCGAAATTTTACTAAAAATGTCATAGATAACCTTTTTGGTCGAAAAGTTAATATTGTTATTGATTTTGGGGCTTTGAAGTATTAAAAAGGCCGTTTATGATCGTATCATGGAGAATAGCCGAATTTTTATTATTTCGAAATTTTTTGGTTGAAATTTCAAAAAAAAAATCAAAAAATTTCGAATTTTGTTCAAAAAATCACGAAATTTTCCAATTTTAGTGCTCTAGAAGCGTTGAAAAACGCGGAAGAGAAGATCAAAAGACGTGCCGAGCAAGAGGAACGCGAGTATGTTCGCGATGTAGAAGCCGCCGTCGGAATTCCCCTTCAAATCGACCGGTCGAAGCGGAAACGCAAACCTTTTGGAAATCGGAGCTATGGAACGGCCAGAAAACGCGAAAAAACGGAAGGAGAGAGGTCGCGGGAACGGTGGAAGTGAGTATTTTGGATGCGAAAGGAAATGAGGAATCGTATTTTAGAAGAAACTTTTCGATCGTCGAGCAATGCGAAGAGTTGCCGAGACTTTGGCCGAAATTCAAAGACATCGCGCCCAAAAAAGCTTTGCAAATCAGTTCGTCAACGCCGTTAGTCGATGAATTTTGCGATGAAAATGTAGCAAAAGGAGTGGTCTTGACTTGTACTAACTTATTTTTGCATTACATGATAATCAATAACGTGATTTTTGGGCAGTTTTTATATTATTTTAGATAGCTCTGGTGAAATTTTGGAAAAATGGCTGTGAAAATTTTTGTGACCGTTTTTAGAGCATATAAAATGTAAAATACGGCTTGTCCAATCGGATTAGTTATTTTAGACGTCATTTTTGGCCGTTCGAAAGTTTAAAAATTCAAATTCCCGCCAAATTTGGCATTGTGTTTTATGGTTGTCCGGAGCTGTAAAAGTTGTTGAGAAATGGCCCAGATTAATGTTAAAATGCGCCATTGTATGTTTTGACCTTTTTAAAACTGTTTTTTCTGTTTGTCATAATTTTTTCTCCGATTGCGCAACGCGGATGCGCCTCGATCTTTACACTTTCAAAAAATAGCAAAATCTCCCCGTCGCCGTCGCAAAAAATGACTTGAGATCCCGGCACTCCCTTCATCAGTCATTCGAAAAAACATTTAGATAGCAATCGGTAGGAAAACCCGGTTTTCCCGGACATTGCGCAACGCTTTATAAAGCGCGATGATTCGGAGGTAAAAGATGTCATTTGGCATTATGAAGGTGTTGATTGTGTTGAGTGTGTTGGTTGTTGGACTAGTCTATTGCCAGACCAACCCCGAATCTTCGGTTCATTGGCGTAAGTGCGATTTTGGAGGTTTTGGGATATTGTAGTAGGCATTGGATACAAAAGTAGTGACAAGCATTGCTTATATGGTAAAAATCGGGGATGAAAGGACGTATGTCTTTTGTATGCCTTGTATTTTCATTTTCTGTCATTTAACTGCAAGCAATTTTTAAAAAATTTGAATTCCCGCCATTTTTGGCATTCCGTTCGGTTATGTTTAGTTTAGCTAGAAAATAGCTAAAAGATGTTCAATGTCGAGAAATCTATTGTAAATTCGATTCAGGTTGTCTTAAAACCCATACGAAAATTTCAACTTTTAAATTCCCGCCATTTTTGGCATTCTGTTTTATATCTTCTAAACTAATCAAATCAGATCGCAAAGCTTAACTGTGATCTCAAAGCAGTGAAACAGAGCTAAATATACAACTTATTGTTGTAATTTTTTATCCATTAGAAGTTTCGATGGCTTTCAGAGAAAAAATTATATTATCCATGAGGATCAGATCAAAAATTTTTGATTTTTTATCTGAAACTATTAAATATAGATGAAATAGGTATGATAATTAATACCAAAGGAAATGCGGACCTTTTTATATTGTTTTTCTTCAGAATGGAGAGACTTAATTTGCACCACGAAGGAAGGAAGTGGTCCCGACAAGATCAGCAAGGAGAAGGCCAGCTGCACGATTGCTCTTCGTGAAACTGAATCTGATCGATCTCGACGATTGGGAGAACAGGAAGCCGGCTGTTTTGATGTGAGTTATAATATTTTTTCTAAGTTTTTTTCAGCTAAAATTACCAATTTGGTATTTTGCACTGTGCGTCAAACCAGAAAACTGTTTTTTGAGCTGCACAGTGCATGAAAAATTAAATTTGAGGTTGCACTGTGCAGTAAGAGGGATTTTGTTTAGTACTAAAAATTTGCACAGTGCACATTTCAATTGTTTTGCACAGTGCAAATTTTAATTTTTTTCGCACTGTGCGGTCAAACCAGAAAACTGTTTTCTGAGCTGCACAATGCATGAAACATTTAATTTGATGTTGCACTGTGCAATAAGTGGGAAGCTGTTTAGTACCAAAAATTTGCACATTGCAATGGGGGATTGCGCAGTGCAAATTTTAATTTTTTTTGCACTGTGCGGTCAAACAAGAAAAGTGGTTAATGAGCTGCACAGTGCAGATAAATGAAATCTGATGCTTTCACCGTGCAGTAAAACGACGATATTGTCATTTTTAATATTTGCACAGTGCAAATTTTAATCGATTTTGCACAATGCATATTTCAATTTTTTTCGCACTGTGCGGTCAAACCAGAAGACTGTTTTCTGAGCTGCACGGTGCATGAGAAATTTAATTTGATGTTGCACTGTGCTATAAGTGGGAAGCTGTTTAGTACCAAAAATTTGCACAGTGCACATTTCAATGGGATGCACAGTGCAAATTTTAATTTTTTCTTGCACTGTGCAGTCCAAAAAAACATGGTTCTTTTTCGAATGCTCAGTGCAGAAAAATGAAATCTGTTATTTTAGTAAAACGACAGTAGTAAAACAACAGTATTTTTAAGATTTACACAGTGCACAATTGAATGGATTTTGCACAGTGCAAACTTTTGGTTTTTCTGCACTGTGCAGTCAAAAGAAAGGTGTTTTTTGAGCTGCACAGTGCAAAATAAAATTTCGTTTAACTGCACCGTGCAACAAGCTTTTGTTCAATTCGCACTGTGCTATAAATTTTGCGTAATCAAATTTTTTTTCAAAATTTTCAAATTTTTTTCAGGAGACCGTCAACGGCACCGTTCGCACCTATTGCGACCTCCATTGTCCACATGCGGACACCGTCTACCTCATCAAACGTGACCCGCAAATCCACCGTTCCTGTTTCGTCTTCTACACGCATCGTTTGGAGCGGCGCGGAGACGATTGGTTCTTGTGGAGAGACAAGAACTGCAGACAGTCGCAGATCACCTTCACCATCAGATGCGAGTTCCTCTTCAATCGAAGGGAATTCCCCTCCGACAAGGAGGTCTTCGAACGCGCCAAGAAGAGAATTGCCTGAGGCAATTTGGAGAGAATTTGTATTTATTGAAGGGAAATAGGTCGAAATAAATTATTAGAAGACATTTACGGAGCAATTTATCTGAAGAGTCCTCTATGGAACGCTATGAACTTGATGTCTTAAAAAAATGTCAAAATTTGAAAAAGTATGACATTTTTTTGCGAATTTTGTCATCAAAAGTCTCATGGCTATTTCTACCACAGAGGGTAATGTTTCCACAAAAAATCAATTTTTTCCCCGCGAAATTGGCAAAGTTATAGCCAAAAAGCGTTTTTTCTCTGACCGCTCTCTGCGTTTAGCGCGCTCTCTCGGAAGATCGTTGAATATCTCGGCGCTCCCTGCAAAGCACGAGCTAAAATTTTCAGCTATTGATGTGCGGTCCATGCTTGATATTTGTGCAAAATTTTAAAAAAATCGAAGCGTCGCTCTTGTAGTACTTCCCTTGTAAAGCAAAACACATAATTAACAAGAAGTCTGTAAATTTTAGTATTGAAAGTTAAAAAAATCTCAAAACTAGTCGGTCCGGAAAGTCGCTGGAGCGATATTTGGCGATTGCACTGTGCAAAAAAGGTCAGAGTGCGAGCGACAGCCCAAAAAAGCCTATTGCACGGTGCAAAAAGCAAGAAATCGCACAGTGCAAAGGGAACTTTTGTTTTCGCACAGTGCATGGACATTTGTCGCTTTCCGCACCGTGCACAAAAAACCCCATTTTGCACTGTGCAATCGGACTATCGCGGCGTTTCAACTGCGTCGCTGCGTCGGCGCCCGAATTTAGCACAGTGCAAAGGGAACTTTTGAGGTTTGCACTGTGCAAAAAGGGTGAAATTCACTGTGCGGCGGCGACAAGCGTGGGAAGTCTTTTATCGCCGGCGCACAGTGCAATTCGCTTTTTTCCCCCTATTTGTCGCTCACGCACCGTGCATTTTGCTGTTTTTCGCACAGTGCAAGGTTGAAAAAGCGGTTTGCACTGTGCGAATGTGCGCAGCGACGCAGTTGAAACAAAATTTACGTCGCGGCGATTGATGAGAGGGTGTAAAAAATAGCGAGAAAAATAAAGTGCATGTCGCTTGGGTAAAAATGGGAAATCTCCGCGACGGCCGCCGAAAAAAGGAAAATGCACTGTGCAAAATTGTCGGGACTTTATGTCGCGAGTAGTAAAAAATAGCATTTCCAAAAAGTGCGTAGACTTTTTTCGCCTTTTATCGCCGGCGCACAGTGCATTTTGCTTTTTTCCCCTATTTGTCGCTCACGCACCGTGCATTTTGCTGTTTTTCGCACAGTGCAAGCTTGAAAAAACGGTTTGCACTGTGCGAATGTGCGCAGCAGCGCAGTTGAAAAAAAGCTTATGTCGCGGCGATGGATGAGACGTTGCGAAAACTTGCGAAAAAGGGTAAAATGCACTGTGCAAAATGCATTTTTCGCCTAGCGATCAAAAGTCTACGCACTTTATGGAAATGCTAGTAGTGTCCGGTTGAATCAAGTCGAAATGACACATAAACGATCCTTTTCTTCTCCGGAGATGTTTCATTTCGTTCGAAACAAAAATAAAAAGGCTACAGTGTAAAGTCAGCGCTCTTGTCGCGTTCTCCGTCGCTTTTGGCCACGGAAAATGCGGCGTTTCGCGTTGTGGATGATCACCGTGATCTTGTGGATCGTAGCGGTCATTTTGGCCGAACATACCGAGCTTTTGGCCAAGGAAGGCGAGTTGTCGCGGAAGTCAGAGTCTTCAAGGCAAACGAGAGATTGTAAGTCGTTTTTGAAGGGGGATTTTGAGGATTTTTTGGCGAAAAAAGTGATTTTAATATTTAAAAAATGCTTTTTTTCAATTTTTTTAAATTTTTTCGCCGATAATTGCATGTTGAACAGAATGCCAAAAATGGCGGGAAATTTGAATTTTTTGAATTTTATTGCGCGGATTTTGATCAAAATTAAGGATAATTAACAGTAAAATTTTTTAATGGGTTATTCCAAGTTGTAACATATCTTTTGACGAAATTACCAGGATTTTTCGGTCGAAAATATCGAAAATTCGACCATTTTTCGGTTTTAGCACGAATATTTGGCATTTTTTTTGAATGTTTAGTACAAAAAGAAAGAAAATCAATATAATGTCAAGACGGCACCAGAAAGAAATCAATATAATGTCAAGACGGCAAAGTTATGGCCAGAAAAAACGTTTTTTCTCTCTGACCGCTCTCCCAATTTCGCGTACTCTCTCGTCGGCAAAGATCGTTGAATATCTCGGTGTAGCTTGAAAGCGCGAGCTAAAATTTTCAGCAATTGATATGTGGCTAGCCACTACGTGTGTGCTAAATTTTAAGAGAATCAAAGCGTTGAATCGCTGGAAATTCCGGGTTTTATAAAATTCCCAATTTACTTTGGAGTAAAACTTCAAGCTTCAAAATTGTATATTCTAAGTCATCCGGAAAGTCGCTGGAGTGGTTTTTGACGTTTGCACTGTGCAAAAAAGGTCAGAGTGCGAGCGACAGCCGAAAAACGCCTATTGCACAGTGCAAAGGGAACTTTTGTTTTCGCACAGTGCATGTCGCGCAAATCACTCCAGCGACTTTACAGACGGATTAGTATGTTATAAGTAACCATCGTAGAGTACTACGCCCATTCAAAAGTGCGTAGACGTTTTGTCGCGCCGCACAGTGCATTTTTCCTCATTTTGCACAGTGCGCGCCTTTTTGAAGAATTTTGCACCGTGCGAACCTCAAAATGCCGTTTGCACTGTGCAAAGCGCTGACGCAGCGACGTCGTTGAAAAAAGCGTTGCACCGCGGCGATATTTCGATTGCACAGTGCAAAAGGTCAAATGCACTGTGCAAAATGTGCACTGTGCGGCCCGCGACGAAAAGTCTTTGGACTTTTTTTCTAATTACGTCGCTGCGTCGGCGCCCGGAGTTTTGCACAGTGCAAATGGCATTTTTGAGGTTCGCACAGTGCAAGCGACATGTTTGAGGTACGCACAGTGCAAAATGCATCAAAAATGCGGGCGCACCGTGCAAAAAGAGGGAAACTGCACTGTGCGGCGCGAAAAAAGCCTACGGGACTTTCGAATCGGCGTAGTACGTTAAGAAATGTATTTTTTGAGTTTCCAGAAGATGCAAATGTTCATCAACGCCTTTCATGGTCATCCGTTTTGTGGGCAGCAGCCTGTGAAGCCGGACGGATCCTTTGAAATTCAATGCAGCACTCAAGGGAAAATCGTCTATGCCTGGTTGGAAATGTAAGCAATCAAGTTGTCGTGTCGCTACCTTTAATTCGAAATACTTGGAGCTTATCGTAAACCCTTCGATTTTTAGTTACCACGCCTGCGATGGGCTCTGTCGAAAGTATTACACTTTGGAGGCCGGCTGGAAAGACGATTACAATATCGTCCTGTCCGATGATGACATGCAAATCAGCACTAACGTGTGTCTGACCAACTTCTATCAGTAATCTAATTGTTGATTGTCGCGGAAAATAAATGATTTCTATGATTTTTACGGAGTAAAATGGAAAAAAGTGGAAATTTTGAGATTTTTTCGAATTTTTTTGATTTTTTCTTAATCATACTCAATGTATATTGAAGTATTATGTTGGGAATTTACTTTACACTGGTTGTTAGTACCTTTGGACAGATTTCACAACTGATTTTTTCTTTGAAAAATCGATTTTTTCGATAGATATCTGTTTTTGTCATCATCAAGTACAATATTATCCAAAAAATTGATGCAAAATTGCTTGAAGATCACATTCTAGGGTTAAGCAACTTATGTAAATTCCATATTTTACCGTTATTTATGATTTTCAACACCTTTTACAGCTCTAGACAAGTCTAAAACACTATGCCAAAATTGGCGGGAATTTGAAATTTTAAACTTTCAAACGACCAAAAAAGAGGTCCAAGATAACTATTTCCATCTTACAAGCTGTTGTTTACATGTTACACTCCTAAATGTCGGTAAAAAGCGACTTTCTAGATAGGTATCCGTTTTTGGCATCATCAAGTACAGTATCATCCAAAAGTCTTCTGTTTTGTTAACTAATCGTAATGACTACGCCCTCTAATTCCTTCGTGGAGCCTCTTAAACTCATCCAAAACATCCTCCGATCCTATTTATCCGTGTCAATAGCAATATTTCCGTGCACTGTGCGATCATATGAAATCTTTTCGTGCGTTCGTCGTAAACAAGTTTACTTTCGGCCGAAAAAGCTCCGAAAATTGAAGGGAGGAGCCGCGAGGGATCTCTGAAATTTTTTTGGAAAAATTTATGAGCAAATGGGCGGGACTTAAAGGGGCAAGAAGGAAAAGAACGCGCACAGTGCGGAGAGCAAAAGAAAGAGGGGGAGATTGCACGGTGCGGAGAGGGAAAAATGAAGGGAGATTTGCACGGTGCGGCAAGGAAAGGGGCGCGACAAAGGAGAAGAGATTGCACGGTGCGGAGAGCAAAACAAAGAGGGGGAGATTTGCACGGTGCGGTAAGGAAAGGGGCGCGACAAAGGAGAAGAGATTGCACGGTGCGGAGAGCAAAACGAGAGCGACAAAGGAGAAGAGATTGCACAGTGCGGAGAAAAAAGTGGGAGCGACAAAAAAAGCGGCTGCACGGTGCGAAACAACAGAGACTGCACAGTGCGGTGAGGAAAGAGGCGCGACAAGGAAAGGAGGAGAGACTGCACAGTGCGGAGAGCAAAACGAGAGCGACAAAGGAGAAGAGATTGCACAGTGCGGCGAAAAAATGGGAGCGAAAAAAAGCGGCTGCACGGTGCGAAAGAAATAGAGACTGCACGGTGCAATGAGCAAATGGAAGGAAACAGACTGCACAGTGCGAACGAGAGAGCCCCATTGCACGGTGCGGCGAATTTTTTGGCAAAATTTGTTTTGATGTCGTGGCTCCGCCCATTTTTTTTATAAGATGGGGTGGAGTATAAATAGACCAAAAAATATTCGAAAACAAAGCCCACAACGGGACTCTTAAAGGCAGTACAAGCTGTTTGAAGAAACTTTGGTCGCCCGACATTATCTACTGAAAATGCAAGACAAAGGCCTCAGAATTCGCCCCGATTTTGATACCGACGTGCTCTGGAAACCACCAGTGGGTAAGTCAATATAGGCTATACTAGCTAGCACGTCCGGAAAGTCGCTGGAGTGATTTTTGACGCTTGCACTGTGCAAAATCCGAGCGAAGCCGAAAAAAGCCAATTGCACGGTGCAAAAAGCATGGAAATTGCACAGTGCAAAGGGAACTTTTGTTTTCGCACAGTGCATGTCGCGGAAATCACTCCAGCGACTTTACGGACGGACAATAAAAACTGATGTCGGGATTTTATGGAGTTTTTCCGTATTTTTTTTGATTTTTTCTTTATTTTAAAATGAGATTTTGTAAAGCGAAAATTTGGAGGTAAATTTCGAAATTTTTGGATTTTTTGCCAAAAGTTCAATAAAAAAATTAAAAGAATCAAAAAAAAATACTACCACGCCGATTCAAAAGTCCCGTAGACTTTTTCTCGCACCGCACAGTGCATTTTTTCTTTTTTTGCACAGTGCGCGCGCCTTTTGAAGCATTTTGCACTGTGCGAACCTGAAAAATGCCGTTAGCACCGTGCAAAGCTCCCGTAGCGACAGAGCCGAAAAAAGATTGCGCCGCGGCGATATTTCGATAGCACAGTGCAAAGGGTCAAAATGCACTGTGAAAAATTTGGACTGTGCGGCGCGACAAAAGGTGTACGGGACTTTGAAAAAGCGGTAGTTTTGTGAAAGATTTATTTCCTTACTGCACAGTGCAGTTCAACAAAATCTTTTTTGCACTGTGCATCCGAAAAAGAACAATGTTTTTTGAACTGCACAGTGCAGTCTCTAATTTAAAAAAAAAATCCAAAAAAAAATTTTTTTTTATTTTTTTTTATTTTCAGCCCGCGTCCGCACCATCAGCGTGGATTCCACGGCCAGCGACGCGGCCGACTCTCCGACCGCGTCGAGCACGGGACGTCGCTTCTCTTTCACCGAAATGTTCACCGGCCCCTTTCATCGTCGCACCTCGCTCTCCGAATCCGAGGGCAGCACGCAGCGCAAGTCCTCGATCACCGAGAACGTCGACTTCAAGGAGTTTATGAAGCGCCAGAAGAGGATTCTGGAGGAGCAATGAGCAGGAGGATGGTGCATATAATCGACGTGTATATATTTATGTAATTTTGCAGAATTTTGATAGTGGAATCTGGGGATAAACCAAATTTACGACCAAAAATGGGGTTTTTTTTTGATTTTTTCGATTTTTTTGAGATTTTTCGGATTTTTAGGTCGTCAAAAAATTATTTTTGGGATTTTTTAATTCAAAAATATTTTTTTTATTTACATTTTCACAAAGTGCATGGACATTTTGTCGTTTTCCGCACCGTGCACAAAAACCCCCATTTTGCACTGTGCAATTCCCTTTTTTGGGTTTCGCACGGTGCAAGCTTTTTTCAACTACGTCGCCGCGATCGTTGCACAGTGCAACAAGCCTTTTTTTGAGGTTTGCACTGTGCGAAAAGGCTGAACTTCACTGTGGCGACCTCTATTTTTGCACCGTGCATTTCACTTTTTTGGTTTTTGCACTGTGCATTGAGTATCGCTGCGACACAAGGAAGTTGCAACCATGTCGCTGCGTCGGCGCCAGCAATTTGCACGGTGCAAACGGAATTTTTGACGTTTGCACTGTGCGAAAAGGCTGAACTTCACTGTGCGGTGGCGACAAGCGTGGGAAAGTGCAAATGCACTGTGCAATCAATGCGACAAATGTCCATGCACTTTATGCACTGTGCGAAAACACAAAAGTTCGCTTTGCACTGTGCAAATTTTCGCTTTTCGCACCGTGCAACTTTATGAAGATACCAATGTCTTCCAGATTCCGCCAAATTACGGTAGTTCTCTCTTTACAGTCTATTTGTTTAAAAAAAATGTCAAATATTTCTGTAAACTCATATTTAGTCTATTTGAACTCCAAAAAATCATTTTTTTCAAGTCGTAACCTCTTAAAAATATTTTACAATCCATGGTTACTTGTACATTACAACCGAATATCCGAACGTTCCGCAAAAATAAACTAAATTGCTTCGTCAACATGTTGATCACTGAGATTTTTATAGACCTGCTTGGGAGACGAATACAGTAGGATGGGAAAAAGGTGGGGGAAAACAAAAGAATAGACCATAATGTAACTTTACACTCACTTTTTCATCTTTTTTATCTCAGTTTATTTATTGTTTGTGTTAGAGAGATTTTATGTATCGCCAAAAAAAGGAGGATATTTCTACCATAGATGGTAATGTTTCCACAAAAAATTAATTTTCCGCATGAAATTGGCAAAGATATGGCCAAAAAGTGTTTTCTCTCTGACCGCACTCCGCATTTCGCGTACTCTCTCGGCCTCAGAGATCATTGAATATCTCGGCTGTTCCTGCAAAGCAGGAACAGCTTTGCAGGTTTGAGCAAAATTGCTAAGATTTTGAGCAAAATTTTGAGAAAATCGGAGAGTCGTTCTAGCAACACTCCCCTAATTTGTTTGTGTCACGGTAAGTACTTGTAGCCCGTTCATCAAGTCGCTGGAGTGAATTCCGCGACATGCACTGTGCGAAAACAAAAGTTCCCTTTGCACCGTGCAATTTTTTGCTTTTTCCACCGTGCAATAGGACTTTATGGGCTGTCGCTCGCACCCTCACCCTTTTTTTGCACAGTGCATGTCGCTGAAATCACTCCAGCGACTTTGCGAACGGATTAGTATTTTGATTTATTAAAATTTTTACCGTAAAAGTGCGATTAAACTGCCTTAGGAAGCAAAATTTGCCCTGTTTTTTATTCGATTGTTTTTCAAAGCCCTTTTCTGGCTCTAAATTTGGTTGTGGACCCAGCTTCCCATCCAAGTCATGCGGCCAAAAAGGAAAACAACTCGCGTTCTTCGCTTCCTTTCCACGGACAGCCAAGAATATTGAATGTCTCATTAAAAACATGTGAAAATATCAGCACTAAAATTGGAAAAACTATTTTTAATTGCACAGAAAATACAAAATTCGTATTTTTAATCTATTTTTAGCGATTTTTCGGTCGAAAAATCTTGTTTAATTTACAAGAAAAGAACTGCAAGTGCGACACTCGGCTTTTCTTTAAATTTTGCACACATTTCAGACATAGGCCACATATCAACTTCTAAAAATTTAACTCGCGCTTTGCAACGAGAGCCGAGATATTCAACAATCTTTGGGGCCGAGAGAGGACGCGAAATGCGGAGAACAGGAGAGAAAAACACGTTTTGGCGATATCTTTGCCAGTTTCGTGCGGAAAAAATTGATTTTTTTGTGGAAACATTACCCTCTATGGTAGAAATAGCCATGAAAGTTTTCATACCAAAATTCGCTAAAAAATGTCACATTTTTGCCAATTTTCAATCTAAAAATCTCGGTCGTTTCTGCAAAGCGCGAGCTAGAAGTCTCGCATAAGTTTAAAAAAAAAAAATACTAAATTTGTCTCCAAGTTTCATCAAAATCTGAGCGTCGCACCTGGGAGTACTTCCACTGTCAGTACTAGTCGTCCGTTAAGTCGCTGGAGTGATTTGGGCGACCTGCACTGTGCGAAAACAAAAGTTCCCTTTGCACTGTGCAATTTCCAGCTTTTTGCACGGTGCAATAGGCTTTTTTCGGCTGTCGCTCGCACCCTGACCTTTTTTGCACAGTGCAAACGCCAAAAATCACTCCAGCGATTTTACGGCCGGGCTTGTAAAAGCTCGCTATTTTTGCCTCAGCTGTCCCTCGGATCTCAGAGATCTCCCCCGTCACAATTTTTTAATGATTGGCGGCGTGACAAATGGCTGTTTTCAGCTCGGCCGGGGTCATTCGGAGGAAGGGTAGAGAAAAGTAACGAAGGATCTTGATTTTGCAGGAAAAATGAATGGAAAACAATTCAAACTACAGTAATTTTCTTGTTGGTAAATTTCTCAGATATTTCGACTTTGAAAATTTGATAAAGCTTACAGGGGAAGTATTCCAAGTGCGACGCTCCGAATTTTGATAAAACTTGAGGAGAAATTTAGTATTAATTTTTCAAAGACATATGTGACACTCCTAGCTCGCGCTTTTCAGAAACGACCGAGATTTTTAGATTGAAAATTGGCAAAAATGTGACATTTTTTTGCGAATTTTGGTATGAAAACTTTCATGCCTATTTCTAACATAGAGGGTAGTGTTTCCACAAAAAATAATTTTTTTCCGCACGAAACTGACAAAGATACGGCCAAAAAATGTTTTTCTCTCTCGCTCTCCGCGTTTTTCGTACTCTCTCGGCCGCAAAGACCGTTGAATATCTCGGCTCTCCCTGCACATGGTAAGCTCAAACTTTCAGAGATATTATATGTGGCCCAGCTAAGCCATGTAGGCCAAATTTGAAGGCAATCCAAGCCTTGACCCCCGAGATATCTTCGATATTATACTTTTGTTATCTATTACAACTAAAGATGTTTCATTTTCCCCATTCGAAAACGTGTTTGGTGTATCAACGTCGTTACTTTTCATCGACCAATCAATCTACAGCTTCATTATCATCAAATCTTTTTCTTTACAGCCCTTTCATAATATAATGTTTGGTGTAAAGGTTGTTTTCGCAACGACTAGAACTATATTTGCGATCTGCGACGAAAAACGTTCTTATCAGTTGTGCAAACGGCCTTGCAAACACGCGGTTTCCATTAATTTTCGAATGAGCGATAAGATTAGAGGGTAGTCGATAAGAGAAACAAAATGAACAACAAGTTTGAGAAAATTGAAAAATAAAAAAAAAATACAAATGGTAGTCCATCAAACAGTTGACGAGTTGATAAGACAATGGCTGATTCTCAATTTACATTGCGGCGATCAGACAAAAAACGATCGAAAATGCGTTTTGAAAAGCTCAAAAGGTATCCAAATGGGAAAAAATTTGATTTTTCGTCGAATTATCAAATTTTTTTTTTCAAAATATGTTTACAGTACCCAAACATTCCGTTTACAGTACTCTTAACACCCTCCTACTGCAAATGGACAGTAAATCCTAAGGTTGTGCCGCCCGTCAAATTGACGGTTTGCCACGGTCAAATTGCCGTCATTTTCGTCAGGTCAAATTGCGCTGTCATTTTGATGGTCAAATTGAATTTTTTTTGGGAAATTTTTTAGAATTTTGGCAAAAAATTGTGAATTTTTCCCGCAAGGAAAAATTTTGACGCCAAAAATTCTTGGAATTTACTGCAAGAAGCCTCCAGATTCAACAACTCAATTCATCAATGAGAATTTGGATGATAGTGACAGCGGGAACGAGAACGAAGATGATCCGAAAATGGGTCTACTAAACTCCTTTTGTTGTTATAAGCTGTTGTTTTAATTTTTACATGGGCTTAAACATGTTTGAAGCCATTATACTACCATGAACAATGTTTTTTGTGATTGGACAGCTTCAAACCGAAAGGACGGAAATTTAACACAATTTGGCGTCATTTTGACAAAACAGACAGCAACTTGATAAAAATGACAGCAATTTGACGAAAATGACAGAAATTGACAAAAATGTCAGCGATTTGACGAAAATGACAGCAATTTGACGAAAATGACAGCAATTTGACAAAATGACAGCAACTTGACAAAAATGACAGCAACTTGACAAAAATGACAGCAACTTGATAAAAATGACAACAATTTGACGAAAATGACACCAATTTGACAAAATGACAGCAATTTAACAAAAATGACAGCAACTTGACAAAAATGACAGCAACTTGACAAAAATGACAGCAACTTGACGTCATTTTGAAAAATTCTGTCAAAATCACAACCCTAGTAAATCCACTATTATTTTTGCAATTTTTGGGCTTAAAAGTGCTTTTATGACCAACTGTTTATCTAATCCCGAAAAAAGTGTTTAACGAGCCTGTTTGCTCCCTTTTTTTTCTTCCCCCTTGGTTCCCAAGGCACGTGGCGCTCACATTTTCCCGATGAGACAGCGACTTTTGAACCGTTACAATCTGCTTCCTCTTGCTTTGGGAAAAAATAGTTCGCCAATCGAAGGGAAAATTACAATTTGGAAAGATTACAGTCGAATTGGAAATTAATTACGAAAATAAAGCGACAAAAGTACTGTAGAAAGAAGTTTTTGGACAAAAATAAATGTCAAGCATGCCGTTGGCACTGTGCAAAGCGCCGACGCAGCGACGAAGTTGAAAAAAGCTTACGTCGCGGCGATATTTCGATTGCACAGTGCAAAAGGTTAAATGCACCGTGAAAAATGTGCACTGTGCGGCATTTTGGAGGTTCGCACGGTGCAGACGGCATTTCTGAGGTTCGCACAGTGCAAAATGCTCCAAAAATGCGCGCGCACCGTGCAAAAAAAGGGAAAATGCACTGTGCGGCGCGACAAAAAGTCTATTCGACTTTTTTAAAAGCGTCGTATCATATACCTGATATACCTCTAAACAATTTTTTCGATTTGTTTGTAAAAATTTTTTATTTTTTCGAAATTTCCAGACCTTGTGACCTTTTCTGAATTCCAAATTCCCTCCAAAAAACATTGGACTTCCATTTTTTTGTCTCCATAAGATTTCATTTTCTCTCCAATGTTGTTTACGTCCGAAAAGACCTCGTGTTTCCTTTTTTCTATCGCTTCATTTGCAAAAAAAACAGAAGGACCGTTATAAAAAATCGGAAAAAAGTTTGTTTTGCACTTTTCGAAGGGAAAATAATACATTTTGAAACATGTTGTAAAAATTTAAGACATGACAGCTCGGCGCAAAAAGTCCTGAGAGTTTATTGCGCACCCAAATTTTGTCGCACACCCAAAAAATGATCTGTCGCTGGAAAAAATGGGAATCGCGAGCAACGTAAGGCAAAAAAATGCAAAATGCACCGTACAAAATAATGTTTTGGGGTCAAAATGCACTGTGCGAAGGGTTTTTCGAATCGCAAAGTGCAAATTCTCAAAAACCCGCACAGTGCACATTTTTAGGGCGTTTGCGCCGAGTACTACGCTTTTTGAAAAGTCCCGCAGAGTTTTTTGCCGCGCCGCACAGTGCACATTTTTCACAGTGCATTTGACCTTTTGCACTGTGCAATCGAAATATCGCCGCGACGTAAGATTTTTTCAACTATGTCGCCACGGGAGGTTTGCACGGTGCAAACGGCATTTTTGAGGTTCGCACAGTGCGGCGCGACAAAAAGTCTACGGGACTTTTGAAAGGTAGCATGTAGTCCGTCTGTGAAGTCGCTGGATAGGATTTCCGCGACATGCACTGCGCGAAACCAAAAGTTCCCTTTGCACCGTGCAATTTCTTGCACCGCGCATAGACTTTTTTCCGCTGTCGCTCGCACTCTGGCCTTTTTTACACAGTGCATGTCGTCTAAATCACTCTATCGACTTTGCGAACGGACTAGTAGCCCTCTTTCCGACTGATTTCCAGTCCGACGCACAGCTTTATTCAAATTTTGACTACAGGCAGGACCAAATTCACCGCAACCTTTCATTTGGGGCAGATCGGCTATTTGACTATGAAGCCTAAACATAGCTAGCCAAAAAATTAGAACGGGTGTTAAGCATATAAGCGACAGCTAAAATTTTTAAATCGCTAACCAAAAACCTGGATTGGCTAGCCAAAGTGTCGATATAATTTTAAAACTCCAAAAAGTCAGTTAGATGCTTAACACCTTTTAGGCTTCAGAGGCAAATAGCCGATCTGCCGCAAATGGAATCTGCCCCAAATGAAAGGTTGCGGTGAATTTGGTCTTGCCTGTAGTCAAAATTTGAATAAATCTGAGCCTCGGACTGGAAATCAGTCGGTAAGAGGGCTACTAGCCCGCTCGCAAAGTCGCTAGAGTGATTTAGACGACATGCACTGTGTAAAAAAGGCCAGAAAGCGAGCGACAGCCGAAAAAAGTCTATTGCACGGTGCAAAAAGCAAAAAATTGCACGGTGCAAACGGAACTTTTGGTTTCGCGCAGTGCATGTCGCGCCAATCACTTCTATTCAGCGACTTCATAGACGGACTACATGCTACCTTTCAAAAGTCCCGTAGACCTTTTGTCGCGCCGCACTGTGCATTTTTCCTCTTTTTGCACGGTGCGCGCGCCTTTTTGAAGCATTTTGCACTGTGCGAACCTCAAAAATGCCGTTTGCACCGTGCAAACCTCCCGTAGCAACATAGTTGAAAAAAGCTGCCCCAAATTAAAGGTAGCCAAAATCACAGTCTGTCGGGAAAGTAATAAGTACAATGTTGCTGGGCCAATCGATTTTTTTATTCTCCAAGTGTTCTTACTGTAACATAACTCCAATCCTATTGCAAAGATCGCGGACTGTTTAAAAAAATCGATATAAATAATAATTTTAATGGGTTACAAAAAGACATTCATTCAAACACTTCGCACTCTTCCTTCAAAACACTTCCCGACCAAAACAAACGACTTCTCAACAACTACGGTAGTTAAATTTAGACCAATTTTCAGTCGTTGTAAACAATAAAATAAAATAAAATAAAAAGTGTTGTTTGGGGAGCGAAAACAAAATTAGAATCTATTTTCGCTTTAATGCAACGGATATTTTTGCAGATTACATCAAAATAAACAGATTAGATGCAAGTGTAATATGCGAAAAGGCCAAATGACGGGAGAAAAGTGAAAATTAATAAAATTTGCGGTAAAAACATTGCGAAACAATTTCAAAATCTTCAATTTCAATTAAAAAAAACTTTTTTTTTCTACTGCGCTGAGCGTCGGACTTGGGACACTTCCGGGCTACCCTTCATTTGGGGCAGACCCATTTTCAGTGGTCGATATAGCCAGAATCTGAGTTCTTCATAGCCAGAAAGTGCTTATAATTGTAAAACGTGGCTATCCAAACGGTCAAAATTGGTTACGGACGCCTTGAATCGCTAGCGAAGTCGTTGCAAGTAAGGGCGGTTTTAAGCTAAGGTAGACGGCTGGAACGGTTGCCAAGCCGTCTTAGTGTCTTCAAAATGAGTAGGAATGGCATCCATTTGGTATATAACACTATCTGCGAGATAAAGACAGCAGTCAGGACTCCTCAAAGTTCTGCAACGCTTTGGGCTGCTATTCCAACGCTTTTTCGAGCAATGCAGGCCAATTGATTACTGTTGTAACCGTTTGTTAAGCGATCTAAGACACTTAAAAGGCATTCTAGATCATTTTCTATCAATTTAAACCCTCAAATACCAGCTACAGAAATTCGGTCTGCCCCAAATGAAAGGTTGCGTACTTCCCTTGTATAATATAATATTTAATTGTCCCATTTTTTGACCTAATGACGAAAACTTCTCCATCACATGTCGTAGGTAACAAGATTGATCCCAAGCTTTTTTTCGACAGTTATTTTTATTACAAACATGCTCTGCTTTGACGTGCAAGTTGGGCCAAAACAAGACTAAAATACACTTTCCGTTTCTAAAAATTCCCCTCTTTATCCAATTTTTCGTGCAGAAAGAAATTCGTAGGCCAAAGAGATGGGGCTTTTTGAAGCCGAAAACAAGAGTACTTTGGTCTAGAATATTTGTTGGCGACAGAGATCATTTTTTTTTGAAATTTGAATATTTTTTAAAAATTTTGAAGCTGATATCGATGAAACTTCGCTAAAATTAAAATAAAAACTTTTCAAGGCATATGCGAGAGTTTTAATCCGCGTTTTGCAGAAACGACCGAGATTTTTAAATCGAAAGTTGACAAAAACGTGAAACTTTTTTGCAAATTTTGGCACAAAAAGTTCTGTGTCCATTCGAACGTAGGGATAACATCTCGGCTGCGTCTGCAAAGCGTGAGCTAAACTTCTCAGTAACTAAAATGTCAGCCATGCCCGATGTGTGCGCAAAATTTTTAAAGAAAATCTGGGCGTCGCAGATCGAAAGTTGGCGAAAATGTGTGTGAAAAGTGTCATGTCTATTTCTACCATGGAGGGTAATGTTTCCACAGAAAATGATTTATTTCCGCGCAAAACTATCAAATTTGCCAAAAAATCGATCCTTTTCTCGCAAAATTCGAAGAGACTTTAGAGAAAAACGTTTTTCTCTGACCGACTCTCCTCATTCTCCAAATTCTCTCCTAAAATCGTGCGATATCTCAACCGCCCTTGCGAAACACGACCTAAAATTTTCACAGATCAATACGTATCCTCTAACGAACATTCACTCCAAATTTCAAAAAAATCGAGCTAGCCTAACCTGTCATAATGACCTATTTTTTGCATCCATCCCCATTTTAGTTGAACAAGGTCAAAATCCACTGAAAGAATAGCGAATACCTTTCGTAAACCAATGATGAGCCCTTGCTCAAGACCTTCTAGTTTTCGCAATCGCTTTACAAACAAACCGTAGACCAAAAATAAATCACAAAACAAGAGAAAATTGAGAAAAAAGCCATAAATTCTCTTGGAGTAGTTATGTTTGCAGCGAAAATTTGAAAAAACAAGATAAAAGATGCACAAAACATTTGAGGTTTGTCAAAACACTTCAAAAACCTTCTTAAAACGACCCGTTTATTCGACTTTTTCAGCTCAAAGTCTAGTATATATAAAATGATAAAACATTAGGATAAAACTGGTTGCAACGTTTCAAAATGAGTTTAAAAATTGGTGAAAGCTGTGAAATTCAATAAATAATAATTAAATTGTTAAAAAATTGTAAAAATAATCAAAATTGCCGTTTTTCAAACAAAAATAATAAATGCAACTGAAAAAAAATCAAAATTCGACATGTTTCTTGTATACTAAATGAATTGGTTCGTCCGGATCCAACTGCCTGAGGCGGGTTTTGCGGATAAAAACGACCGAATAATCGCGGCCCATCAATTCGTCGTTACAGAAGATGTCAAACTCATTGTAATGTGAGATATCGCCGTCGTAGAGGTAGTAGGAGATCAGCCGTTTCAGCGAGGTAATTGTGGCAAGAGCTAGAAACATGTGTCATCAAATGTTCGGACATTAACCTACGAGATAAAGCTATTATATATGTTTTAATTTTGGTGAATCGTCGGCCGGTGTGAGACAAACCGCATCCTTATCCTAGTCTTTATGTGCTAGATGTGTTTCAGCTTCTTCGCAACATACTCCATTGCTTTTCGGTGGCACAACTCCATTTTCGTACTCTAAACATCAGACGTCAAAGAAGGTCAAGTATAACATACCCTGTTCATCCTTTTTGAGAACATGATCGCTCTCTTCCTCGTCTTCGCCGTCAATGATCCCCAGACGTTTCCGTTCTTCGTAAAAAAGCTTTCTTCGCTTTTGTTCGGCTTCCAGAAGACCTGGGACTAGTTTATAGACAATTTCTTGTAAAGTTCGGTCGTAGGTGACGTAATGAGTAGGTGGGATTGATGAATGACAAAGTGGCACTTCGGGCAGTCTTTATTATCTAAAATGAAAGCAATTAGAAAAAAGGACAAAAAAAATGATCAAAATGGCGACAATCCACCATGGCTTATATTTTAGGTAAAACGCGGTGAATTCTCATAAAGTTCTTGCATTTTTTTTATGAAGAGGTTCTCAAACCCTAGCCAAACGCACGGAGAGGCTCATTTTATCTATTAAACCCATCAAACATCAAAGAAATTAGCTAAAAAATGACACATCTATCATGGATAATATTTTAATGTAAAACTCCCCGAGTTCCTCAAATCTTCTCGCAGTTTTGTGCTGAAAATATCTTCAAACTCAAGAATAATCTGTGACGAAACATATACTATCTCACTATTTCATTAGACGTCAAAAAATACCAAGAAATTAGACAACCCAACAAAGCTCAACCATGAATCATATTTTGGTCAAAATCTCGTCGATTCCTCAAAATTCCTCTCAAGCTTTTCAATAAAAAGCTTTCTAAATTCAAGAAGAACAAATAGAAAACATCTTACCTTCGAAGTAAATCAATAAACAACTCTTGCAGAACGAATGAAGACAATCCATGATGGTGATGGCATCTATAAGATAACCCTCGCACAAACCGCACGTCAAGTTCGGATTTAACAGTCTCAACTTGACCATGTAGCCATGTTTCCCGTCCTGAATGTGATCCGGCGTTGCTGGCAGTTTACTCGAGCCAGAACCGTCTTCTTCCCTCTCCGCTTTGACTTTTTTCGACTTTGGCGGCCTTTTAACCGAATTATTGAGGGATTTCATGGCTGAAAAGATGGAATTAACATTCAAAGTTCAAGAGCAAAGGTCTGCGAAATTTTACAGCACAAAATCGAGGAGGGTTTCCTTATTTTAGAGGGGAAATCGAGAAAAAATTGAGAAAATTCACGGAAAAATTAGACTTGAAGCGGAATGCCAAAATTACTGAAAATCAGGGAAGTCGAGGGAGGAGTTGTTTGAAATAGATATTCTAGTTTCTACAGTACTGTAAACCCTCTACCAACTGCATTCTCAATCAAATTACACTCCGAATTTGTATAATATTCAGCAATTTTATCTAAAACATCATTTTTATCCGCAAAATTTTGGGTTTCCCTCGAGAAACTGTAATTTTCTAATGTAAAATGATGGAAACTGTAAACTTTAGGCAGTAACAGACCTCTATTCCTATTTTCCATTCAGATATTGATTTGTTTTTTGACGATCAATCCGATTTTTGGGGGAAAACTTGACATCTCGGCCGTTTTGATGGGTTTGACGAGTTTGCGGCCTCGAATTGTGATTTCTCCGGCCCTCAGGTGCGGATTGCATTTCACTTTATTTACGGTCGATCCTTGTTTGCTTGAGAATTCGGGTTGATGACCAATTCGGCTCATCGGTTGAAAAGTTCCGGTAAGTTTTTCAATTTAGCCGACAGCTATCTAAAACAATATAAAAAAACTAATTTTTCGGAGTTCGAATGCGTTGCAAGCCCTGTAAATGATGCCCTTCTGAAGTTTCGAGGTCTTTCTTTACATGTCCGTCTCAGAATTCATTATAATTAAAAAATTCCGAGAGTTTCGAGGATTTTAATATCCGAAATGCCCTTCGGACTCTATGAATAGTCCCTTTTTGGAGTATTTCGAGTATTTGGGCTGTGTATTGTACGATTTTGGCAAACATTTGGCTAGATTTAGCCTGGTCAATGTACTGTCGACGATTTTGTAAGTCAAAAACAAATTTTTGAGCAATAAAAATAAAAAAAACTGATAAAAATTAGAAATTCGACCCACATTTTTCCTTCATGGATTTGATCGCTAAAAAATGCCAGGAACTTGTCAAAAATGAGATATCAAATCACTCAAAACACTTGTTCCGCAGAGCCCCAGGCACTTTGCCTCCCAAGGACGGAAACGGCTCATAAACCCGATAATTGGTCGGATTTTTCTTACCTGGTTCATCATTCTAAAATCTAATTTGCTCGAGGCACAATGATCGGATTTGCCTCAAACTTCGCAAATCCGCTTTGCATAGGCCACGTTTGAATTTCTGAAAATTTTAGTACATAAATTTCAGCGGGAACTGAGATATTCAAAGATTGTTCGAGAGAGCACAGAAAATGAGGAGAGTGGGTCAGAGGAAAAACTTTTTTGGCTATATCTTTCCGAATATCGCAGGGAATAACTTGATTTTTCGTGGGAAGGTTTAAATAGGCAATGCATACAAAATGCCAATTTTTCATTCTGAAAATCGCAAAAAAATCATGATGTTTTCGAATTTTTTGATTTTTCAGTAAAAACATTTAGTTAACTTCCGCAAAGCGCGATGTTTTTTGATGTATTTGACCTTGATTGCAATATTTTGCATTCGCTGATCAACTTGTCATAATCACTCATGTTTTTGTCCAAAAAAAAAATGAAATATTTTTTTAAAAAAATTTTTTTTGAGTCTCGCTTAACACTGACCAGCTGACGTCCTGAGGGTCTTTAGTTCGAAATGAGAAAAGTGAAAGAGAAACGTCTTCTCCAAGGTTTGTATATTCGAGGACCGACGAGGCAGATTCCTTTTTTGGATATATTAATATTCAAAATGTAATTTGTCTAACAAGTCTTAACGGGAAAAAAAAATTTTTAATTGTTTTAACGGGCTACAGGCGAAATTTTGCTATTGCACTGTGCGTTTTGACAAAAAAATTTTTTTGCACAGTGCGGACCGCAAAAAAGTTGTTCATTTCTCTGCACTGTGCACTCCAAATGAATCCAATTTTATTGCACGGTGCCAAATTTCCAATTTTGATACTGCACTGTGCAAATATTCAAAAAAATTTCTTGCACAGTACGATATGAAAAACACCTTTTTCCACTGCACTGTGCAGCTCAGACAAATTTTTAGAACTGCACGAAATAGTTTTTGCACGGTGCGTGATTTTTTCCAATGCACTGTGCAGTCCGCATATTTTTTTGCACTGCACAGTGCAAGAAAGAAAAAAAAGTTATAGCATCATAAAAAACTTGCGACAAAAATCGAACCGCACTCTGCAAATCAAAAAAAACTGTGCAGTCGCTTTTTTTATGCCGCACTGTGCGAAAGTGCGTATTTTGCACTGTGTGAACCTCAAAAATGCCATTTGCACTGTTCAAAATTATTCTCACAGAGGCATAGTTAAAAAAAGGTTGCGCCGCGGCGATATTTCGATTGCACAGTGCAAATGGCATTTTTGAAGTTCGCACAGCGCAAAATGCTCCAAAAATGCGCGCGTACCGTGCAAAAAGAGGAAAAATGCACTGTGCGGCGCAACAAAAAGTCTACGCACTTTCGCACAGTGCGGCATAAAAAAAGCGACTGCACTGTTTTTTTGATTTGCACAGTGCGGTTCGATTTTCGTCACAAGTTTTTTATGATGCGATAACTTCTCTTTCTTCCTTGCACTGTGCAGTGCAAAAAAATATGCGGACTGCACAGTGCATTGGAAAAAATCACGCACCGTGCAAAAGCTGTGCGGCGTGACAAAAAGACGGGACTAAAGCGTAGTACCGCACTGTGCAAAAACAAATTGTTTCGATTTTTTTGATTTAGACATTTTCTCCAAGCAAAAATCTTTCCATTTTTTACGCAATTTATCTTGGCCGAACGTTATTGGCAAAGGAAAAGCAAAAAACTTTTTTCTGCTCGCGTCTTGATCAAGACCAAGAAAAAAATAATATCACGGCCACTTTTAATTTCTGTTTTTCTCCATTACTTTTTATTTCTCTCGGATTGTAAAGAGAGTCCAAACTCTGGAAGAGTCTGAATTTTTGATTAATGAGGTTTTCGAGGTTTTCAAATTTTTAAATTAAAAAAAAATTTTTTTTGAATTTCAAATGAAATTCTACTTACTAGTCCGTCCGTAATATCGCTGCAGTGATTTCCGCGACATGCACTGTGCAAAAATGTCAGGTGCGAGCGCGAAAAAGAAAAGGCTATTGCACGGTGCAAAAAGCAAGAAATTGCACAGTGCAAAGGGAACTTTTGTTTTCGCACAGTGCATGTCGCAGAAACTTAAAGTTTTCTTTGCACTGTGCAACTTCTGCTTTTTGCACCGGCATTTTTGAGGTTTGCACTGTGCGAAAAGAGTGAAATTCACTGTGCGGCGGCGACAAGTGTGGGAAGAGTGCGAATGCACTGTGCAATCAATGCCACAATTTTTTTTTGTCGATGCACTTTATGCACTGTGCAATTCCAGCTTTTTGCACCGTGCAATAGGCTTTTTTTTGGCTGTCGCACGCACTCTGACTTTTTCGCACTGTGCAAACTCCAAAAGTCACTCCAGCCACTTTCCGGATGGATTAGTATTTCAAATGTTTAGCACCATATTTCTACAAACGAAAAATCAATTTTTTCCATGCAAAACCGACTTCCAACTTGCGCTTTGCAGAAACAAACAAGGTTTTTTGATCGAAAATTGACACTTTTGCAAATTTTGGCATGAAACAGGCCTATTTTAATCGTTGAGGGTAATGTTTCCACAAAAAATCAATGTTTTCCGCACGAAACTGGCGAAGATATAAACAAAAACCCGTGTTTTCTCTGACCCACTCTCCTCATTTTCCGTGCTCTCTCAAAAGATCGTTGAATATCTCGGTTCTCGCTAAATTGTGGACTATGATTTTTGGAGATCAAAATGTGGCCTATGCGAAGCAAATTTGCGAAATTTAAGGCAAATCCAATCATTGTGCCTCGAGCAAGTTAGGGTTTTAAGTAAGGAAAACCTCACTTAAAAAGATCGTTGAATATCTCGGATGTCGCTGAATTTTGGATGCCTAAATTTTCAGGAGTTGATTTGTGGCCTATCTAGATTGGCTATGTCAAATTTGAAGCAAATCCGAGCATCTTGCCTAAGGGAATTTTAATTTTTTTTCAAAAATTTTTGTAAATTTTTTTTTAAAATTTTGTTTGAAAATCGCCAAAATTAAAGACGTATTATACTTCCTGATTGTCATAAACGAAAAACTAACTATAATCACCCAAATAATTCACCTCAAATGACATCGAATTAGCCATTTAATCACTCCATTACCCACTCTAGCCTAAAACAACTGTCTTTTCCGGTTTCCCGACAATTTATCTCTCCAATAACTAATCCAAAGACAGACCAGGACCTTGAATTTTCATTTGTCATGGATTAGAGATCAAAGTTTTTCAAATTGTTTACCATTTTCCCCCGATCTTCCGCAATTTCGTTTGAGTTGCACCTTATTTTAGCCAACTTACGATCACAACTGGAATGGTGGCGGGCTCGCGGTCGGGCTGCACTTCCTGACCTCGGCCCTGCGCTGTTGGACCCCGCGTCGATGATGACATTGTGGATCGAATGCACTACTCTACACGTCGATATTGTTGTTGATGTTTGCACTGCTGGTGTCGGCCAAACAGTATGGTAAGAAATTTCTTAATTTTGTTGTCCAAATCTTTGAGAACACTCACGTTGCGATGACTAAAAAAAATTTTGCACTATGCGGAAAATTTTTGCCGAAAACAAAACAAAAAAATTTGAAAACCAAAAAATTTTTGACTGCACAGTGCAATCAAAGAAAATGTGCTTGCACAGTACAGTCCAACAAGTCGGAAGTTGCACTGTGCGGCAAGCATTTTCATTTTTTGGATTGCACAGTGCAATTTACTAAAACGTTTTTTGCACTGTGCAAAATGAAAATTCTGATTGCACAGTGCAATCAATAAAAAATTTTGCACTATGCAGTTGACAAATTTTTTTGCACAGTGCTTTTTGTAAACAAAAAACATTTTTTTGACTGCACAGTGCAATCAAAGAAGAAGTGTTTGCACAGTGCAGTCCAACAAGTCGGAAGTTGCACTGTGCGGCAAGCATTTTCATTTTTTGAATTGCACAGTGCAATTTACTAAAATGTTTTTTGCACTGTGCAAAATGAAAATTCTGATTGCACAGTGCAATCAATAAAAAATTTGCACTGTGCAGTTGGCAAATTTTCTTAGCACGGTGCATTTTGAAAACAAAAAAAAATTTTGACTGCACAGTGCAATCAAAGAAAATGTGCTTGCACAGTGCAGTCCAACAAGTCGGATGTTGCACTGTGAGGCAAGAATTTTCTTTTTTTTCGATTGCACAGTGAAATTTATTAAAATTTTTTTTGCACTGTGCAAAATGAAAATTCTGATTGCACTGTGCAATCAATAAAAACATTTGCACTGTGCAGTTGGCAAATTTTCTTTGCACAGTGCATTTCAAAAAAATGTTTGATTGCACAGTGCAGTCAAAGAAAATGTGTTTGCACAGTGCGGCGACACTTCTGCTTTGCTTCAAACTGCACGGTGCAAAAGGATTCTCTTTTGCGAGCATTTTGCACTGTGCAGGTATCAAAATTTTTGACTGCACTGTGCATCAAACAATGTGAAAAATTTCCGCACTGTGCAGAAGTAAAAAACCGCATTGTGTGAAATAAAAATCGCATTGTGCAGAATTTCAAATCTGACTTTACTGAAACAAAATCGTATTTTACAGAATTTAAAATCGCATTATGCAGAATTAAGAATCGCATTGTATAGAAACAAAAATTGCCTTTTAGAGAAACTAAAATCGCATTGTGCAGAGAAAAAATACATTTTTCTTAAAGATAATCTGTCGGATTTCCACAATAAAACTAAAAATTCGCCTTTTTTTAGTTGGTCATCCCATTGAATGCTTCGTTCCGGCCAATTCACCATGCCATGGAGCAATATTCGGAGAACTACTGCTGGGTTCAGAACACCTTCTTCATCCCATTCCACGACCATATTCCGCATCGAATCGAGGAGCGGAGAAACGTCAGATCGGATATTATCAGTGGGTCCCATTTGTCCTATCCATCGCGGCGCTGATGTTTCATATGCCCGCTTCGATGTGGAGAATGTTGTCGAATCAGTCGGGTGGGTGGTAAAATGAAAAAAATTCGATTTTGAAAATTAAAAAGTTCATTTTTTTTGCGCAGTGCAAATTCTCATTGCACTGTGCAATCAATAAAAAAATTTTGCACAGTGCATTTTGAAAACAAAAAATTTTTGACTTCACAGTGCAATCAAAAAAATGTGTTTGCACAGTGCAGTCCAACAAGTCGGAATTCGCACTGCGACAAAAATTTTCATTTTTTTTGATTGCACTGTGCAGTTCAGTTGAAAAAGTTTTTTTGCACAGTGCATTTTTTGACTGCACAGTGCGATCAAAAAAAATGAATTTGCACAGTGCAACGACATTTCTGTTTTTCTTCAAAATAACAGTGCAAAAGAATTTTTTTTGACGAGTATTTTGCACCGTGCACGCATTAAAATCTTCGACTGCACTGTGCGAAAAAAAAAACATTTTTTACTGCACTGTGCGAAAAAAAAAATTTTTTTTTATTTTTTCTTGCACTGTGCAAAAAAAATTCTTTTTGTTTGCACAGTGCGGAAGTCTTTTAATTTTCAAATCTGCACAGTGCAGATGTGGCAATGCACTGTGCGAAATTAGTCGCTTGTTTTTCTTGCACTGTGCAAAAAGGAAAAAAGGCGAGAAAATTCTCCGCACAGTGCAACAAAAATTTGAATCGCACTCTACTAATAAATACCGCACTTTACAGAATTGAAAATCGCAATATGCAGAAACAAAAATCAGATTTTTAGAGAAGATCGGATTGTACAGAACTGAAAATTGCACTTATAAAACAAAAATCGCATTTTACAGAGGCTAAAGTCGCAATATGCAAAATAAAAATAAATTTTTTAGAAAAATCGCATTGTACAAATTGCGCTTAAAAGAAATAAAGCCCGCGCTTTATAGAATTGAAAATCGCACTATATCCAAGGAAAAATCAGATGGTTTAGAAAAAATCGCATTGTACAAAACTGAAAATCGCACTATGCAGAAACAATAATCGCGTTATATAGAAAAAACATTGCATTGTGCAGGATACAAAATTAAATAGAAAATTTATTCAATTTTTTATAATAAAACAAATATTTTATATTGTTTTAGGTCTAAACGCTCGGGCTAGTCCTCCAAACCGCCTGTCAAGACACAAACATTGACCCGGACATTCGCGAGAAAACCGTCGACGTTCTAACCCGACATATTGACGAATCCCTCCAATACCAACGGGACTTTGGAACAAAAATAAGAGTGTTTTCTCTTCGCCTTGTGAATATGGGAAAGGTTTACGGCGCCTACGTCTGCTTGGTCTACATGTTCATAAAGTTCTTCCATTTGGCCAATGTTATGGTGCAATTCTACGCGCTGAACGCGTTCTTGGAAACAAGCGATTATCCGCTGTTGGAGGGCATGTGATCTATGATTTGATGATGGTAAAAAAATTTTTTTTTAATTTTAAAATTGTCAGTTGCACAGTGCAATTCAAAATAGTTCGACGCACAGTGCAGTCAAGTTTTTTGGACTGAAATGCACAGTGCGGAAAGAAAATTTTGTTTTTTTTTTGGATTGCACGTGCAATAGAAATATTTCTCTTTTTGCACAGTGCAGTTTATGAAAAAAAATTGATTGCACTGTGCAGTCCTTAAAATGCGGCTGTGCAAAATTTTTTAATAAATTGCACTGTGCAGTCGAAAATGAGTCCTCAAAAATGCACTGTGCAATTTTTTTGAAATTGCACTGTGCAATCAAAACATTCCTCTTTTTGCACAGTGCAGTTTATGAAAAAAAAAATTTGATTGCACTGTGCAATCGAAATTTAGAGTGTTTTCAAAACTGCACAGTGCAAGTTTTGTGTTTGGAATTGCACTGTGCAGATCAAATATTTTAATCGCACTGTGCAGTCAACTTTTTTGGATTGAAATGCACAGTGCGGATAGAAAATTTTCGTTTTTTTTTTGGATTGCACGGTGCAATAGAAATATTTTTCTTTTTGCACAGTGCAGTTTATGAAAAAAAATTTGACTGCACTGTGCAGTCCTCAAAAATGCGCTGCACTGTGCAGTCGAAATGCAGGGTCCTTTCAAAACTGCACAGTGCACGTTTTTTGTTTATTGCACTGTGCGGAAGAAATATTTTTTTTTTTTTTTTTTTTGAAATTGCACAGTGCAAAATTTTAAAACCAAAAAAATGATCTTACCTCTGTGATAAAGATCTATTAACTCTTTTCAGAACAAAGAATGGAAAGAATCGGGCAAATTTCCGCGAGTAACGTTGTGCGACTTTGAGATCCGGGTGCTCGGAAACATTCATCGCCACACAGTGCAATGTGTGTTGGTTGTAAACATGTTCACGGAGAAGATCTTCGTCTTCCTTTGGCTTTGGTTTGTCTTCCTCGCGCTGTTGAGCACTGTGAATATTAGTGCGTGGATGGCGACGTTGGCGATTCCAGTTTGTCGGAGGAATTTCGTTGAAAAATACATGGAAGCGGATGACGCCACAAGAAAGAGATTCATGATTTTGTGGAGGAGTTTCTCAGGCCTGATGGTATGTTTTGAACTTTTTTTTGCCGGATCTAACGGAAATTTAAAACATTATGAAGATTTTTTGATCTGATGACATGTGTAATATAAAAAAGTCGAAATTTTGGACAAAAACATGATGTAAAATAAATTTTGCATTAAAAAAAAGATGCTGAAGGTCCGTTGCGATGTTTATGATACAAAATAGAACTTTATTGAAGGTACTTTATCCATAACGAACATTTCTTTTTTGAATCAAGGTATATAACCTTCCAAGCTTCATATCCCAGCCGTATATGTTTATTTTGGCCTAAAAATTCCAGGCATCCTTTCAAACGCTTAAACCTTTCTTTTTATCATAAATTTAGACACCAGCCTTTACGAAAGCTCCAAAAAAATTGATTTCCGACATCAGATGTCATGTGTAATATAATTTCTCCACTTTAGGTGTCTTCCTGCTCAAATGATATCAATCCATGCTGGCAATGTCATGTGCTCTCGGCTGACTACCAGATTAAGGGAACGGCATGTACTGTTCTACCGACAAAAGTCCTTAGAGGTCAGTCGGAAGGAGTCAACCCCAGGTTCGGTCCGTCGTCGACATCGAAGTGGTGAAAGACGACTCTCAAGGACATCATCCTACGGCGAACGAAGTCTTGTAGAGACCGTTCCGCGGCCGAATCAACACTTTGACCATCCAAGCTTGCCACATTTAGCCAATATCACGGACACCAGGCATTATGTGTAGTATAATATTGAATATTTATATTTGAAGTCACTGCCATTCTAGTCAGTATTATTGTTGTGATCTCGGTATGTTTTTGCAATATTTTTCAAGATTTTACGTTTCAAACGAAATTTTATAAAATAAAAATTCTTCGTATAAAATGTCACCTTTGATGAAAACTGTGTAAAATGCGGCGTACAAGGGTTTGAAAATAAATTTACAACTGCAAGGGTTCATGGAGAGCACGTATTTTACAAAACTTTTTTGAAAATTCAATTTTGCGGCATTTTTTGTTCTTCCTATAAAATGTCCGCCGCGGTCTGCAAAACATAGGGCGCAGGCTGCACAACGAGAAATCAAAGATTTTTTCTCTTTTTGATCTCGAAATTGTAGTAGCTCAATTTTTGCTTGTTTTAAAGTTTTATTCAGCGTATTTTACATTATAATCTTACTTGTTTTCCCGTATAACATTGAATTCTTCCTCATGGAGAAGATGTTTTATGGATTTTTCTGTTTTTCACGGCCCAAATGAGAAGCAATTCGGCCTGAAATGGGCCAGTTTGGCCAATTCCGTCGTCCCTAATACATCCCCCGAAGAGATACGCTGTTACTTTTTGAATTCTTCCACAGAATTCAGACGGATTTTTATTGATTTCGGATAAAAAATTGAATTTTTAGTTGAATTTTATGGATTTTGAGGGTCAGTAAGGAAGCTCTTGGGTTTGTGTAGGTTCTCAGAGTGTAAAGACACTGAGATTTGGCGAAAATTTTGTTTTTTACGATATTTTTTGCTTTTTATATCAAGTGTAATATAATTATTTAAAATTTTTTTAAACTTGTTTTCTTGTATAAGCAATGTACGCCTTGTTTATGATGTCTATTGGTTTTTCATTGCAAAACAACCCCAATTTAACTGAAAACAGCAAGTGCAAGGCCATTTTCCAACTGATATCTAGTATAATATAATGTTTTGCTTAATATGGCCGGAATTTTCTCTTAAATTCTTTGAAAAGCCGTTTTATTAGTTCTTCTTGACTTGTTCGATGTGCTAAAAGGATTTCCGCCAAAGATTTTCGCACATTTCTCTCGGCATGCCAGAAGTCTCATGTACAAGGTCGAAGAGTGAAAAGGGACGAAAAAAAGTCGAAAAAGCGGCGTGAAAGGAAATGAGTCGGCTTCACACCCATGCAGAGCAAATAGTTTTTCAGGGTTCACGTTTTAGTAAACAAACCATTGTTCAGCGAAGAAAATTTTGTGACGTTGGGAAATAAAATTCCTCTCTAAATCTGTAATTGCTCCTTTGTTGGTGCTTGAAATGTTCTGGAAAAGTCTTACAAGGGCATTTGAAGACAGATTAGCCTCTTTTGGGCAATAATTTACATCGAAAGGGGATTAGCCATATTATTTTAGACAAAATCGGTCCGAAGAGGCCGGAAATTGGCTAAAATAGTCGAGGTCTTTGAGTGAACGGATGTTTTCTTGTTCTTTATGGAAGATGACATCTCGTATTACTTTTTTGAATCAACAAAATGTTTATGTTTTCATTTTATGACCATATTTTACTTTGTTTTAGGTCCAAAGTACCCTTTTTGAAGTAAAGTCGGTTTAAAGGGTTTTTTCTCGACAATTTTCTGCTTGAAGAAGTGGAACAGGCCCCGTAATCTATTGAAGTTGACGTTTTAGCGTAGGTTCGTCTGGAAGTACGATTTTGACCCAAAATAATATTGATTGAGGTCTAGAATAAGTAGAAGAAAATTTTTTGTCTAAAAAATGAAACACGCAATCTTTTTAGTTTAGACAGGGTCTAACTGATCCGGTTTTGCCAAAAAAACACTGTTTTCCAACAGCTGACGTCAATTTTCGTCCCGAAATGACTCATAAACACCATTACTAGCGAGATAAGAATTGTTTGTTTTTCACTTTGTTGTTCAAATTCGCTGCTAAGAAGCATAAAAACATATGGCTGAATGCTTTCGCAATTTTATGAGGCAAGGTGCTGCCATTTGGATGAAATTTTGAAAGCATTATATTATACTTGATTTTTGATACATTTTTGGGTTTAAAAAAGATGATATCCGAGGTTGTAGATGGTGTTATGGCTTACAAAGGTTTTATTTTGTCTTGGCACATCTTATTTCAATTCTTGATTCACTGTTTTTTCATTTTTGAAGGGGTTTTTACCTTATTTTAGGTATAAAATCGCTTTAAAATATTAGAAACAGTTGATTAACGGTGAAATTTGGTGTGTCAATGCAAAATTAGGCCCTTGTAAGTCATATGTCCGCTAGAAATGCTGCCGGTTTTGTCTACAAATATTAATGTAGGCCTGTTAGTCCATTTTACGTTGTTTTATGGAGTTTTGTTCAGAAAATATGACAACAAAACCGTTTACGTCCAATTTTATTTGTAATGTATAGCGAGTTTCGTATCATCCCTTTTTAGAAATAAGAAATGCTCCATGGGAACGAGTGAAACGGAGAAAAATTTATTTTCCCATCTGTCACTGGGTCATGAAAGTTTTGATGCAAATTCCAAAAAATATACCCTGAATCGAAATGTGTTTTTGTTAGGGGAAACGCACTCGAGTTTTGAATCCACTTTTTACGCGGCTCAAGGTTGTTTTTCATCTAGGTTTTTAGATAACATCAGCTGGCAGAGGTATTTTTAGGTATAAAAAGACTTGAAACAACGTTCATTTGGTATTTGTTTTGGCTTTAAGAATGTTTATGCAGTGTAATTTCGTAATTGCGTTGCCGCAGGAAGAGGTTTTGGAGATTTATTTATATTATCCATGAGAATCTAAAATTCATTATTATCCTATCAAACGTAATTTAACTCTTGAGCGCTTCATAAAGCCGTGTTCTTCCTTTTCGATCCGTTTATGAGTTGTTTTCTTCATTGAACTTAATTTTTTACGCATTTTAAACCGGTGAAGTACCTAAAATAATATTGGCTTTAATTTTGGTATTTCGACCGTAAACTATGGCCGAATCAAGCTTGAACTCTCCAACAGGAGATGGCTTTACAACGCCGAGTGATGAAGCCTTCAAAGGTCCGGAATTGCGGAATCGCCGACCAAAAAATGCACCTTCTGATGAGAGTGAGGACGATGTGGATAAACTCGCTGAGCGGTAAGGGTTTGAAGACTTTTGGTGCTTCTGTTTTTAGGCACAGCCAGATGAAGTTATAAGCTTGGTAATACGTCAAAAAATCGTGTGATTTCGTTGCATATGACCTTGTTTCAGGCTCGACGACATCAAGCGGCACCTGCCACAAGGTTCAGACTCGATGGGCTCGTATGTGGATGAAAGTCTGAATCAACTACCACCTAGGTGGAGGAACTGGGTTGTCCGAGGCGTCTTCTCGGTTATTATGATTGGTTTGTTCACATTGGTCGTGCGAAAAGGCGCTACTTGGCTTATGGGAATGGTAAGGAGAAGATGTAGATACATTTTGTAATTTTTATGCTTTGGATTGGGGATCATTGTGCGGGTTGGACTTGGTTAATCTAGAGAAAGGTTTTAAAAAACGCTTTTGGGGCAGAGACCTTGTGTTAGAGTAAAAATTATATTATACTTGACAAAAAAGTGGATTTTTCCAAGTTCGACGTGTTTAGCATTGTATTTTTACAAAACTTCATGTATTTATATCTTCATTGATGCGTTAGCTACTTAATCAACATTATTTTTTAGGTATTCCTGATACAAATGACATGCTTCTACGAAATTATTAGTATTGGCCTCTATGTGTACCGGTTGTATGATCTTCCATGGTTCCGAGGACTCTCATGGTGGTTCCTGATCACATCGAACTACTTTTTCTTTGGTGAAAGTCTCATTGACTACTGGTCAATTGTGCTGAATAAGGATTTAAGGAATTTTTATTTTTGTTTTCTCTTGTTTTTAGGTAAAATGCAGGAAGAGAAAGGAATTATGGTTTTTGAAAATGAACGGAAATGTATTAGAAATGTTTTTGGATATTAGATTTTGTCTGAGTATTGCTCTGTCAAACAGAACTTTACATTTTTCGAGAATTGATGTCTAGTGCAATATAGAAAGTTGTGCAAGGATGGTCATATTTAGGCTTAAATAGAACAGAAATATATGGGCAGGAATTTATCGCATATTTTACCAAATATTTTCCAGGAATTCCTTCGGTATCTTGTTGTTTACCATCGATTCATCAGCTTCTCCCTGTACTGTGTAGGCTTCGTTTGGTTCGTCCTCTCTCTGAGAAAAGGACTCTATCTGCGACAATTCTCCTTGGTAAGTCTTAATTTGTGAGAAATTTGGATGTTTAGGACAAAAATTATATTATTTTACGTTTTCAGTTCGCCTACACTCACGTTACCCTCCTCATGATCGTCACTCAGTCATTCCTGATCATCCAGAACCTCTTACAAGGACAAGTTTGGTTCCTTCTGCCGGTTTCTATGATCATTTGCTGTGACATCATGTCCTACGTGTTCGGCTTCTTCTTTGGACGGACTCCATTAATAAAGCTGTCGCCGAAGAAAACTTGGGAAGGATTCATTGGTGGGGCATTCAGCACAGTCATCTTTGGCGTTTGTGTAAGTTTGGAAGGGATTGAATTTAATTTCGGTCACGATTTTGGGACAATTTTTGATCTGTTGTCTAGTGCAATATAAAAATTTTTGAATTTATTGGTAACATTGGTTCGAAAACAACGAGTAGTAGCCAAGATTGGCGTGTGAGAAATTTCAACACAATTTAGGAAGTTTGGATATCATTTTTGGCCATTTTGGATATTAGATGTCAAGTACAATATAAAAAAATGTCAAAATCTTAGTTTTAAATTGATAAAAGCCAGTCAGTTGATGCATTGATGGAATAGATAGGCGTTTTAGAGCCTCTAACAGAATTTTGATGTTATTTTAGGGACTTTCTGATATCAAGTCAAGTACAATATATGAAGGGCTATATTTTGATGATTCATGTTTTTAGTTGGCCTCCGTATTGGTCAACAACAAGTTCTACGTATGCCCAGTGGAGTCCTACTACGAGAACAATAATAACTGCACATTGCCGATGGCGTTCCAGCTCCAGTAAGCGAATTTTTTGATTTTTTTTTGTTTTTAGGGGAAATTGAAGCCTAAATCTTGTTTGTTTGTAGAGAATACGAGGTGCCACGCCAATTCGCATTCCTCTTCAAGCTCCTAAAACTGGACCCCATCATCAACATCCAGCCGTTCATATTGCACACAGTGGTTTTGGCCCTGTTCGCGTCCCTGATCGCCCCATTCGGCGGGTTCTTCGCCTCCGGCTTCAAACGAGCCTTCAAGATCAAGGACTTTGGAGCCATCATCCCGGGCCATGGCGGACTCATGGACCGTTTCGATTGCCAACTTTTGATGGGCACCTTCGTTTATGCCTATATCCACTCGATTATCCGGTTCCCAAATTGGAACAAAGTGGTCCAACAGATCATGTGGCTCCCGGTGGAGGAACAGCTAGCCATCTTCAGGACACTTCAACAGAAATTAATCGAAAATGGAGTGATCCCCGATATTCCACATGGAAATTGAGGGAAATTGGGAAAAAATGGAAAATTTTAGGGATTTTCATTTTGCACTGTGCAGGTATCAAAATTTTTGACTGCACTGTGCATCAAACAATGTGAAAAATTTCCGCACTGTGCAGAAGTAAAAAACCGCATTGTGTGAAATAAAAAATCGCATTGTGCAGAATTTAAAATCGGACTTTATGAAACAAAATCGTATTTTACAGAATTTAAAATCGCATTATGCAGAACTAAGAATCGCATTGTATAGAAACAAAAATTGCCTTTTAGAGAAACTAAAATCGCATTGTGCAGAGAAGAAATTACATTCTTATCAAATAGAAAGTCTGTCGGATTTCCATAATAAAACTAAAAATTCGCCTTGTTTTAGTTGGTCATCCCATTGAATGCTTCGTTCCGGCCCAATTCACCCATGCCATGGAGCAATATTCGGAGAACTACTGCTGGGTCCAGAACACCTTCTTCATCCCATTCCACGACCATATTCCGCATCGAATCGAGGAGCGGGAGAAACGTCAGATCGGATATTATCAATGGGTCCCATTTGTCCTATCCATCGCGGCGCTGATGTTTCATATGCCCGCTTCGATGTGGAGAATGTTGTCGAATCAGTCGGGTGGGTGGTAAAATAAAAAAAATTCGATTTTGAAAATTCATTTTTTTGCGCAGTGCAAATTCTCATTGCACTGTGCAATCAATAAAGAATTTTGCACTGTGCAATTGGCAAAGTTTTTTCGCGCAGTGCATTTTGAAAACAAAAAAAAAATTTTTGACTGCACAGTGCAATCAAAGAAAATGTGTTTGCACAGTGCAGTCCAACAAGTCGGAATTCGCACTGTGCGACAAAAATTTTCATTTTTTTTGATTGCACTGTGCAGTTCAGTTGAAAAAGTTTTTTTGCACAGTGCATTTTTTGACTGCACAGTGCGATCAAAAAAAATGAATTTGCACAGTGCAACGACATTTCTGTTTTTCTTCAAAATACACAGTGCAAAAGAATTTTTTTTGACGAGTATTTTGCACCGTGCACGCATTAAAATCTTCGACTGCACTGTGCGAAAAAAAGACAATTTTTTACTGCACTGTGCGAAAAAAAAAATTTTTTTTTTATTTTTTTTCTTGCACTGTGCAAAAAAAATTCTTTTTTGTTTGCACAGTGCGGAAGTCTCTTAATTTTCAAATCTGCACAGTGCAGATTTTGGCAATGCACTGTGCGAAATTAGTCGCTTGTGTTTTTCCTTGCACTGTGCAAAAAGGAAAAAAAGGCGAGAAAATTCTCCGCACAGTGCAACAAAAATTTTGAATCGCACTCTACAGAAATAAATACCGCACTTTACAGAATTGAAAATCGCAATATGCAGAATCAAAAATCGGAGTTTTAGAGAAGATCGGATTGTACAGAACTGAAAATTGCACTATATAGAAACAAAAATCGCATTTTATAGAGGCTAAAGTCGCATTATGCAAAATAAAAATAAGATTTTATAGAAAAAATCGCATTGTACAGATTGCGCTTAAAAGAAATAAAGCCTGCGCTTTATAGAATTGAAAATCGCACTATATCCAAGGAAAAATCAGATAGTTTAGAAAAAATCGCATTGAACAAAACTGAAAATCGCACTATGCAGAAACAATAATCGCGTTGTATAGAAAAAAACATTGCATTGTGCAGGATACAAAATTAAATAGAAAATTTATTCAATTTTTTATAATAAAAACAAATATTTTATATTGTTTTAGGCCTAAACGTCGGGCTAGTCCTCCAAACCGCCTGTCAAGACACAAACATTGACCCGGACATTCGCGAGAAAACCGTCGACGTTCTAACCCGACACATCGACGAATCCCTCCAATACCAACGGGACTTTGGGAACAAAAATAAGAGTGTTTTCCTCTTCGCCTTGGTGAATATGGGAAAGGTTTACGGCGCCTACGTCTGTTTGGTCTACATGTTCATAAAGTTCTTCCATTTGGCCAATGTTATGGTGCAATTCTACGCGCTGAACGCGTTCTTGGAAACAAGCGATTATCCGCTGTTTGGAGGGCATGTGATCTATGATTTGATGATGGTAAAAATTTTTTTTTTTTAATTTTAAAAATTGTCAGTTGCACAGTGCAATTCAAAATTGTTCGACCGCACTGTGCAGTCAAGTTTTTTGGATTGAAATGCACAGTGCGGAAAGAAAATTTTTGTTTTTTTTGGATTGCACGGTGCAATAGAAATATTTCTCTTTTTGCACAGTGCAGTTTATGGAAAAAAATTTGATTGCATTGTGCAGTCCTTAAAAATGCGCTGTGCAAAATTTTTTAAATAAATTGCACTGTGCAGTCGAAAACTGAGTCCTCAAAAAATGCACTGTGCAAGTTTTTTGAAATTGCACTGTGCAATCAAAACATTCCTCTTTTTGCACAGTGCAGTTTATGAAAAAAAAAAATTTGATTGCACTGTGCAGTCGAAATTTTGAGTCTTTTCAAAACTGCACAGTGCAAGTATTGTGTTTGGAATTGCACTGTGCAAAAAAAATATTTTAATCGCACTGTGCATCAAGTTTTTTGGATTGGAATGCACAGTGCGGAAGGAAAATTTTCGTTTTTTTTGGATTTCACGGTGCAATAGAAATATTTTTCTTTTTGCACAGTGCAGTTTATGAAAAAAATTTGATTGCGCTGTGTAGTCGAAAACTTGAGTCCTCAAAAAATGCACTGTGCAAGTTTTTTATTGAAATTGCACTGTGCAGTCGAAATTTAGAGTCTTTTCAAAACTGCACAGTGCAAGTCTTGTGTTTGGAATTGCACTGTGCAAAAAAATATTTTGCTCGCGCTTTGCACTCAAGTTTTTTGGATTGAAATGCACAGTGCGGAAGGAAAAATTTTGATTTTTTTTGAATGCATGGTGCAGTCAAAAACATTTCTCATTTTGCACAGTGCAGTTTATGAAAAAAAATTTGACTGCACTGTGCAGTCCTCAAAAATGCGCTGCACTGTGCAGTCGAAATGCAGGGTCTTTTCAAAACTGCACAGTGCACGTTTTTTGTTTATTGCACTGTGCGGAAAAAATATTTTTTTTTTTTTTTGAAATTGCACAGTGCAAAATTTTAAAACCAAAAAAAATGATCTTACCTCTGTGACAAAGATCTATTAATTCTTTACAGAACAAAGAATGGAAAGAATCGGGAAAGTTTCCGCGAGTAACGTTGTGCGATTTTGAGATCCGAGTGCTCGGAAACATTCATCGCCACACCGTGCAATGTGTGTTGGTGGTCAACATGTTCACGGAGAAGATCTTCGTCTTCCTTTGGCTTTGGTTTGTCTTCCTCGCGCTGTTGAGCACTGTGAATATTAGTGCGTGGATGGCGACGTTGGCGATTCCAGTTTGTCGGAGGAATTTCGTTGAAAAATACATGGAAGCGGATGACGCCACAAATGAAGAGATTCATGATTTTGTGGAGGAGTTTCTCAGGCCTGATGGTATGTTTTGAACTTTTTTTTGCCGGATCTAACGGAAATTTAGAACATTATGAAGATTTTTTGATCTGATGACATGTGTAATATAAAAAAGTCAAAATTTTGGACAAAAACAAGATGTAAAATAAATTTTGCATTAAAAAAAGGATGCTGAAGGTCCGTTGCGATGTTTATGATACAAAATAGAACTTTATTGAAGGTACTTTATCCATAACGAACATTTCTTTTTTGAATCAAGGTATATCACCTTCCAAGCTTCATATCCCAGCCGTATATGTTTATTTTGGCCTAAAAATTCCAGGCATCCTTTCAAACGCTTTAAACTTTCTTTTCATCATAAATTTAGACACCAGCCTTTACGAAAGCTCCAAAAAAAAATTGATTTCCGACATCAGATGTCATGTGTAATATAATTTTCTCCACTTTAGGTGTCTTCCTGCTCAAAATGATATCAATCCATGCTGGCAATGTCATGTGCTCTCGGTTGACAACCAGATTAAGGGAACGACATGTACTGTTCTACCGACAAAAGTCCTTAGAGGTCAGTCGGAAGGAGTCAACCCCGGGTTCAGTCCGTCGTCGACATCGAAGCGGTGAAAGAGGACTCTCAAGGACGTCATCCTACGGTGAACGAAGTCTTGTAGAGACCGTTCCGCGGCCGAATCAACACTTTGACCATCCAAGCTTGCCACATTTGGCCAATATCACGGACACCAGGCATTATGTGTAGTATAATATTGAATATTTATATTTTGAAGTCACTGCCATTCTAGTCAGTATTATTGTTGTGATCTCGGTATGTTTTTGCAATATTTTTCAAGATTTTACGTCTTTCAAAACGAAATTTTATAAAATAAAAATTCCTCGTATAAAATGTCACCTTTGATGAAAACTGTGTAAAATGCGGCGTATAAAGGTTTGAAAATAAATTTACAACTGCAAGGGTTCATGGAGAGCACGTATTTTACAAAACTTTTTTGAAAATTCAATTTTGCGGCATTTTTTGTTCTTCGTATAAAATGTCCCCCGCGGTCTGCAAAACATAGGGCGCAGGCTGCACAACAAGAAATCAAAGATTTTTTCTCTTTTTGATCTTGAAATTGTAGTAGCTCAATTTTTGCTTGTTTTAACGTTTTATTCAGCGTATTTTACATTATGATTTTACTTGTTTTCCCGTATAACATTGAATTCTTCCTCATGGAGAAGATGTTTTATGGATTTTTCTGTTTTTCACGGCCCAAATGAGAAGCAATTCGGCCTGAAATGGGCCAGTTTGGCCAATTCCGTCGTCCCTAATTCATCCCGGAGAGATACGCTGTTACTTTTTGAATTCTTCCACAGATTTCAGGCGGATTTTTATTGATTTCGGATAAAAAATTGCATTTTTAGTTGAATTTTGGGGATTTTGAGGGTCAGTAAGGAAGCCTTTTGGGTCTGTGTAGGTTCTCAGAGTCTAAAGACACTGAGATTTGGCGAAAATTTTGTTTTTTACGGTATTGTTTGCTTTTTATATCAAGTGTAATATAATTATTTAAAATTTTTTTAAACTTGTTTTCTTGTATAAGCAATGTACGCCTTGTTTATGATGTCTATTGGTTTTTCATTGCAAAACAACCCCAATTTAACTGAAAACAGCAAGTGCAAGGCCATTTTCCAACTGATATCTAGTATAATATAATTTTTTGCTTAATATGGCCGGAATTTTCTCTTAAATTCTTTGAAAAGCCGTTTTATTAGTTCTTCTTGACTTGTTCGATGTGCTAAAAGGATTTCCGCCAAAGATTTTCGCACATTTCTCTCGGCATGCCAGAAGTCTCATGTACAAGGTCGAAGAGTGAAAGGGGACGAAAAAAAGTCGGAAAAGCGGCGTGAAATGAAATGAGTCGGCTTCACACCCATGCAGAGCAAATAGTTTTCCAGGGTTCACGTTTTAGTAAACAACCATTGTTCAGCGAAGAAAATTTTGTGACGTTGGGAAATAAAATTCCTCTCTAAATCTGTAATTACTCCTTTGTTGGTGCTTGAAATGTTCTGGAAAAGTCTTTCAAGGGCATTTGAAGACAGATTAGCCTCTTTTAGGCAATAATTTACACCGAAAGGGGATTAGCCATATTATTTTAGGCAAAATCGGTCCGAAGAGGCCGGAAATTGGCTAAAATAGTCGAGGTCTTCGAGTGAACGGATGTTTTCTTGTTCTTTATGGAAGATGACATCTTGTATTACTTTTTTGAATCAACAAAATGTTTATGTTTTCATTTTATGACCATATTTTACTTTATTTTAGGTCCAAAGTACCCTTTTTGAAGTAAAGTCGGTTTAAAAGGTTTTTTCTCGACAATTTTCTGCTTGAAGAAGTGGAACAGGCCCCGTAATCTATTGAAGTTGACGTTTTAGCGTAGGTTCGTCTGGAAGTACGATTTTGACCCAAATAATATTGATTGAGGTCTAGAATAAGTTGAAGAAAATTTTTTGTCTAAAAAATGAAACACGCAATCTTTTTAGTTTAGACAGGGTCTAACTGATCTGGTTTTGTAAAAAAAAACACTGTTTTCCAACAGCTGACGTCAATTTTCGTCCCGAAATGACTCATAAACACCATTACTAGCGAGATAAGAATTGTTTGTTTTTCACTTTGTTGTTCAAATTCGCTGCTAACAAGCATAAAAACATATGGCTGAATGCTTTCGCAATTTTATGAGGCAAGGTGCTGCCATTTGGATGAAATTTTGAAAGCATTATATTATACTTGATTTTTGATACATTTTTGGGTTTTAAAAAAGATGATATCCGAGGTTGTAGATGGTGCTATGGCTTACAAAGGTTTTATTTTGTCTTGACACATCTTATTTCACTTTTTGATTCACTATTTTTTCATTTTTGAAGGATTTTTTACCTTTTTTTAGGTATAAAATCGCTTTAAAATATTAGAAACAGTTGATTAACGGTGAAATTTGGTGTGTCAATACAAAATTAGGCCCTTGTAAGTCATATGTCCGCTAGAAATGCTGCCGGTTTTGTCTACAAGTATTAATGTAGGCCTGTTAGTCCATTTTACGTTGTTTTATGGAGTTTCGTTCAGAAAATATGGCAACAAAACCGTTTACGTCCAATTTTATTTGTAATGTATAGCGAGTTTCGTATCATCCCTTTTTAGAAATAAGAAATGCTCCATGGGAACGAGTGAAACGGGGAAAAATTTATTTTCCCATCTGTCACTGGGTCATGAAAGTTTTGATGCAAATTCCAAAAAATATACCCTGAATCGAAATGTGTTTTTGCTAGGGGAAACACACTCGAGTTTTGAATCCACTTTTTACGCGGCTCAAGGTTGTTTTTCATCTAGGTTTTTAGATAACATCAGCTGGCAGAGGTATTTTTAGGTATAAAAAGACTTGAAACAACGTTCATTTGGTATTTGTTTTGGCTTTAAGAATGTTTATGCGGTGTAATTTCGTAATTGCGTTGCCTCAGGAAGAGGTTTTGGAGATTTATTTATATTATCCATGAGAATCTAAAATTCATTATTATCCTATCAAACGTAATTTAACTCTTGAGCGCTTCATAAAGCCGTGTTCCTCTTTTTTGATCCGTTTATGAGTTGTTTTCTTCATTGAACTTAATTTTTTACGCATTTTAGACCGGTGAAGTACCTAAAATAATATTGGCTTTAGTTTTGGTATTTCGACCATAAACCATGGCCGAATCAAGCTTGAACTCTCCAACAGGAGATGGCTTTACAACGCCGAGTGATGAAGCCTTCAAAGGTCCGGAATTGCGGAATCGCCGACCAAAAAATGCACCTTCTGATGAGAGTGAGGACGATGTGGATAAACTCGCTGAGCGGTAAGGGTTTGAAGACTTTTGGTGCTTCTGTTTTTAGGCACAGCCAGATGAAGTTATAAGCTTGGTAATACGTCAAAAAATCGTGTGATTTCGTTGCATATGACCTTGTTTCAGGCTCGACGACATCAAGCGGCACCTGCCACAAGGTTCAGACTCGATGGGCTCGTATGTGGATGAAAGTCTGAATCAACTACCACCTAGATGGAGGAACTGGGTTGTCCGAGGCGTCTTCTCGGTTATTATGATTGGTTTGTTCACATTGGTCGTGCGAAAAGGCGCTACTTGGCTTATGGGAATGGTAAGGAGAAGATGTAGATACATTTTGTAATTTTTATGCTTTGGATTGGGGATCATTGTGCGGGTTGGACTTGGTTAATCTAGAGAAAGGTTTTAAAAAACGCTTTTGGGGCAGAGACCTTGTGTTAGAGTAAAAATTATATTATACTTGACAAAAAAGTGGATTTTTCCAAGTTCGACGTGTTTAGCATTGTATTTTTACAAAACTTCATGTATTTATATCTTCATTGATGCGTTAGCTACTTAATCAACATTATTTTTTAGGTATTCCTGATACAAATGACATGCTTCTACGAAATTATTAGTATTGGCCTCTATGTGTACCGGTTGTATGATCTTCCATGGTTCCGAGGACTCTCATGGTGGTTCCTGATCACATCGAACTACTTTTTCTTTGGTGAAAGTCTCATTGACTACTGGTCAATTGTGCTGAATAAGGATGTAAGGAATTTTTATTTTTGTTTTCTCTTGTTTTTAGGTAAAATGCAGGAAGAGAAAGGAATTATGGTTTTTGAAAATGAACGGAAATGTATTAGAAATGTTTTTGGATATTAGATTTTGTCTGAGTATTGCTCTGTCAAACAGAACTTTACATTTTTCGAGAATTGATGTCTAGTGCAATATAGAAAGTTGTGCAAGGATGGTCATATTTAGGCTTAAATAGAATAGAAATATATGGGCTGGAATTTATCGCATATTTTACCAAATATTTTCCAGGAATTCCTTCGGTATCTTGTTGTTTACCATCGATTCATCAGCTTCTCCCTGTACTGTGTAGGCTTCGTTTGGTTCGTCCTCTCTCTGAGAAAAGGACTCTATCTGCGACAATTCTCCTTGGTAGGTCTTAATTTGTGAGAAATTTGGATGTTTAGGACAAAAATTATATTATTTTACGTTTTCAGTTCGCCTACACTCACGTTACCCTCCTCATGATCGTCACTCAGTCATTCCTGATCATCCAGAACCTCCTACAAGGACAAGTTTGGTTCCTTCTGCCGGTTTCTATGATCATTTGCTGTGACATCATGTCCTACGTGTTCGGCTTCTTCTTTGGACGGACTCCATTAATAAAGCTGTCGCCGAAGAAAACTTGGGAAGGGTTCATTGGTGGGGCATTCAGCACAGTCATCTTTGGCGTTTGTGTAAGTTTGGAAGGGATTGAATTTAATTTTGGTCACGATTTTGGGACAATGTTTGATCTGTTGTCTAGTGCAATATAAAAATTTTTGAATTTTTTGGTAAAATTAGTTCAAAAACAACGAGTAGTAGCCAAGATTGGCGTGTGAGAAATTTCAACACAATTTAGGAAGTTTGGATATCATTTTTGGCCATTTTGGATATTAGATGTCAAGTACAATATAAAAAATGTCAAAATCTTTATTTTAAATTGGTAACAACCAGTCAGTTGATGCATTGATGGAATAGATAGGCTATTTAGAGCCTCTAACAGAATTTTGTTGTCATTTCAGAGACTTTCTGATATCAAGTCAAGTACAACATATGAAGGGCTATATTTTGATGATTTATGTTTTTAGTTGGCCTCCGTATTGGTCAACAACAAGTTCTACGTATGCCCAGTGGAGTCCTACTACGAGAACAATAATAACTGCACATTGCCGATGGCGTTCCAGCTACAGTAAGCGAATTTTTTGATTTTTTTTTTGTTTTTAGGGGAAATTGAAGCCTAAATCTTGTTTGTTTGTAGAGAATACGAGGTGCCACGCCAATTCGCATTCCTCTTCAAGCTCCTAAAACTGGACCCCATCATCAACATCCAGCCGTTCATATTGCACACAGTGGTTTTGGCCCTGTTCGCGTCCCTGATTGCCCCATTCGGCGGGTTCTTCGCCTCCGGCTTCAAACGAGCCTTCAAGATCAAGGACTTTGGAGCCATCATCCCGGGCCATGGCGGACTCATGGACCGTTTTGATTGCCAACTTTTGATGGGCACCTTCGTTTATGCCTATATCCACTCGATTATCCGGTTCCCAAATTGGAACAAAGTGGTCCAACAGATCATGTGGCTCCCGGTGGAGGAACAGCTAGCCATCTTCAGGACACTTCAACAGAAATTAATCGAAAATGGAGTGATCCCCGATATTCCACATGGAAATTGAAGGAAATTGGGAAAAAATGGAAAATTTTAGGGATTTTTTGAATTTTAGTGGGAAGTTTGGATGATTTATGGATTTTAAAAGGTGTAGGATACGTTTTTGGACAAAAATAATTTTGTTCGTAGCGATATTTTGAGATTTTTTGGCGATTTTTTGAATTTTTGACCAAAAAATACGAAAATTTGGTGAAAATTTTCAAAAAAGGCTATTTTAAAAAGAAAAAGTGATGTGAAGACCTAAAATACGGCTCGTAGACGTAGGTCAGTAGCCAAGTTTATATGCCACATCCAAAAATTCCCGGTTTAAATTGAAAAATTTTAAAGTTTTTTATTTTGTTCAAGTCCCAAAATTTTCCTCGAAATAAGCAATGTAAATACTTGACTTTGTGATGTCGCATCTCTTAGAGCGTCGGAATAATTTGATTTTCGGATTCGCGAACCCCGTTAGCCCCCATCTTCAAAAGATATTGTTCACTCTCTTATCAGTATTGTAAGTCTGATGTTAATCCCTAATATTCACGCAGATCTCTATTCTATTCGAATATTTTGTCAATATTTTTAATAAAAATGAATTTTCTATGAGTTGGAAGGAGTTTGACCAACTTTTTGGCATTTATATTATCCATGACGTCATGGATAATATAATTTGCTAATTTGAAGTGGATAAAATGACATGATGAGAGGTTTTGAGGGAGAATTAGAGTTATACGGCCATAATTGATTAGATTAGACATAAATCTGGACATAGCTGAACAAATTTTACCTGTTTTTGACATGAATAATATAAATTAAGTTTAATGTCTCATGGGTAATATGGGACGAACAAAAATTAAAACCCGCTACTAATCTACGCATTATGTCCTAGTAGGTCTTATTACATCAAAAACCAAGTTTAATTGTTCAAATTTTGACCTGTTTTTTGGCGACGACAATTTTTGATCATCCGCTTCCTCATGGATAACATTGAACGCTGAAAAATGATTACATCCCCTCTCTTCTGACCCACAGGACCTTCAAAAGTCCCAATTGATCGCACGAGATCAAAATCCGCCAATTTTTTCCCCACTTTTTTCATGAATAATATAAATTTATACAGTTTTTGCAAATATAATATCCGTACGCCCGATGGGACTGTGCACACTGTCCTTTGAACGCGAACAAAGCCAGATTGTGACTTGTTGCCAATGTTGGTACACAAATTATACAAAAAATCGCGAGAAAAACTCACTCATTTGGGCGCATTTGATGTAAACGACAGCTGCGACAACAGGCCCGCGACTTTGGGATCGCGGATGTTTTGTTAAACGTGTGTTGACAAACTGCCAATTGCACGAATTTTTAAACGCCGACCTTTTTGAGGAAAAGTTTCATTTTGGAAGCGACGAACTCCTGAACCATGATCAAAGTTTTGGCCGCACTTGTTTGGGTTACGGTAGTGTCTGGTAAGTCGCGAAAAACGTTCGTATTTTAGGAAATGGGGTCAAATACGAGTAAGCATTGACACTATATCCTCTGTAAGACATGGCGAACTGAATTTTGACCCATTTTTTTCGGGAAATTTCAAAAAATCCCTTTTTTCCACTAAAACCAAAGTATCTCCGATTTTGCTGAAAAATTAACAGCAATATTGCCCAAGGACCAGGTCTTGATACCAAAATTTTTCAAAAGTCCCTACACTTTTTGTCGCGCCGCACAGTGCATTTTTCAAATTTTTGCACGGTGCGCGCCTTTTTGAGGCATTTTGCACCGTGCGAACCTCCGAAATGCCGCACAGTGCGCATTTTTCACTTTGCATTTGACCTTTTGCACTGTGCACTCGAAATATCGCCGCGACGCAACGCTTTTTTCAACGACGTCGCTGCATCGGCGCCCGCACGGTGCAAATGGCATTTTTGAGGTTCGCACAGTGCAAAATGCTTCAAAAAGGCGCGCGCACCGTGCAAAAAGAGGGAAAATGCACTGTGCGGCGCGACAAAAGTCTACGGGACTTTTGAAAAGGGCGTAGTGAAAGCAAATCCATGAAAATTTCTGTTCAAAAATTTGCATAAAATTTTTTTAAAAAAAATTTTTGCCTTGGTCTCCCCTTACCATAATTATTCAAAAAAATATCACAAAAAAAATTTCTTTTAAGCCAAATCGAATATAAATTACAGTAATTGAACCGCTACATATCAATTTTCAGCGCAAGACCTTCAACTGGTTGACAGCGATGCCGAGCCCACCTATCCGATGAACCCAAATCATGCGGATTTATTCGCGACGACCACCTATAAATACAATCCAAATCATCCGCCAAAGACTCAGCCGACCACTCCGACGACTCCAACAACCCCTACTACACCTACGACTCCCACAACTCCTACTACTCCCACAACTCCTACTACTCCAACAACACCAACTACTCCAACAACTCCCGATTGTGTCGACGGCGCGCTGAACTGCGCTGAATACTTTAGTCAGTGCAAGAGCTCGCCGAAAGTCGCGAAATACTGCAAGAACACGTGTGGAACCTGCTCCTCCACACCAACGGGTGGGTCATGGATAATATAGCCAGATCTCAGAGGGCAGAAAATGTAGTGCGCTGAAATTTTGCATACAAGATACGTCTGGGCCACATATCAATTGCTGAAATTTTCAGCTCGCGGTTTGCAGAGAGAGCCGAGATATTCAACGCTCTTTGCGCCCGAGAGAGTATGGGAAATGAGGAGACGGTCAGAGAAAAAATAAAGTTTTTTCCCTGTAATTTCTCGAATTCCCGCATGGGAAAAAGATTTTTGGAAGGAGTCTGACTAACTTTTTGGCATTTATATTATCCATGACGTCATGGATAATATAATATAATTTTCTAATTTTAATAGTATAAAGTCAAATGATGAAAGTTTTGCGGGAGAATTAGAGTTATAGAGCCATAGTTGATTAAATTAGACCAAAATCCGGCCAAAGCTAAAGAGATTTTACCTGTTTTTGACATGAATAATATAAATTAAGTTTAATGTCTCATGGGTAATATGGGACGAGCAAGAATTAAAACCCGCTACTAATCTACGCATTATGTCCTAGTAGGTCTTATTACATCAAAAACCAAGTTTAATTGTTCAAATTTTGACCTGTTTTTTGGCGACAACAATTTTTGATCATCCGCGTCCTCATGGATAATATTGAACGCTGAAAAATGATTAAATCCCCTCTCTTCTGACCCACAGCATCTTCGAAAGTCCTAGCTGATCGAATGAGATCGAAATCCGCCTATTTTTAGAAGACATTCTTTTAAATTTACATAGAGATCTGACAAAATTTTTGAATGCCTACTACAATATCAAAAAATTCCTAGAATCGTAACCAAATTAGTGTCTAAAAAGCCCAGAACAGATGTCACCACATCCTCTATGACTTTGTTTCAGCTTGTGTCGACTCCGCGACCAATTGTGCGCAATTTTTGAGAAGCTGTGGCACTGCCCCAATGGTGCAACACTGCAAAGCCACCTGCCAATTATGCTAATGTGCGTCGGAAAGGATGTTAATTTATAAAGTATTGTATTGATGGAATAAATTTTGCATTCATTTCTCGGAATTTGAGCTTAACAAAATTTGAAGTTTAAATTTGCCGCCATTTTTGGCATTCTGTTCTAGGGGGCAAAAAGTCCAAAAACAAATCAAAATTTTGCAACTATGCTATTTACAGACATGATTTTTTTGATATAGGACTACTTTCTAGGTTTTTGAGTCTTTAAAAAATCAAATTCCCGCCATTTCTGGCATTCTGTTCTAGGGGTCGAAAAAAATCTCAAAACGGCTGGAAATAAGTCAAATACTAATATAATCATCGTAATTTGATTTATAAAACCATTTTACAAGCTTTCCAGTTTCAAAAATTCAAATTCCCGCTATTTTTGGCATTCCGTTCTAAGGTCTTTAAATGCTCGGAAAAGCTCTAAAGTACTGTCAAAAACCAAAAACGACGCTATAACAAGTCTTCTAAACACAATTTCGTTCAAAAAATCTCATGGCTTTTATTGTAAATGATTTGAAATCACGGGGTGTTAAACATGGCACAATGGGTGACAAAATAAATTCAATCTACTATATAATAGCTACAATTGTTAGGAAAAGTGAATGTCTGCTATAAAATGTGATGAGAAATTGGAAAATTGTAAAAATTTGAAAAATTAACAGTAATATAAGTAAAATTTCTAATGGTAAAACAACATGAAAATAGTGGCGTATGGGGGTTATGGGCTTGCTGATAGAACATATATGGATAGAAAAAGTAACAGGAACACATTTTACCCCCAATTAGGGGCAAAAATTACTTTTTTAGGCAAAAAATTGTTATTTGATACCTAAAATAATATAAATTTAGTCTCATATGGTAAAAGAAACTGTTTTAACTAATCCCAAAAAGTTGTATGCATAAAGTGTCGCGTATTTTAAAATGACTCATAAAAGTCCACGGATTTTTTTAACGAAAAAATACGAAAAACAGCGTTTTTTACCTAAAATAATATAAATTTAGGTAAACAGCTCCTTCCATAAAGCCGAACCTCCCCTTACACCATCAGAAATCACCTGTTCTACCTCTCTACATCCTAATCTACTCTAATTCTTCTTCTCCGGCAGATATCCGAACCTCAATCGGAGCTGCTCGAAGAATACCAACATTAAGATCGTATGAGGGGCAAGACGAACGAATGCTGGCACGAATCCCTTGTAAAACGCGGTGGGACCGGTCTTGGCGGTGAATAGGAAGCAATCCACGGGTCCTTTGAACTCTCCCGGCTTGGCGTTCATCATTCTTGTTTTGAGGACATCCATTGGCTGAGTGAGGACTGTGGCGGCCGATGCAGCCAAGAAAGACGAAAACAAATGGGTGTAGACCGTGTCCGGAGCATTGAACTTGGCCATGAGAACTTGTTTCACCTGAAAAACAAAAGTTTTATCAAAAATCTCAATTTTATCAAAAAAAATATATTACACTTGACAAAATCTAAAGTTTAGCTGTGAAATCAGATAAAAACTACATCCCAAACAAGTCAGAATCAAAGATCGTATCATAATCTTCCTAAAGAAAGATATTCTCTACAAAAACTCATGCAGAATCATCAATTTTGACCTTATTTTACCTACCTGATCATAGAAAGACAATTGCCCGATAGTCATCAATACAGCGCGAGCTACACACATTGTCACACCATTAAACAGGACTCTGAAGCCTTCTTCTGTGTGGATTCGATAAATCCCGTCAAATGCGTGCTTGTAATTTCTTCTTTCCGCAGCTGGTAACTTCATGTCATTCTGCATTCGAACGTTGACCAAATCTGCTGGTTGACCAACAAACCCACCAATGGCACCTGAAGAAGTGCCCCATTAAGCTTGCGTAAAAATTTCAGACAGATAAGACGACTTTTCGAAGAGATATATCAAAATTTTGATATTAACCATAAAGGATAATATAAGAAATCGTCTTTTTTGTCGTCAATACTCCTTCTTTTCTCCTAAAATTGAAGAAGACACAGTAAGAAAGTAATTTACCTGAGAGTCCGGCTAATCCGACCTTTTGATAAAAAGGCATGGGTCCTTTTCCATCATCAACCTGCTTTTTGACTCCTTCGTAGACGGCAAATCGACTCAACGAATATGTCATCTGTCTCAACACCGAGGCTGTCAACCCGTTGTAGAAGCCGGAGATTCCATCTGATCGGTAGACCTGCTTGATCAAAGTCGGTAATGCGATTTTTGTCTGCTGGTCTGAAGATGGACCTTGATCAAGTCGAGTGGATGTGTAACCATGGCTCCACCGGCACCAGCAAGACCACCAAAGTACCAGCGACCAACACGGTTCTCGTTACGCTCCATTCTTGCCCCTAAATTGAGAAATAATCAAAAAAATGAACCTTATGTCTATGTATATATGAAGCAGAATATCAGAAAAATTAAAGCGAAAAACAAGAGCGAGGGTGGTGGAATCAAAAGGTCTAAACAGTTGTACAGTTAACAAATTTCTGAGGTTTTCGGGTCGGATTCTGGTCAAAGTTTCGAGCGTCGCTAAACAGCGAGAAACAAAAAGGACGAAAAGGAAGAGTAAACAAGCTTATCGTACTTTGATCCGAACCAAGTTTCGCCGACAAATACTTCTTATCAAAACACGAAAGGTGGACGAGTCTCTCTGATCTTTGTTACACTATAAATTTTTTGTAGGTACCTCAAGGTCAAGTATAATATAAATTTGTTCAAAAAGGTTGAATATTTCATAATTCATGGTCTAGACAACGCAAGGAAGACAGACTTCGGTCTAAAAATGTAGGACTCAAGAGCATTAAAAATATATCAACACAAAAATTATCAGATTGTACCTAAATAAGGTCAAAACAAAAAAATTTCCGGGTTTGCAGATAAAAAGTGCTGGGAAAGAAGATGAAGCACTTTTGAACACTAATTAGGGCCGTCGCCTCTCAATAACATCAAAGTTCGACGCCAAAATAGGATTTTTCATCAAAAAACATAAGTTGAACCTAAAATAAGGTCAAAAAGTGCCAAAAATATAAAAAATCTCGACATTAAAGGTGCCAAAACTTAATAGAAGGATTAGGCCAAGAGCTCTCTCTAAAATAAATTCACTGGATTACCCTAATTTCCCCCGTTGGAATATAAGTTTTAGTCTAAAATTAGGTAAAAATTTGTGTAATTTTTAATTTTCGACCAAAAAAATCTCTTCAAAACCCGAACGAGATATCAAATTGATAAAACAGGATCCCAGGTGTTTATCCAGACTTGTTTTCCCCAAGGAAATTGAGAAAACCAAGCGGCTTTCGAGAGAAAAACGGCTCGGGAGTGGGTTCGAAGAAGAACGAAGAAAAACTTGGCCTTTGGAAGGGAAATTATTCGAACTGCCTTCTTTTTTATTGTTTCTTGTCGCTCGAGGTCTTCGAGGACAAAGTGCACTGATAAAGTAAATAACATCAAAGCATTCTGCTCAACGAATCAGAGAGCTCAATTTTTGCACTGTGCACAAGGTAAATCTGCACAAAAAGGATAACATAAGTGGGAATGAATGCCAAAGGGTTTTAAATAGATGCAAGAGGCTTTATTTCGCTCTTGGGAACCTTATTTGTCCATATTCGAAAGGAGTGAGGAGAAAAAAATGAGAATTTATATTGTCCATGACATTAGAAGTGAGAAGACTTTTTAAAAGCCATTTTTCCCCCTAAATCCCTTCCAAACTTTCTTTGATGATTCAAATAACAGTCAACAAGATTGAATTTGTAAGATAGCCCTTCTATTTACTTCAACAATACCAGTATCATCAAGTTTTTTATCAAAAATTATATTAGTCATCATTTCGACAGCGTTGGAAAAAACGGGTCATTATGGATAAAGTACGTCGGATTATGAAGGCGTATATAGTGCAAAAGATAGCTGATGACATGTAAATTACTTAGACATAACATACATTGTAAGATCATTCGAACTTTCCAGGCTATAAGCAATTTAATTTCAAGAGTAGCTGTTGTCATGGATAATATATGAGAAAGCCCAAAAAACTTCAATTTGATGGTATTTTTGATCGAGGCAAGACTTACAATTAAAGAACACGTCTTTCTAAATATGTTTGCTGCAATTTTACATGTTTTCTGTAATGAATTTGCATAGTAGTTCAAAATTTGAAACACTATGTCCTCAGACGCCGAGAATCTTTTCATTTTCGAGCCCTGTGGGAATTTCCGGTTTGACGAATAAACTGTGACAAGCACTGCGATAAATATGAGGCAAGAGCCATGTCTTTCGGCCCTTGACTTTGTTGAATATGCCCGACTTTCGGGATTGCGGCTAGTTTCAGCTGGTTTTTATGGCAAAACAAGTGCCAGTCGGGGTCATCAAATGGTTTGATCAGGTTTCAATGTAAGTCTATGACCTATATTTTAGATTTTAGTTGAAGTTTTATCTGAAAACTTTGGAAAAAACGTATTTTACCCCGTTTTATGACAAAAATTACTAAAGGTAAGTTTCATCGGTCATTTTGACTGCTCAAAAAAAAATCCGTTGCTTTACCACTTGTAAGAACGTCGGTCTTGAAATGGTCGATTTCACTGCGATCTCAGCGATTGTCTTCTCCAATTCCTCTTCGTAATGGCATTCGAATCTCTTTGTTGAAACATCTCCGTATTTTAGCTGTTCGCTTTCCGCATTTATATCTAGAGACAGTAAAAGCCTTTATTGAGGTAGTAGGGGTTGTAAGTTCAAAGATCTTTTAGGAAATTTTGATAAAAAATGGGGAAAGTATATTACACTAGACATTAGATGAATAAAAATGGCCAAAAATGTGGAAGACACTTGATTCAAGGAGCGAAAATAGTATTACTTGTAAGATTACGGTCTATCCTAACTTTTTACCTCAACATTTTTCATTTTCTGACCAAAAATTATATTACACTAGGCATCTGACGAGTAAAAGCTGTCAAAATGGGGGGAAATCTTTTTAAACGAGCGAAAATAGTATAAATTGAACGATTACAGTCTACTTTAACTTTCTACACTAAAAGTTTTTATTTTCTGAGCAATTATTATTACACTAGGCATCTGATGACTAAAAATTGTCAAAAATTTGAAATCTTTTCTTTAAAGTAAGTCAAATCGTATTTTAAAGATGCTTACAGTCGAATTTTGCTGATTCAACAAAAAAAATGGTCATTTTCGCCGAAAAAAATGAGATTTTTTGGAAACATTTTGGTTGAAACACAATTAAAAATTGCCATTTCTGTGCAAAAATTTGTCTGAATACTTAACTTTGAACTATAATCGTCGTACTTTACCCCTTTTAAAGCCCATTTTTAAAAAAAATTTCGCTTTAAAAATTCTTTTTTTCGCACAGTGCAAAACTCGATAAATCAATACGAACTTTTTGCATTCCTAATTAAAACGCTCGCCGCAGCGAGTCAAAAAGTAAACGGGGAATAAAAAGAGCTCGTAGCAGGGCTATCGATCCTCGGAGAGCGACATTTCGATCGTTTCGCTCCGAAAAATGGACTTTTGACCTCTTTTTGAGCAAATTTCGATTATAAAACACTATATTCGGCTGTAGAAACTAGTAAATTTTGTGTAAATTAGTAAGTTTAATGCTCTTCTTTATTTGAATGCTTTTGGAATATATTTTTAGACCATTTTTGTTATCAGATGCCTAGTGTAATATAATTTTTGGTCGTAAAATGAAAAATTTTGAGGTAAAAAGTTAGAGTAGGTCGTCATCTTCCAAGAAATACTATTTTGTCCGTTTGAAGCAAATATTTCTACATTTTTGAGCCTTTTTGAAATCTGATGCCTAGTGTAATATAATTTTGGTCATAAAATGAAAAATTTTGAGGTAAAAATTAGGATAGACCGTAATCTTACAAGTAATACTATATTTCGCTCCTTTGAATAATATCCTCCACATTTTTGGCCATTTTTATTCATCTAATGTCTAGTGTATATACTTCCCCATTTTTTCTCAAAATTTCCTAAAAGATCTTTGAACTTACAACCCTACTACCTCAATAAAGGCTTTTACTGTCTCTAGATGTAAATCCGGCAAGCGAACAGCTAAAATACGGAGATGTTTCAACAAAGAGATTCGAATGCCATTAACGAAGAGGAATTGGAGAAGACAATCGCTGAGATTCGCAGTGAAATCGACCATTTCAAGACCGACTCGACGTTCTTACAAGTGGGAGAGCAGCGGATTTTTTATTTGAGCAGTCGGAATGGCCGACGAAACTTGCCTTTGGTCGTTTTGGTGCATGATCAAGTAAGTACACCCATTTTTTGTGTGTGTTTCGGTTTTAGAAGTGGATATCGAAATGGCACAGTAAAGTGGCTATGTTACGGAGGAAAGGCAGCAAAAAATTGAAAAAGTTCATCTCCACTGCTCGCACCGTGCGAATTTCTCAATTTTCGCACTGTGCAGTAAGCGAAAAGGCAAATTTCCTTCAAATCTCCGTTGTTTTGAAGCTTTTGACAAGTCGAATACGTTAAATGCGACTTCTGACTGTTGATAAACACCTTGAACTATAAAAAATTTGAGGTCAACCTCATAAATTTACCTTATTTTAGTTCTTGAAGACATCAGATTTGCAACTTCCATTTTTCAGATCAACAACTCTTCAATATGGTCGGAAACGACACCCTAAGGGCATTATCGTCGAATGCCTTCAATTTTGTCGCATTGGACTTGCCGGGCCATGGGCAAAGCACTGGGCCAAGTTTGGAGAGTTCCGAAAAAACCGAAATTTTCGCCCAATTTTTGCAAATAATTTGCTCCGAATTTGGACAAGAGAATGTCGTGGTATGCGGCGCTTCCATGGCTGGGCAATATATTATCCCGTTGTTGAATTTGTCGGCAGTTCGAGGGGTCAATATCAAAGTGAGAGGACTGGACTTGATATTAGAGTAGATTAGGTCAAAAGTGATGTGAAAATCTAGAATGTCTGATGATTTAGCCCTTGGCGGGCATAGGAGACGTATTTTACATTTGTTTTCTGTTGAAAGATTTAACTTTAGTTTTTGGGGCAAAAATTATATTATACTTGACATTAGATGGTCAATCTCAAAAATAATGTAAGAAGGGTAGAATATTCGGTTTTTTAATTATTTTAAAGATGTATTAAGCCATTTAGTCTCATTTTTACCAATTCCGAGATAAATTGACCAGTTTAAAGACTAAAAATTTGAATTTCCCGCAATTTTTGGCATTCTGTTTTAATCATTGCCAGCAGTATAAATGCCCTCTAAATTGAGGATTGAGCAGTTTTAAGGCAAATACTTCCTATTTCCACCTGATGACAATCTAATTTTGGCATCAAATTTATATTGTCCATGACAACCTTGATGAATTTTGATATAAATCTTTCACTTTTAGGCCTAATAGCCATCGCTCTCTCTGATACCGAAGCTCTCAGCCTGTCCAGCCCTTGCAAAGACGCTGCTCATTCGTGGAGAGCTGGACACGAGTCTTGGCCGAATTCGGCCGCAGTTTTCAAGCGATTTGAGAATTGCGATGAGCAAATAATTCAAAACGGTCGTCATTTTTGTCATCTAGGAGTACGGCCGTCGAGTTCAATCGATTATTGATCAATTTTCTCAAAGATTGTGAAACACAGTGTGTTTCATTGTCTACGCTACCAGGTCTTTTGCCAGTGAAATTTGCCAAAAAATCTTCAATTTCAGGACAGTTCGATTGCCTTTTATGTCTAAATTGTGTGTATGCACTGATAAGTCGTAAGCAGTAGTTTTGCTAGTCAAATTGGGTTAACTAAGAAATTTCGGCCAACACCCAAAGATCCTCATGATTAATATAATCTTGTGCAAAAAAAGCTCAAATGGAGTTATTAGTATTATCAGAGGTCCATAAGTTGCTGTTATGTCTTGTTTTTTAATTTGTAGCAATTACATTGCTTCCAGAGCCCTTGGGACCTATGAAACACAATGCCAAAAATGCGGAATTTTGAATTCAAATTTTCAAATCCGCAAAAACACCACTGCTTATGACTTGCAGATCCGCTCCGTGTCTTTTTACTCCAAAATTCTTCATTTACCACTCCAAACTTGTGAGAAACTACAACAAATTCAAACTCAGGTCCACATTTATTTATCCAAAAAAATAAAACAACAAAGATATGTGATAGAAGTTTGATATGACGTAAACATATGGTCGTATCACAAGATGAGGGACAGCGAAAGAGCGATAGAGTGTATAGCGGACAATTTCACCGGTTTGAATTGAAATGGATCTAGTGCAATATAATCTAATCTAAAATAAGGTAACATCTGATGGATCTAGTGAAAACTGGACAATTTTCGGTGTGATAGACAACAATATGGCTAGACATGGTGAATGGAAATGTTAATTTGTATTTTTATATGGGAAAATTGATTTTTTTGAGGAAATCTTTGAAACTGATGACCTTTTCGAATAAAAATCTGTATAACTTTGCTGTTTCTGCATAACGCAATGTGAAATTTTCGAAAAAGTCGAGATGAACCGCATGCTTCATCACTGCAGAGTTTCAGCTAAATTGGGCGACTAAATTTCGGGAAATTATATTATACATGGCTCTAGAACGACTAAACAGATAACACAACAATTTCTGCTAAAACCCGACCAAATGGAAAAACACAGCTGCCTTCTGGCTCAAACTTGCCGTAGACATCCTCAAACAGCTCCATAGTCTTTGTGTCGAAGCCTACGGCTCTGAAAAACTCTTCAAAGTGGTTCGAAGCCAACGGCGAGAAGATTCGATCCCTTGGCTTCGGCGTTTCGCATGATTCGTTGGCCGCGTACAGCGAGAACTTCTCGATGAGTTCTCCGTTCGAGTTCAGGGTCAGCCGATCCCCGAAGAGGTCTTCGGAATGCCGCTGGAACTTTTCGGAGATTGGAAACACATGCCCTTCCGTGGAGAAGATGAGACGTTCATTGTGGAGGTTTACGGGGTTTTGCTCGTCGAATAACTGAAACATATAAACGTTCGAGGATGGAATATGGCTTTCGACCTCCGAAAACACTTCTTTTCTCAAAAACTTTATGTTATACATGACAATAGACCGGATGATGAGAAAAAACGTTCCAAGAAGCCAAATCTTTTTAAAAAAATCTATTTCAAATTTTGTAGCCCACTACTGAGCCGTTGAGAGGCTTATTTTCAAGTTTGGCGCTATTTGCTGTTCGAAAATTCAAATTCCCGCCATTTTTGGCATTCTGTTCAAAGTGTTAGAAATAGCTGAAAACTGCTGGAACATGTAAACACAACACTGTTAAAACGCCTAATCCGTCATTTAGACTTCTTCCCCAATCCATCCGACAAAAGAAAATTCAAATTCCCGCCATTTTTGGCATTCTGTTCTAGCGCCCTCATTGGCCGAAAATCAACTCGGAATTGTAAAAAAAAGAGTCTACAAAGGAGTTGAGAGTACTTTTAAGGCTACCACCACAAATATTGACCATTCTTGAACATCAACATATATTGCACATGACCGTTTTTACCTTCAACTCACCAAGTAAAGGTATTTGCAAGTCTCCGAAAGGAAGAACGACTCCATTCGATCCTCCAAACTCTTGTCCAGCACGTCATGAACAGTGGCGAACCCGCAAATGACCCGTGTATGTCGGTTATACTGTCCATTACCTCCATTCCGACGTGCTGATAGAATGGGGACTTGTGGCTAGCAAAGATAGTACGTGGATTCAATGAATTCGGGACGCAAAGGGTAGAACTTGACGTCCGGCTCCCTGAAATTGAGAAATTTTGGGGTTCAAATGGCCAAAACACGATATTTGATCAAAAATTATCATGGACAATATAATTTTTGATACAAAAAAGCAAATTTAATTGAAATTTGAGCTTCAAAAGTATTTAAATTACTTTTAAATTTATTTAAAAGAAAACACAAGCCACCGTAGACCGTATAAGGCATTAATTTTGCAAAAAATCATCAACAATTTTCATGGATAATATAATTTTAGGTCTAAAAAAGCTCATGACTTTGTCCAAATACGAATTCAGTATGCAGAGGTTCTTATTACGGCTTGATTTTCAATGTAACACGTATTTAATAGACCTGTCTCGCTATAGCGACCGTTAGAACACAATGCCAAAAATGGCGGGAATTTGAATTTCGAAAATGTTCAAATCCCTCAAAAACTTGCTTAGTCCTATTTATAGGCTTCATTATCAATGTAACACATATATAACAGACCTCTCTCGCTATAGCGACCGTTAGAACACAATGCCAAAAATGGCGGGAATTTGAATTTTGAAAGTCTTTAAATGTCTCAAAAGCTTGCTTAGTCCTAATTAGAGACAGAATAATTATCTTTCCGATAAATTTGGACAATAAAAATACAAAAAAAAAATCAAAACTCTTCGCTTACTGTGATCTCCAGTTGTATCGTTCCGGTAGCATGTCATACTTTCGCCAGAGGGCGTAAAAAAACGCGTGCAAGCAGATCGCGTCGTCCAGGTCGCCGGCCAGCGTCTGCACACCCGCATAGCTCGCGCTGAGCGAGTCGATCCAGGTGTTCAGCAGAGTCCCATCTCTCATGTCAACATTCGCATAAAACGGGGGATTCCCATCGCCGAACCGGCATTTCGGTCGTCCGCGACGCACATTCAACTCGATCGCCGTTTTGGCTTGAACGAACATCTCCAGATCTCTGAAAAGGGATGCTCAAAATTTTGAAAATTCCTTTTATCTTTGCAAATAAAAAAAAAAAAAAAAAAAAAAAAAAAAAAAAAAAATCGAAATTTACCCCAAATACGGTACTGCGATGGCTCTATACGTCCCTCCGGAAAGTCACTGGAGCGTTTTCGGCGACATGCACTGTGCGGTCCGAGCGACAGCCGAAAAACGCCTATTGCACGGTGCAAAACGCAAGAGATTGCACAGTGCAACGGGAACTTTTGTTTTTGCACAGTGCATGTCGCGGAAACTAATCCAGCGACGTTACGGACGGATAGTACTCTATCTACACCATGTATGAATCTCTGAAAGTTTGGGTTAACTCTGTGCGGAGAGAGAAGAGGTATCAGACCATCTTTTCGGACGAGAGAGTACTGAAAATGAAGAGACGGCCAGAGAAAATACCCTTTTTTGGCTGTATCTTTGCGCATTTAGCTTGGAAAAAGATGATTTTTTTGTAGAAAGTTTATATATGACGTTACAAACATTATGCCAAATTTTTATTTAAAAAATTTCAAAAAAATTTCAAATTTTTTGAAATTTTTCAATCAAAAAATCGCAATATTTTCCTCTCAAAATCCCGTAAATGCATTCAAAATTACAATCAAAATGTCTCTCAACTCTTCTGAAACTCTTTACGTCCCATTCGAACCGTTTTCGCCATCAAATTTATATTACACTAGCAAGGCTCACCTCTGATCGCCAAACATGATGTAGGCCTTCAGCAGGTACTCGTAGAACGAATCCAGGCCCGCGCCCAGCCCACTGAGGACTCCGCGCCATCGTCCATTTTGAATGTCGATTACGTTGCCGAGCAGGCCAGTATCTTTGTCGCGATAACTCCATAAAGTGCGGACCACTTTTCGGGCCAACCGCTCGAATAAATCGTCATTGACGAGCCGCGAGAGGACGCCGAATTCAAGCAAGAGCGAGCCGGCACCTGAAAAATTGAATTTGAATATTTTTCGGACCAAATTTTGAATAAAATTTTGAATTTCGAAATTCCCGCCAAAATTGGCATTCTGTTTCAAGCCCTAAAAATGGTCATAAAAGTCGGTAGAATCATGAGACAGTGTTGTAGTAGTGCTAAGAACATCCGACTTTCCCGTTTTTCTTCATAAATAACAATTATATTACACTGGATATTGGTATCAAAAAAGATCAAGTATAATATAAAAATAAACTTCCGAGAGGTGTCAAAGTTTAGATAGAGCAAAAATATGGTAAAATACAACAACAGAAACTTCGTTTCGCTAAAAATCTCATTAGGAGTACGGTAATTGCTCAATTTTTATCTTCTCCTTACCAGCAGTGCAAGTCTCATTGATGGTCCCTCGCAAGACGCCATGTTTCAGATTGACCCTCGGGAATGGAAGACCGGTTCCGGTGCCCTGAAACGCAGGCAGTAATCGGTTGGCCAGATCGTGGGCCATACTCAGCAGTTCGTCATCATAATCTGACATTTTGTAATCTTCGAAGGGTTTCAGTTCGCCGCGAAGGATAAGATGGGTGGATAAGAGACTTCCAATCATTCTGAAATAAATTCTCTCTTCATTTTTTTGAATTTTTTGATTTTTTAAAAAAAAAAATTTTTTGATCGCACTGTGCGGAAAAAATAATTTCTAATTTCGCACAGTGCAGAGATTTTTTTTTCATTTTCGCACAGTGCAAACTCTTGTTGGACCGCACAGTGCAGATTTTCATCGAAATTTTTTTAATTCCCCGGCGGCACGGTGCGGATTTTGCAAAGCTTTTGTTCCGCACAGTGCGAGCGAAAAAATTTTCTTGTTGCACCGTGCATGTCAAAAAACAATCCAATTCGCACTGTGCGGAACTAAAATTCCTTTTGATTTTAAGACATCTTACCTGATAGTAGTCTCAAATACTTGTACGGTAACATTTTTGTCGAAATGGACATTTTCGATGACTAAATTGACTGCTCGATGGAATTCCGATTTGTTTCCCATTATGGCCAAGGTGTTTAGTGAGTCAACCAAAGTCAGTGAGAAGTCGCCAAGAGCATCATTGATGTTGATGTTGTCTCTAAAAACGTTTTAAAATACGTTAAATCCTTTTGGAACCTCAAATTATCTTAATTTTTTGGGGAGAAAGGTCCAGTATTCTCAACCTTCAATTTCTCAAAAATGCCCTGAGGCAGGTAAGTAAAATTTAGCTCAATTTGAAGCTAATGGAATGTTAAATAACGTATAACTCTTGGTTTTTAATTATATCGCCTAAGGGCTCCAGAATTCACCGGGTTTTCCAAGGCTTTTTCAAAAAACCTGCTCACCCCTTCTTTTCATGGAACCTCAAATTTCTTAAAAATCCCCTGAGGCAAGTAAGCAAAATTTAGCTCAATCTGAAGCTAATTACGTGCTAAGTATCATACAACTCTTGGTTTCTAATTATATCGCCTTAGGGCTCCAGAATTCACCGGGTTTTACAACGACCCTTTACCAAATACCTGCTCACCCCTTTTTTCATTGAACCTCGAATTTCTCAATAATACCCTGAGGCAAGTAAATCAAATTTAGCTCAATTTGAAGCCAATGTCATGGTAAATAACCTACAACTCCTGGTTTTTAATTATATCGCCTTAGGGCTCCACAATTCAACGGGTTTTACAACGACCCTTTACCAAATACCTGCTCACCCCTTTTTTCATTCAACTTCGAATTTCTCAAAAATACCCTGAGGCAAGTGAATAAAATTTAGCTCAATTTGAAGCTAATGGCATGCTAAATACCATGCAAGGTTTCGTTTTTGGTTACGTCGCCTCAAGACTTGAAAATAAAGCAATCTTTACGGAGCACTTTTCGAAAATTTCAATTTTTTCCAATTTGATGTATCTACCCCAATTTCGTTAGTATCAAACAAGTTTTGGTGGAGTAAAACAGAGTGAGGCTTGTAGTTTACCGCCGACTATACTTGGATTTCAGAATATAGCAACGACCGCCTAAAACAAACATTTTTTCCGGGCCTTTGCCAAAAATTGGAGTCAAAAAAAGCGAATTTTTGACTATCAATCAACTTTTTGCCCTCTGGCTATAAAAGAGGGTCCATGATACTAGTCCGTTCGTAAAGTCGCAGTCGCTGAAGTGATGTTTGCGATGTGCACTGTGCGAAAACAAAAGTTCACTTTGCACTGTGCAATAGGCTTTTTCGGCTGTCGCTCGCACCGCACAGTGCATGTCGCCGAAATCACGGCAGCGACTTTCCGGACAAACTAGTACTACCTAAACTTCAAAAAATCTCAAAATAAACCAACTCACGGATTGTCATAATCATGTCCCCTTCCCACACAATGAATCGGATCCAACTCATCCATGGGGAACGCGTGCTTCATGTAATTCTCATAGCCGTAGTAAAACATCCTCGCCGCCTCATCCCGACTGATTTTCAGTTGTTCGCGGCCCAACGGCCCGTAGTATTTGTCAAAGTTCGACCAGTCGAACACAAATTTCGAGGCATTTGCAGTTTGTAGGAGGAGAAGGAACCGGACCAGCATCTGCAATACACGTGACTGATACGGAAATACACGTCAGACTTGGTATTCGTCCATTTCTGAGGTCTTTCTCCGTCAAAAAGAAAATTTTGGAACGAAAAAAAAATTTACAAATTTTTACAAAAATTTGCGCTACAAAAATCGCGAAAAACTTACAGTAATCCAAGTGGATTTTGTTGACCATATGGTCGAATGATCTTGTTCACGTCCAATTACTAGAGTAAAATTTACAATTGCTGTTTATGACGTCATTTCCGGCTGTAGCGATCGCTGAAAAATCGAGGGATTTTTGTCGATTTTTGTGAAAATTTTTTTTTCGAAACAATAAAAGATTTAATTAAAATTTGAATAAAATTTGAATAAAAAGTTTGGAAAATAATTTCTGAGACGAGAAAAACAACTGACGAGAGAAAAAATATATAATAATATAGAAAAAAAACTCGCCCTTTCCCCGAGGAGAGACTTGACTCGCTGCGAGAGAGAGAGAAATAAAATTTATGAGCACTTTCATTAAGTGCATGGACTTTGTCTCATTGATTGCACAGTGCATTTCACACTTTTCCCACGCGTGTCGCCGTCGCACAGTGCATTCCACCCTTTTCGCACAGTGCAAACCTCAAAAATGCCGTTTGCACTGTGCAAATTCCAGCCTCCGACGTGGCGACGCAGTCGAAACTTGCTCATGTCGCAGCGATACGTCGATCCCATCAAATTCTACGCTCAGATTCATCGGTTTACTCAATTTTCGTCAAAAACTTGACATCAAATCACATGTACAATATAATCCTCAAATCCTCTCTCATTCCCAATTGGCATGGAATTCGCGGAAGCGATGAACGTACGGGAGTGGTGGGGTCTCGCAGGCCAATTGGCCGTACTCTTGAATCGGGAAGACGGCCAGCTCCAGGTTCTTCTCGGTCGACTTTACCCAACTGAACTTGTGCTGACTGACGTCTTTCAGTTTGCGGGCGCGTGTCTGCACATTTCGCCACACATCCATTGCGCGTTGATAGAGGAGGAATTGCAGGTCCTCGCAGGACTCACACTCGTCTTCATGAAGCACTTGCTTTATCTGTAAATATTTTAGCGATAAATTTATATTACACTGGGCACAAAGGTGAGGGCTCGGGAAAATTTGTTTGTTATCGAAGGGCTTTGTTGTAATATCCACAAATTTGGTCTTAAAATGATGCTAGGATCATAAGCTATTTGTCAAAGAGCGATCTTGTAATTTACAGGAGATTTGATGGAGATCTCGGCTATATATTATACTAGACATCAAGTCTAATGTCAATTCAAAAAAATCCCAAAATTTTGGAACGAATCTCGATGAAACTTTTCAAGTAAAAAAAAACGTGCCCTTGTGTACCCAGAAGCAGTTTTACGCTCCATACTTTAGAAATCTCGGAGATATGTCCATTTAAATCCGATCAACATTAAAAAAGCAAAAAAAATTCGGTTTTTCGACAAAATTTCAAAATTCTCTAATTATTTTTGGACTAATACATGCTCTATGTCGACATAGTTAAACCACAACTCCAATTATCGCGGCCTCCTTACATTAATCGCGGCCGCTTGTTGTTTATTCAGCTCGATTCTTCGCTGATCCACGAGTTCGTTGATAATTTTCTCGAAATGAATCCATTGCGCGCTTTTTCGCGACTTCCAACAATTCGACGGGCAAATCGGGTTGATCGAATAGGAAGGCAATGTATTCGCCACGGCGTTGCATTCGAGGACCTTGGGCAAATTGAGGTCCGGCACTTCGTACTTCTCCCCGAATCTTTCGATTTGCCAGGTGATTTCGGAGTACCAGTTGTTGACTAAAAGAGGGAAAATGAATTTTCATCGCCTTTTGTATAATTTGGAATCAATTTTTGTCAACTCTAGAATCATCTTGTAGGGCGCAGCTCGAAAAATGCAATTCTTTAAATTTCGCTGTACACGTTTGATCGTATAAAATGACTTAGGTAGAAATTGATGTATTATACCCGTCAAGCCTCAATACAGTTGATTTTATACATCTCAGGTGCTTTAGGGCGCAACTCGCGGCAATTTTTTTGATTTTACATTTTTTAGCAGGTTTCGTCGTATAAAAAGGAACCGCAATTTTGAAAACGCTTGCAGAACAAGATAAATTGCAAAACGCAGGCCAAATTACTTTATTACAACAATATACAGTCAAAATAGTCGCCTTCAAAAAAGTTTCATCGTATAACTTGGTACCCGCAGCCTGCAGGGCAAAAAACTCTAAAAAATGACTTACTCAGCTGTGCATACATGATCAGTCTTTCCTTGTCGTTGGCAAATTTCGGTTTTTTCGTGCAAACTTCAACGTTCTCCAACAGATCGTCCAATTTTCGCTTCCGAATTGGCGAAGGCACTGGCTCCAGTGCATCTTCCTCGAGGGAAATCAGCGACTCCAATGATAACGAGCGCTCGGAGAGGGTGGGAGTACTGTAACAGACAAAAATGAGACGTTCAAAAGCCTGGGCAACAAGTTTTGAAAAAAAAGCTTTGCACTGTGCGCAGTTTTGCGATCAAATTTTTTCGCACTGTGCGGGGAAAAAACGTTTTTTTGCACTGTGCATTCCAAACTTTCTTGCACCGTGCAAAACGAAGCGACAGAAAACAAAATAGTTACTCTGCACAGTGCAACCCAAAAGACAATAAAATCGCACAGTGCGATCAAAAAACAGAGTTTTTTCTGCACTGTGCGCAGTTTTGCGATCAAATTTTTTCGCACTGTGCGGGGAAAAAAACGTTTTTTGCACTGTGCATTCCAAACTTTTTTGCACTGTGCAAAACGAAGCGACAGAAAAGTGACTTCTTTGCACAGTGCAGTCATAAAAGTCGTCAAATCGCACAGTGCAATCACAAAACAAAAAGTATTTTTTTCAGCACTGTGCAAAATTTTGCGACAAACTTCTTTCGCACTGTGCGAGAAAAAAACGATTTTTTGCACTGTGCAAAACGAAGCGACAGAAAAAATGATTCCTCTGCACAGTGCAACCCAAAAGACAATAAAATTGCACAGTGCAACCACAAAACAAAAAGTATTTTTTCCCGCACTGTGCAAAATTTTGCGACAAACTTTTTTTGCACTGTGCAATCACAAACCAAAGACTTTTTTCTTTTGCACTGTGCGAAATTTGCATGGAACTTTGTTCCGCACTGTGCGGTAAGAAAATTACTTGTTTTGCACTGTGCATTCGAAAAAAAAAAATTAAAAAAAAATTTTTTTTGCCATTTACTACATGCATAATATAATATCACTTACCAACTGCGATTATCAGTGGAAATAGTCGTATCCTCCGAGGAGAGGGCTGAGGAGACGGGAGATGCGGACATACTCATAACAACTATCTGACTTATTCAGTAGAAACAACAGTAGTAATAGTAATTAAATTTTTTTTTTCTGGTTTTCACTAGCTTTTGGAATAATTTACAATACAATTATCAACAAGTAACAAGGATTTAAATAGTGTGGGTAAAAGAGGTGTGAAATACGTAGCCCAAATTTATATAGTGTTAACAATAAGAGGGAAAAAGAAGGGTGTTTTCCCGCGAGTTCCGCGCCAAAAAGAACTCTTTTCCCAAAAGAAATTGATTACTTCCCAAATGGGTCAAGTCTTCCTCTCTCTTTTCTCGCATGGCTTTTCGAGAGCGCAACGATGGCGAATGGTGCGGTGCGTACGGCGCGAAAAAAGACGGGACAAGTCTTGCTCTTTTGCGCTCCACGAATCACTATTTTCGATTATTGGAAATCCTTTTTTTCGGATTTTGGAAAATTTTAGGTAAGTACCCCAAGTGCGACGCTCGGATTTAAAAAAAGTTTCGCATACATGTCACACATAGGCCACATATCAATGTCTGAAAATTTTAGCTCGCTCTATGCAGCGAGAGCCGAGATATTCAACGATCGGCCGAGAGAGCACGCGAAACGTGGAACGGTCAGAGAGAAAACACTTGTTGGCCGTAACTTTGCCAATTTCGCGCGGAAAAAATTGATTTTTTGTGGAAACTTTACCCTCTATGGTAGAAATAGCTATGTAAGATTTCATACCAAAATTCGCAGTGTCATATTTTTTGCCAACTTTTGATTTAAAAATCTCGGTCGTTTCTGCAAAGCGCGAGCTAGGAGTCTAGCATATGTCTTCAAAAACATAATACTAAGTGAAATACGTCCTTTCGAGGTGATCTACCCCCCTTTTTTGCCTTTATTCGCAAAAAAATGTCGCATTTTCGCCAAATTTCAATCTAAAAATCTCGGTCGTTTCTGCACAGCGCAACTTAGAAGTCTCGAATATGTCTTTGAAAAAATAATCTTTTTTTGGGTTTTGTTGAGAGGCAGCACAGTTCCTTCTGAATCGCCATTTTTACGACTTCTGGAACAAAAAATGTCAAAAAAACAATTTTTTGTGTCCTGCCGCGAAAACAAGAAGTGCACCAAGTGCGACACTCAGATTTTGATAAAGTTCGGGGACAAATTTAGAATAATATTTTCGAAGACATACGCGAGACTCCTAACTCACGCTTTGCAGAAACGACCGAGATTTTTAGATCAAAAGTTGGCAAAAATGTGACACTTTTTTGCGAATTTTTGGTACAAAAAGTCTCATGACTATTTCTACCATAGAGGGTAATGTTTCCACAAAAAATCATCTTTTTCCGCGCAAAAATGGCAAAGATACGGCCAAAAAGTGTTTTTCTCTCTGACTCTCCGCGTTTCGCGTGCTCTCTCGGCCACAAAGATTGTTGAATATCTCGGCTTTTGCTGCAAAGCGCGAGCTAAAACTTTCAGCCATTGATATGTGACCCATGCCCAACGTATGTGCAGAATTTCAAGAAAATCTGAGCGTCGCACTTGTGGTACATTCCTTGTCAAGTCGCAAAAAAAAATCGTCAAAAGATGACGTCATTCACCGAGTATTTTCTCAAATTTCGTTGAAAATAGGCGGTGAAATGACGTCATCGAACATCCTCAGTTCTTTGGACGAATTCGCTGAAAGATACGGCCAAAAAGTGTTTTTCTCTCTGACTCTCCGCGTTTCGCGCGCTCTCTCGGCCACAATGACCGTTGAATATCTCAGCTCTCGCTGCAGAGGGCGAGCTAAAACTTTCAGACATTGATTTGTAGCCTATTTAAATCGTATTGATAAAATATTACAAAAAAATTCAAAAAATGATCAATTTCCCCTCAGGCCAAATCCGCAATTTCTCGTTTCAATTTATTTCTTGCGCACAGCAACTTCAACCGCACTGTGTGGAAACCGCGTTTCAATCGATTTTTCCCTCCAAATCCAATCATTTCGGGCTAATTCGAGACGGCCCCAGTGAAGGACGACAGTTCCTCCTTCGATTTATCGCCCGCCACGGCCATTGCCAGGTCCGCTCGGGTGAGGACGGTGATTGGCCGCCCTTCTCGCAGTGTTCTCGGGTCGAACAGTTCGTCAAAGTACTTGTCGCCGAGGAATCTCGGACCAGAGAGTCGCTTGTGAGGCGCGTACACCATAACCTGCTGCAGCAGTTTCAGAGCGTCGTCGGGGGCGGTGGGACAAAGCTGAAAAATCTACGTAGACCAAATTCGTTTCGTTTCTAAAGTCGAAAAATTGCCATTTGCAAAAAAAAATTTTTCGTTTGCACAGTGCAACAAATACCCTGCACTGTGCGATCAAAAAATTTTTTTGCACAGTGCAGAAGATTTTCAAAAGTTTTGCACTGTGCAATCAAGAAAAAAGTCGTTATTGCACTGTGCGATCCAAAACGAAATTCTGCATAATGCGGATTTTGCACTGTGCAATCGAAAAAAAATTGCACAATGCAGAAGATTTTCAAAAATTTTGCGCTGTGCAATCAAAAAAAAACGTCGTTATTGCACTGTGCGATCCAAAACGAAATTCTGCATAATGCGGATTTTGCACTGTGCAAGAAATTTCCTGTTCTTGCACTGTGCGATCCAAAACAAAATTCTGCACAGTGCAGACTTTGCACTGTGCAACAAATATCTGTCTTCTGTATAAAAAGAATCGTCTATCTTGCACTGTGCAATCGAAAAAATTGCACAGTGCGGAAAGTTTTTGAAAATTTCGCACTGTGCAATCAAAAAAACGTCGCTCTTGCACCGTGCAATCAAAAAAAAATTCTGCACAGTGCGGATCATAAAAACTCTGCACTGTGCAATCAAAAAATTTTTCTGCACAGTGCGGAAAATTTTCCAAAATTTTGCACCGTGCAAAAAATTTCCTGTTCTTGCACGGTGCGATCAAAAAAAAAAGAATTGTTGCACTGTGCAATCTAAAAAAAATTTTCTGCACTGTGCGGCAAATTTTCCAAAATTTTGCACCGTGCAAAAAATCCTGTTTTGCCCTTTTTCTAAACAAAAAAAACAATGTAAATACTGACCTCTTTGATTCCGTTTCCTCCGCGTTTGGTGAACACTTTCTCCGCACTTTTGGCGGTTGTTTCCGTCAACAATTTGACCTTCCGCACGTTCATGGCGGCTTTCTCGGCATCTGATGGCATTCCAAATACCCCGATGATCTTCTAAAACACTCCTCATCAACCACTTGCTCATGAAGCCTTTTTCCCCAAAACTTACGCCCAAAAGGTCGCGAATTCGCGTTACATTGACCTACCCATAGCTGATCGTCGGTGGTGAGGCCGGCGAGAAACGTCCGTCCTCGCAGCATCTCGCCGAACACGCAGCCCGCCGACCACACGTCTACAAGCCTCAAAAATTACTGTAGTTTTCGGCACACCCACCAATCTCCATCCCGTACACGTGCGCGCCCAACAACAGCTCGGGCGGTCGATAATATCGAGTCACGTGGTACGACGACATCGTACGTTGCTCGCCAACCACCTGCAAAGTGAAAATTATTGAGTTAAATGTTAAAATACGATCTTTCGAAGAGCCCCTCAACTTTTTTTCACCTTGTCGAGCAGAATTTTACAAACTTTGATCATTTATATTACACTAGGTATCAAAAATCAAAATTTCCAAAAAAAAATCGAATTTATATCAAAATCTTTTGAAAAAATATCGCCAATTGGTAGAGTACGACTTCTTTTTACAAGTTTTAAATTTTTAATGCGATTTTTCCTGCGAAAAATACAAAAAACTCCATCTTTTTATATTATACTAGGCATGGGTCCAAAAATCATCAAATTTTTGTCCAATTTCTATCTTAAATCAACGAAAGGAGTATAAAATACAACACGTAGTTCCTTAATAAGCAGTATTCAACCTTTTGCGACAAAAATTAATCGAATTTTTTGTGGAAAAAACAAAATTTTTGCAATTTTTGAGAAAAAACTAAATTTTAAAGCGATATAAAAGCAAAAAAGAGGGCGTAGATCACCTCGAAACAACGTATTTCACTTAGTATTACGTTTTTGAAGACATATGCGAGACTTCTAGTTCGCGCTTTGCAGAAACAATCAAGATTTTTAGATCAAAAATTGGCAAAAATATGACATTTTTTGCGAATTTTGGTATGAAAAGTTACATGGCTATTTCTACAGTAGCAAACAACGATATAGTGTTGATACCCCCATCATACAGGCAGAGAAATCATACACAAGCAGATACGACCATTTTCAAAAGGTTTACAACACTTTTCTAACTATTTTTCTCATCCTATCTTAGTAATGTTATATTTGCCGGGCAAATTTGACCTTTGAAACGGCCCGGGAGCTATGTCTACTTAGAATGTCTAGCTAAAATCTCAGCTGTTTCTGCAAAGCGCGAGCTAGGAGTCTCGCAGATGTCTTAGAAAACATAATACTAAGTGAAATACGTCTTTTCGAGGTGATCTACTCCCCTTTTTTGCTTTTATTCGCAAAAAATGTCATATTTTTGCCAACTTTTGCTCTAAAAATCGTGGGCCGCACAGTGCACATTTTTCACAGTGCATTTGACCTTTTGCACTGTGCAATCGAAATATCGACGGGCGCTTTTTTGCACGGTGCGGCATTTTTGAGGTTTGCACAGTGCAAAATGCTTCAAAAAGGCGCGCACCGTGCAAAAAGGAGAAAAAGTGCACTGTGCGGCGCGACAAAACGCCAACGGGACTTTTGAAAAAGCGTAGTAAAGATTTTTTTTAAAATTTGTAAGTGTGACTTTTGATACTTTTTAAAAAGTATCATGGATACTTTTTGATACTTTTGCTTAAAATCAAAATTTTTCAAAGACAAGAGCAAAATTTACGCTTTTTTCGGTCCGGCCCGGCGCGGGAAACATGTCGCACTTGGGGTACTTCCCTTTTCAACAATTTTTCCCCAAAATTGGCAAAAAAATCAAAAAATTTCTCCGACTTACCGCCGAACTACCGTAATCCGCCACCTGAATCAGCCCCGCTTCCGGCTCGAGCAGGATGTTCTGCGGCTTCAGATCGCGATGGATAATCCGATGTTTGCGCAAGAACTGCAGCCCTCGGAACACCTGCCATATAAACAACTTGGTGTCGATGGGCGAGAGCGGCGTTGGCTTCGACTTCTTGATGTAGGCGCTCAACGACATGGGCATAAAGTTCATCACCAACGAGAAGCAGGTCTAAACAGACAATTCTCGATGAATCTACCCCCGAAAAATGTCAACTCTCAAATAACAAAGCTTGCCCAAGTCGGAAAAAAGTCTGGCCAGGTGGGAAAAAATGTGGCCAACAGAAGAAAAATTGTCCAAGCGGGCAAATTTTTTTCCCACGTGGGCAAAAATTTTTTTCCAAGTGGGCAAAAATTTTTTTTTCAGGTGGGAAAAAAGTATGACCAAGCCTTTTTCCGACCAGGCCGCACAATTTGATTAAAATTTCAAATATTTGGCAACATTTTTTTATTTTGCCCACTTTGACAATTTTTTTCCTATTTGGCCAAGTTTTTTGCCCATGGACACATTTTTCCCGACTTGGTGACACTTTTTGGCTAAAATCTCAAATATTTGGCCATATTCGTTATTTTGCCCACTTCGAGAAATTTTTTCCCCATTTGGGCAAATTTTTTGTCCGTGGCCACGATTTTTCCCACTTGACCAACCATTCCTGCATTTGGCCACATTTGTTGGCTAAAATTTTACATATTTAGCCATGTTTTTTTATTTTGCCCATTTCGACAAAATTTTTTTTCCATTTGGGCAAATTTTTTATCCGTGGCCACAATTTTCCCACTTGGTCATACTTTTTGTCTAAAATTTTACATATCTAGCCACATTTTTTCATTTTGCTCACTTGGACAAAATTTTTCCCATTTGGGCAAAATTTTTTGCCCATGGCTCCAATTTTTCCCACCTGGGCAAACTTTTTTCCCATTTGGGCAAGCTTTTCTGTTTGAGGGTAGATTTTTTTGAGGGCGGATTCGCAAACCTCCCAAAATGAGGGCGGGTTGTGATTACCTTTTCGCCATAGCGAGTCTGAAACAGATAGAGCAAATTGACAATGTTCTTGGGCTTGGTTTGGTTCAACTTTTGCAGGATTCGCACCTCCTTGCAGTCTTCGGTTTGATCTGAAGCAAAAGTTTAGTTGAAAAGGACTTGGTTTTACCAGGGAATTCGGAATTTTGAATTTTTTTATTTTGTAAAAACTATGGTAAGGGGGGACCAAGACAAATTTCTTGAAAAAAATTAAATTTTTCGTCTAAAAAATCCATTTTTTGAGATGAAAAATTGTAAATTTAGTTTTTGCTGCTCAAAAAATTTAATTTTAAGCGAAAGTATCAAAAAGTATCCATGACACTTTTTAAAAGTATCAAAAGTTATCACATAGGAAATTACGTCTAATTTACAAATTAATAAATAACTAGATCATTTTCAAAGGGTTTACAACACTTTTCTGAAATTTTTTTTCATCCTATCTTAGTAATGTTATATTTGCCGGGCAAATTTGACATCTCCTGGCCGGGCGAAGCAAATTTGAAACGGCCCGGGAGCTATGTCTAGTTAGAAGTCTAAAAATCTCGGTTGTTTCTGCAAAGCGCGAGCTAAAAGTCTCGCATATGTTTTAGAAAACATAATACTAAGTGAAATACGTCTTTTCGAGGTGATCTACTCCCCTTTTTTGCCTTTATTCACAAAAAATGTCATATTTTTGCCAACTTTCGACTTAAAAATCTCGGTTGTTTCTGCAAAGCGCGTGTTAGGAGTCTCGCATATGTCTTAAAAAACATAATACTAAGTGAAATACGTCCTTTCGAGGTGATCTACTCCCCTTTTTTGCCATTATTCGCAAAAAAATGTCGCATTTTCGCCAAATTTTGATCTAAAAATCTCGGTCGTTTCTGCAAATCGCAAGTTAGAAGTCTCGAAAATGTCTTAAAAAAAATATTACTAAGTGAAATACGTCCTTTCGAGGTGATCTACTCCCCTTTTTTGCCTTTATTCGCAAAAAATGTCATATTTTTGCCAACTTTTGAGTTAAAAATCTCGGTTGTTTCTGCAAAGCGCGAGCTAGGAGTCTCGCATATGTGTTAGAAAACATAATACTAAATTTGTCTCCAAGTTTCATCAAAACCTAAGCGTCGCACTTCGGGTACTTCCCCTGCAAATTAAGGAAAAAAAAAAGTAAAATACGACCGCATCTTCGCGCCCCAACGCGCTGCAACTCGTTCCCACCCCACAAACCCCCATTTCAAGCCTACTCCAACACTTCTTCACGGCGACGGTGATCGTCTTCCCGCCTTCCTTCAGCTCCCCGATGTAGACATTCGCATAAACGCCGTAGAAAAGAGCCGCAGATTGCACAAATCCAACTGCACCGAGGCGGCGTCGCCGGGCGATGCGCTCCACGCTCTGCGTCGATTGGTGATCCATCCACCGCCGCGGTCCCCGCCTAACCAAATGAAAATGGGAAAAAACGAAAATTTTTAGGATTTTTTTTGATTTTTCACAATAAAAAATTTTTTTTTAAATTTTTTTGACGATTTTTGGTCGAAATTTGACTGCAGGCTAGGGTTGTCATTTTGACGGAATTTTTCAAAATGACGTCAAGTTGACATCAAATTGCCGGCATTTTCATCAAATTGTGTCAAATTGCCGTTCTTTTGGTTTCAATAAAAATTGCCGTCATTTTTGTCAAATTGGGCCAAGCCGTGTTAAATGGCCGTCTTTTTGGTTTGAATTGACATCAAATTGCCGTCATTTTCGTCAAATTGCTCCAAATTGTGTCAAGTTGCCGTTCTTTTGGTTTGAATAAAAATTGACGTTATTTTTGTCAAATTGCGCCAAGTTGTGTTAAATTGCCGTCCTTTTGGTTTGAATTGACATCAAATTGCCGTCATTTTCGTCAAATAGCGCCAAATTGTATCAAATTGCCGTTCGTTTTGCTTAAAGCCGTCTAATCATAAAAAAACATTGTTCAAGGTAGTATAGGGGTTTCAAACATGTTAAGCCCATGTACAAATTAAAACAACAGCTTATAACAACAAAAGGAGTTTAGTAGACCCATTTTCGGATCATCTTCGTCCTCGTTCCCGCTGTCACTATCATCCAAATTCTCATTGATGAATTGAGTCAGTGAAACCGGAGCCTTCTTGTAGTAAATAGCAAGAATTTTTAGCGTGAAAATTTTTCGTTGGGAAAAATTCTCAATTTTTTTTCAAAATTCTAAAAAATTTCCCAAAAAAAATTCAATTTGGCCATCAAAATGACAGCGCAATTTGACCTGACGAAATGACGGCAATTTGACGACGTGGCAGACCGTCAAGTTGACGGGCGGCACAACCCTACTACAGCCTACTACTTGTGTTTCCATAAGGTGCGTAGACTTTTTGTCGCGTTTTAACGCCGTCGCACGTCAAATCGAAAAAGCAAAAAGGAGGGAACTCTTGGCATTCGTCACAAATATGGGATCCGAGAAATGTTTTTTGACCGATTTCTTGTCAAATTTGGTAAAAACCAGGTCTTTTTTGACAAAATTTACCATTTCCAAGCTATATGGGTTCTTTCGGCCTTGGTTTGACCGGTAATACCTAGTGGGGAAATTTGCAAAATAATTTTTCCGATAAATATTTGGACGAAAAGCCAATTTGAAGTGCGCCGCACAGTGCATTTTGCTGTTTTTCCCCGCCGCACCGTGCATTTGGCTGTTTTTCGCACAGTGCCAACTTAAAAAGCGATCTACGAACATCCGAAGTGGTTGGAGAAGTGTCAATTTGCGAGAGTTGCGGGGCGATGACTGATGAAGATCTGTTTTTGAAACGCTTCGTAATTAATGAGCGTTAGGGGTTGACCGTTATATTTTTGGATAAGTTGGCCATCTATAATATGACGGCTAGACTTTTTGTCGCGTCGCACAGTGCATTTTCCCGCTTTTTGCATCGGTGCGCGCGCCTTTTTGAAGCATTGGGGCCCGGCCCAGAATTAGCCCGTTGTACCTAAAATTCAGAGTCTGAAAGCAAAACTTCAAAAATTGGGATATCAAACCAAAAAAAGAGTGTTGAAACCCATCAGAGGGGCAGAGAACTTACACACAACTAGATACGAACATTTTCAAAGGGTTACAACACTTTTTTAACTATTTTTTTTATCCTGCCCTAGTAATGTTATATTTGCCGGGTAAATTGATATCGACGGGCCGGCCAAAGAAAATTGGAAACCGCCCCGGGCCACGATTCTCGACCCGGCCCGCAAGCCATGTCGATTTTGCACCGTGCAGGCGTCAAAAATGCGGTTTGCACTGTGCAAAATTCGACGCTGCGAGCTTTTGGCTCGGACCGGCCCAACCCCCTCCGGGCCGCGATTTTGGGCCCGCCTGAGGGTCGTGTCTATATAGTGATTACTTTGGCAAATTACGGTGCATTTTTTTTTTTGCACGGTGCGCGCGCCTTTTGAAGTATTTCGCACTGTGCGAACCTCAAAAATGCCATTTGCACTGTGCAAAACTCAGCGACGTCGTTGAAAAAAGCTCACGTCGCGGCGATATTTCCATTGCACAGTGCAAAAGGTCAAATGCACTGTGCGGCGCGTTTCTCACAGTGCATTTTGCGCTTTTTGCACGGTGCGCGCGCCTTCTTGAAGGATTTTGCACAGTGCAAACCTCAAAAATGCCGTTTGCACTGTGCAAAATTCGACGCTGCAAGCTTTTGGCTCGGAGCGGCTCAACCCCCTCCGGGCCGCAATTTTGGGCCCGCCTGAGGGTCATGTCTATATAGTGATTACTTTGGCGAATTACATCTGCTCCGACCTTTATTATACCTACACTTCGCTTCTGGAAAACATTCATCATAACCGAAGCGAACCAAATCTCCGACAAACATCAGTCGCTTGCCCTCGGTAAGGTCGTGATCAAAGCGACGTCTCCACAAGGAGATAATAAAATCAAGTTTCCGATTGTTTCGTCAACTCCAATCTCGGAAACGCACCAGAAAACAATCGCCCCTTCCGTGTGTGTGTGGGGGGATTCGGGCGCTCTGAAATACTTCTGGAAGCTCGCGGGGTTCCAGCATTTTTAAAGGGCACTTGGTGGGGTTTATGAAACTTTATGTGGGGCGGGGTACGGTCGCAAAAATTGAAAATCAGGGCAAAGTCGATTTATTGTCATTTTTTGCAATTTTTTTGTGGAATTTGATTTTTTCGGTCGAAAAAATGCGTTGAATTTTTGTCGCACGTCGCACAGTGCACATTTTTCCCAGTGAATTTGACCTTTTGCACTGTGCAATCGAAATATCGCTGCGACGCTCTTTTTGCACAGTGCAAATGGCATTTTTGAGGTTTGCACCGTGCAAAATGCATCAAAAAGGCCCGTGCACCGTGCATTTTGCTTTCTCGCACCGTGCAATCCTTGAACAGAGCCATTTGCACAGTGCAAAGCCTTCAGCAAGAACGCGGCGACGCAGTTGCAAAAGGCTTGCGTCGCAGCGATATTCAAAAAAGCACGGTGCAAAAGCTCTTTTCACGTCGCTGCGTCGGCGCCTGGTGTTTTGCACAGTGCAAACGGCATTTTTGAGGTTTGCACCGTGCAAAATGCTTCAATAAGGCGCGCGCACTGTGCAAAAAGACGAAAGATGCACTGTGCGGCGCGACAAAAAGTCTACGGGACTTTTGAAAACGCGTAGTAAAATATAAATACAAGAAATTTTTTGGTGAAAGTTTTCTTTGTTTGTAAAATTTGTGACAGTTTTTTTTCAGATTTTCTTTAAACTTTTCACACACATTTTAGCTAGGCCATACATCAATTCCTGAAAGTTTTAGCTCCCACTTTGCAGCCAGAGCCGAGGCATTCAACGATTACGGCCGAAAGAGCACGGAAAACGTGGAGAGCGGTCAGAGAGAAAAACACTTTTTGGCCATAACTTTGCCAATTTCGCGCGGAAAAAATTGATTTTTTGTGGAAACATTACACTCTATGGTAGAAATAGACATGAAACTTTTCATACCAAAATTCGCAAAAAATTTTCATATTTTTGCAAACTTTTGATCTAAAAATCTCGGTAATTTCTGCAAAGCGCCAACAAAAAGTTTTGGATATGTCTTAGAAAAAATATTCTTAATTTGTCCCCAAGTTTCATCAAAATCTGAGTGTCGCATTTGCTTCCACTGTAAATAAAATTTTTTTTTCGCCTTTTTCCCATTTTTTGCGAATTTTGTCGTCAAAAACTTTTATGCCTATTTCAACTGTCGATGGTAATGTTTCCAAAAAAATTACTTTTCCCGCGCGAAATGGCAAAGATATGGCCAAAAAGTGTTTCTCTCTCCCGCTCTCCGCATTTCTCCTACTCTCTCGGCCCCAAAGATTGTTGAATATCTCGGCTCTCATTGCAAAGCGCGAGCTAAAAATTTCAAGAATTGATGTGTGCGATACGCCTGACATGTTCACAAAGTTTGAAAAAAAACCTGGGCGGGGTACAAAAAATATGGCAAGGGGGGAGTAAAGCCAAAAATGTAAAAAAAAAATTTTTAGAATTGCCAAAAAGTGTTTTTCTCTCTGACCGCTCTCCTCATTTTTCGCACTCTCTCGTCTGCAAAGTTTGTTGAATATCTCGGCTCTCATTGCAAAGCATGAGCTAAAAATTTCAAGAATTGACTTGTAGCCTATGTGGGTCATGCTAGCGTAAATTTTAAAAAAAAGTGAGCTTCCTGCTTTGATCAGTTTTCTTTTTTATGTTTACTACTTAATTATGACGTTCCTCAAAATGTCCGCTTTCAAATTGCTTAAAATTTCACCTGTACAGTCGATCTAGTCTACAAATCAATTCCTGAAAATTTTAGCTTGTGCTTTGCAACGAGAGCTGAGATATCCAACGATCTTTGCGGTCAAGAGAGCACGCGAAACGCGGAGAGCGGGCAGAGAATTCGTTTTGCGCCATTTTTTTGCGAATTTCGCACGGAAAAAATATTTTTTTTTGCAGATACCTTTACTCTACGTATCTATTTTTTTCAGATCGTAAAATCCGGCCCTAAAATTTTTACTATTTCAAAAATTTTTTCTAAAAATGACCTTGGTCCCCTCTTACCGTTCTTTTCCATCTAAAGTTTCAACTAGGTCGCCGCGTCGGAGGCTGGAATTTGCACAGTGCAAACAGTTTTTTGGAGGTTTGCACTGTGCAAAATGCTTCAAAAAGGCCCGCGCACCGTGCAGAGTGAATTTTTTTCTTGCACTGTGCAAACGGTTTTTTTGAGGCTTGCACTGTGCAAAAAGAGTGAAATGCACTGTGCGTTGGCAAAAAGTGTGGGAAAAGGGCAAAATGCACTGTGCGAAAAGGAAAAAAGCTCATGGCACTTTAGGAAAATTCTAATAGTTTTTTTTGCAAATACTAGAGTGATGTTCGCGACATGCACTGTGCGAGAACAAAAGTTCCCTTTGCACTGTGCAATTTCTTGCTTTTTTGCACCGTGCAGTAGGCTTTTTTTGGCTGTCGCACGCACCCTAACCTGTTTTGCACAGTGCATCTCGCTGAGATCACTCCAGCGACTTTGCGAACGGTCTATTATTTTGCACTGTTCAATTTTTGCACGGTGCATTACCCGCAAATTGATCAGCGACAAAGGTTATCGCAACAAATTTTGTCGCAACCCCTTTGTTGTCGCCACTTCTTTGAATTGGGGATGCACAGTGCAAACGGCTTTTTTGAGATTTGCACTGTGCAAAAAGAGTGAAATGCACTGTGCGTTGGCGAAAAGTATGGGAAAAGTGCAAAATGCACAGTGCGAAAAGGAAAAAGGCTCATGGCACTTTATGAAAATACTAATAACTTTTTTCGCTGAGATCACTCCAGCGACTTTGCGAACGGTCTATTATTTCTCACTGTGCATTTTTTGCACTGTGCAAAAGAGGGCTTCTTTTTGCAAAAATTTGCGACGTTATTCTGCACTGTGTAAATATGTTTGAGACATAATTCTGCATTGTGCGAAACTTTCGATCTTTTTTGCACAGTGCATGTCGCGGAAATGACTCTAGCTACTTTTCGGACGGACTAGTATTTACAAAAAAAAACTAATAGTATTTTCCTAAAGTGCCATGAGCTTTTTTTTTTTGCACTGTGCATTTTGCACTTTTCCCATACTTTTCGCCAATGCACAGTGCATTTCATTTTTTTGCACGGTGCAAGCCTCAAAAATACCGTTTGCACAGTGCAAATTCCAACCTCCGACGCGGCGACACAGTTGAAACTTGTGTATGTCGCAGCGACATGTCCACCGTGTAAAACCAAAAAAATTGGTCACAAGTCTTTAGCCGTCTAAAACTCCCTTTTCTGTCGTCATTGCAAAGATCTTCGTTTTTCTTGTCACAGGCGATACGTATACTTTGCGACAATCAAGTCATAAAATCGTTTCACTAATGGATTGAAGCAGCTACTTGCAGCTACTTTTGAATTGCGCGTTGAAACAAAATCTCAAAAAAAGTCTTTTTATGTCCTGCAGCGAAAAACAAAGGCGGCAGAGGTGCAAACAGTAAAATAATTGTTAGCAAGCATGTACAATGTCACTATTATTTTTTTCCGTTGTTATTGGTACAGTAGACAAAGAAACTTTTTGGACATTTCGTTGCCACGCCGTAAAAAGGGCGATTCAAAGGTACCTGTACTGCACGTCAAATCGAAAAGGGAAGTCTTCGTTGGCGATTCGTTTTTGACACTTCGCAACATTGAAAAAAAGTAATTTTTTGGGTACCTTAATTCGCCATTTTTTATGTGGCCGAGAGAGTACGCGAAATGTAGAGAGCGGGAGAGAGGGGAGGACACTTTTTAGCCATACCTTTGCCAGTTTCGTGCGGAAAAATTTTATTTTTTGTGGAAACATTACCCTCTACGGTAGAAATAGGCACACAACTTTTCATTCGAAAATTCGCAAAAAAAGTCGGATTTTTTAAAAAATTTTGATCTAAAAGTTTTGGTCGTTGCTACAAAGCGCAAGCCACTCCGCACGTCAAATCGAAAAAGCAAAAAGGAGGGAACTCTTGGCATTTCGTCACAAATATGGGGTCCGAGAAATGTTTTTGACCGATTTCTTGTCGAATTTGGCAAAAGCCAGGTCGTTTTTGACGAAATTTACCATTTCCAAGCTATATGGGTTCTTTTCGGCCTTGGTTTGACCGCTAATACCTAGTGGGAAAATTTTAAAATAATTTTTCCAAAAAAAATCTTTGGACGAAAAGTCAATCTGAAGAGTTTCCTTCTCAATTTGACGTGCTCCGCCTTTTCCAAAGCCCCGTAGACTTTTTGTCGCGCCGCACAGTGCATTTTTCCTCTTTGTGCACTGTGCGCGCGCTTTTTTGAAGCATTTTGCACAGTGCAAACCTCAAAATGCCGTTTGCACTGTGCAATCGAAATATCGCCGCGACGCTCTTTTTGCACAGTGCAAATGGCATTTTTGAGGTTTGCACCGTGCAAAACGCATCAAAAGGGCCCGTGCACCGTGCATTTTGCTTCCTCGCACTGTGCAATCCTTGAACAGAGCCATTTGCACAGTGCAAGGCCTTCAGCAAGAACGCGGCGACGCAGTTGCAAAAGGCTTGCGTCGCGCTCCTTGCTGCGCCGGCATGCAGATATCAAGCTTCCAGAGTAGAAATCATAGGTATTATGGGCCGATTTCGGGCCGGGCCGGACTTTTTCGGCGCGGCCCCGAGAAGACTTGGCTCCGGACCGGGCCGGGCTAAAACGGTTTGGTCCGGCCCGGGGGGGGCATGTCTAGTCCCGGACCGCTTCAAAAAAGGCTTTGGCCCAGGCCAAAAGCTGCCGTCTGCACTGTGCAAAGTTCCAACCGTCGACGCAGCGACGTAGTTGAAAAAAGCGTTGCGCCGCGGCGATATTTCGATTGCACAGTGCAAACGGTCAAATGCACTGTGTTGAAAAGAATTTTGTCGCTGTCCGCACTGTGCACAAAAAACCTCCATTTTGCACTGTGCGTTTTTGCTTTTTTTGGGTTTCGCACGGTGCAGTCGGAATATCGCCGCAACGCTCTTTTTGCACAGTGCATGCGGCATTTTTGAGGTTTGCACCGTGCAAAATGCTTCAAAAAGACGCGCGCACCGTGCAAAAAGAGAAAAAATGCACTGTGCTTCGCGACAACAAGTCACATTGGGAGTACTTCTCCTGTAATGCCAATAAATCGAGGCATGAGGCGGATTCTGATGCTATTTCGAGTCGTCGCCGACTGTATTTTTCACTCTGCGTTGTCGCCCGGAGTTCCGCACAGTGCGTTCGAAATTTTAGAGGTTCGCACAGTGCAAAATGCTTCAAAAAGGCCCGCGCACTGTGCAAAAAGACGAAAAATGCACTGTGCGGCGCGACAAAAGCTCTACGGGACTTTTGAAAAAGCGTAGTAAATTGGCTGACAACTAAAGACCACCTATCAATTCCTGAAAATTTTTAGAGGCGGATTCTGATGCCATTTCGCGTCGTCGCCGACTGTATTTTCCCTCTGTTTACAGTTCATCGCATCCCCCAAACCGATCCATCTTGGTCGTCTGCGGTTGGGGCGATTTGTCATTCAGGCGTATCGAAACAATGTTTTTCCGTCCTCCGATTACAGAAACGGATCAGGTCCGAGAGAGTGCCCATCGAGACGAAAGTGATATCGCGCAGCCGGTTATCACTTTCGTTTGATGCCCGCAGGCGCTGGATGCGCACAAAAATATCGTCCGCCTCGTACAGCGACGCCCTCGTAAATCAGGGTTCAAATGGCGGCGTAGTTGGAGGCGGTGATTGATGAAAAATTTGTTTGAAACGCTCGGTAATTGATTGGTTTCTGGTTAGCGCGACGTTAATGTAGGCCGTAATGTAGGCTTACGGCGGTTTTTGGAACCCTAAAATGCATTGCGTTGATTTTAAGAGCAATTGGGACAAAATAAAACTAGAATATATGCCATATTCGAGATTTTTAAATCGCGTTTTGCAGAAACAATTGGCAATTAACAAAGATTTTTTTTTTTTGAGTTTTTTGGCTAGAAAACGTCGACAAATAGCATGTGTTTTTACTTTGCATTTAAATACATGTGTTTTTACTTTGCATTTATTGTTTTCCTCACTTACCAATTAAATTTAGCCCTGAATTCCATTTTTTTTCTAAGTTCAATGACTTTTGACGAAGTGTCACAAAAATTATTGGTTTTTTTAAAACTTAAAACTGTCTCATTTCACCCTATCTTTCCTTCTTGACCTGTCTTAAATTCAAAAACCATTATTTTTTGTAAGAATTATCGACGTTTGACGAAATGCCACAAAATTTATTGGATTTTGTATTTTGTGACATTTCGTCAAAAAACTTGCTAGGCGGTTGAAAATAAATGTCAGATAGCTTGTTGGGCTCTGTAAAAGTCAATTTTACCCTCAACCTGTGACAGCATTACCGTACTCCAAAAAAAATCGAGATATGTTATTGATGTCGATAGTAATATCAAATGATGAAGATAGCTTCAAAATTTTTTTCCGATCATTTTTCTACAGCTATTACTTATAAAAATTTCATTGCACCCACATTTTTTCTTCAAAATATGATTAATACGACTATATTACTTTTGTACATGTTTTATCGTATAAAACCTCCCCATTGCTAGTCCGACCAAAGAACGCGACCTGATTGATTCTTCCGAGCTCGATCCGTCTGGAAGTCGCAACTTTTTTTATTTTTGTCATAAACTATCGCCGAATTTTTCGAAAATCGTCTGGGTTTAACTAGTTCTGACAATTTCGGGCTGCAAAGCGTTTTTTTCCCGGGCGATCACACTTTCAAAGAATGCGAGGGGGTTTTTAAAGTTTTACTTGAAACCCCTTTATTGACGAAGATAATCGGAATTGAATTGCTCGAGGAAAGGGCAAACGGCGCTCAACATCCCGCTGACAAACCGTTTTTTGTCTGCGGTTACGGTAGCGAGCATGATTTTCGAGACGACGCACGACGTCGAGGACCGGCGTTGCGGCTACAGTAAGATTGTTTGATCAAAGAACAAAATTTTTAGCTGGAAATTTGAATTTCAGACTTTTTTTAAAAAAATGATGACTAAAAAGGAGGGCTACATTTTTAAGGTCAACTCTCAAAGTAAAATCGACTGATTTTTTTCAACTTTTACAAAGATCATTTAGAAAGGACCTTTATCAATTTCTGAAAATTTCAGCTCGTGCTTTGCAACGAGCGCTGAGATATTCAACGATCTTTGCGGCCGAGAGATTAAGGAAAATAAAGAGAGTTGAACAGACAGTAGTCAAAAAAAGATGTCTCCAAATTTTGTCGATATAAATTCCCTTGGCCACACATCAATTCTTGAAAATTTTGGCTTATGCTTTGCAACGAGAGCCGAGATATTCAACAATCTTTGCAGGCAAGAGAGTAGGAAAAGTGAGGAGAGCGGTCACAGAAAATTCTCAAAGGAAACGGTTATAATTTCTGAAAATTTTAGCTCATGCTTTGCAACGAGAGCCGAGATATTCAACGATCTTTGCGGCCGAGAGAGTAGGGGAAATTGGGAGAGCGGTCAGAGAAAACCAACGTTTTTTGGCTATATCTTTACGGATTTTGCAGAGAAAGAATGGATTTTTCGCCAAAATCTAGTTTATTAAATATGAAACAGAATGCCAATCGTTTCCGTCGAGAGAATACGCATAATGCGGAGAGCGGTCGGTGAGAAAAACACTTTTTGCCATAACTTTGCCAGTTTCGTGCGGAAAATTTTGATTTTTTGTGGGAACATTATCTTGATCTTGACCAATTGATTGCAATATGACCGGTGGTGACGTGCAAAATATTTGACCCAATTTTTTCATAACCGTAATTTGTTTTTCGACCATCCAACCAAGTTGACCGGTCAGGTTGGCAAATTGAAATTTCCCCACCAAACTCCTCATCTCTCAGTAATACCCCTTGTTTTTCAACCACCCAACCTTGGTCAAGTTGACCGGTCAGGTTGGCAAATTGAAATTTCCCCGCTAAACTCCTCATCTCCCAGTAATACCCCGTTTTTCGACCAACCAGCCTTGGTCAATTTGACCGTTCAGGTTGGAAAATTGAAATTTAGTCACTAAACTCCTTATCTCCCAGTAATACCTCTTGTTTTTCGACCATCCAGCCTTGGTCAAGTTGACCGGTCAGGTTGGCAAATTGAAATTTTGCCACTAAACTCCACATCTCCCAGTAATACCCCTTGTTTTTCAACCATCTAACCTTAGTCAAGTTGACCGGTCAGGTTGGCAAATTGAAATTTAGTCACTAAACTCCTTATCTCCCAGTAATACCTCTTGTTTTCCGACCATCCAAGACTTGGTCAAGTTGACCGGTCAGGTTGGAAAATTGAAATTTAGTCACTAAACTCCTTATCTCCCAGTAATACCCCTATATATTCTTCTCTCGCCTTTATGTAATAACCCCCCGTGGTCAAGTTGACCGGTCAGGATGGCAAATTGAAATTTCCCCGCCACACTCTTCATATCTCAATAATACCCCTTGTTTTTCGACCATCCAACCTTGGTCAAGTTGACCGGTCAGGTTGGCAAATTGAAATTTTGACCCCTTATCTCCCAACGATACCCCTATATATTCTTCTCCAGCCTTTATTTCTGCCCATAATTGGATTGTATTTGATGATATTGTAAATATTTACCGTGACTTGACGTAACTCTTCTCTAACTGAGCTCCCTTTTTTTGCAGACACAAAACAAGGCCGAGATCATCATCCCCGTTGCGGTATTCAAATCTCCAGCGGCGTTGTGATGCGGTTGTGAAGTCGGGAGCAGGTCAACGCACGCTTGTATAAAAGTCGATGCAAAAGGAGCGCTTATGCGGCAGAATGATCTCAATTTCTTGTTGGTTCCTTGTTATTTGTTTGGTCTCAGGTGAGTGCGAGGTCAAGGGCCGATCATCCGAGGCCATAGCCGTTAGTATTTTCACAAAGTGCATGGGAATTTTGTCACTTTCCGCACCGTGCACCAAAAAATCTCCATTTTGCACTGTGCGGTTCACTTTTTTGCTTTTTGCACTGTGCATCGACAATCGTTGCGACATAAACAAGTTTCAACTTGGTCGCTACGTCGGAGGCTGGAATTTGCACAGTGCAAATGGCATTTTTGAGGTTTGCACTGTGCGAAATGCTTCAAAAAGGCGCGCGCACCGTGCAAAAAGAGGAAAAATGAACTGTGCGGCGCGACAAAAAGTCCACGGGGCTTTTGAAAAAGCGTAGTACTAGGCCAATCAAAATCGCTTTCCAAAAGCACTCAATGTATAATATCTCAGATTGAGGCACTTTTGAGGTTTGCACTGTGCGAAACGAGCGAAATGCACAGTGCAGTAGCAACAAACGTGGAAAAGTGTGAATGCACTGTGCAATGAATGCGACAAATGTCTATGCTCTTTATGAAGATACTAATAGAGATTTCTGAGAGCGTTGACAAACTAAATTTGCATAAAAAACCAAAAAAAAAATTATTTGCTATTTTTTCGACAGAAATCAATCTTTTGAACGGTAATTGCTTGAGGCGAAATAATTGGATTTTCTTCAAATTTGGCACATATCATGCCATCTGATAGTGTTTCAATTGCAAGAAATTTTAACTCAGGCTTTGCGTTCTGAGCCGAGATATTCAACGATCCTTGCAGACAACTGAATGCCATAACGCCATTTTCTGAATGCGAGTTGCCCAACATGTAGAACTTTAGCAATTGTAGATTATAGACATGATCTGTGGGTCCGGCATAGCAATCTTTAAGAATTTTAGCACGCGCTTTGCGGTCTCAACCATGATATTCAATGGTATTTGGAGACCGGGTTAAACAAACCGAACTTACCCAAAAAATTGCCCGCGACACCGAACTCGGATCAGCCTTAAATTTGGCCTACAGACTTTTCCTAAGGCCTATATCAAATGTTAAAAATTTTAGCCTACGCTATGCAAGACGAGCTGATATATTCAACAGTCTTTGTCGACAAACGACTGTGAAAAATGTGGAATTTTAAGGACTCCAAAGATTGTTGAATATCTCGGTTCCTACTGCAAAGCATGCGTTAAAACTTTTAGCAGTTGGTAAGTAGTCCAGACAGAGCATATCTGCCATATTTGAAAAAAATCTGAAAGTTGTGCCTCGAGCAATTTGCCTTTAAAAAATTTTTTTTTGTGATTTTCCATTTTTGCAAAACAAAAGTTAAATATCTTTGCTTTGCCTGCAAAGCAAAAGCCAAAATTCTCAAAAATTGAAATGTAGCCCAGACAGAGCATATCTGCCAAATTTCAAGAAAATCTGAATGTTGTGCCTTAAGCAATTTGCCTTCAAAAGATTTTTTTTGTGATTTTCCACTTTTGCAAAACAAAAGTTAAATATCTTTGCTCTGCCTGCAAAGCAAAAGCCAAAATTCTCAGAAACTGATACGTGGCCCAGGCATAGCGTATATGCCAATTTTGAAGAAAATCTGAATGTTGTGCCTCGAGCAATTTGCCTTCAAAAAATTTTTTTTTGTGATTTTCCATTTTTGCAAAACAAAAGTTAAATATCTTCGCTCTGCCTGCAAAGCTAAAGCCAAAATTCTCAAAAATAGAAACGTAGTCCAGACATAGCAAATCTGCCAAATTTTGAGAAAATCTGAATCTTGTGCCTCGAGCAATTTGCCTTCAAAAGATTTTTTTTGTGATTTTCCATTTTCGCAAAAAAAGGTTAAATATCTTTGCTTTGCCTGCAAAGCTAAAGCCAAAATTCTCAAAAATTGAAATGTAGCCCAGACAGAGCATATCTGCCAAATTTGAAAAAAATCTGAATGTTGTGCCTTAAGCAATTTGCCTTCAAAAGATTTTTTTTTGTAATTTTCCATTTTTGCAAAACAAAAGTTAAATATCTTTGCTCTGCCTGCAAAGCAAAAGCCAAAATTCTCAGAAATTGATACGTGGCCCAGGCATAGCGTATATGCCAATTTTGAAGAAAATCTGATTGTTGTGCCTCGAGCAATTTGCCTTTAAAAAAATTTTTTTTGTGATTTTCCATTTTTGCAAAACAAAAGTTAAATATCTTTGCTTTGCCTGCAAAGCAAAAGCCAAAATTAAAAAAAATAGATATGTGGCCCAGACGGAGCATATCTGCCAATTTTGAAGAAAATCTGATTATAAAATGTTTTAAAAAAATGATGTGAACTCTAAGCACCGACCTGATGTCTAAAACAATATAATTTTCTCGTCTTTGCAGAAGCTGTAATCTCAAACGACAAAAAGCAGCCATACATCAACGAAGATGGTGCGCAAGTCGTTCCCATGGGGAAGGAGGAGGTCGAGGAAATGTATCGCAAATGGACTCAGCAAGGAGTCAGTTCGGTGATAGCCGCAATAGCCAATAATAAGTGAGTTTTTATTGGTAAACCTTGCATTTAACGTCAACGGATGGTCGTATCTCGTGTTTTACGACTTGCAGATTGAAAAAGCATCGGGCACGGGTGCGTGACGCGTTTGGGAGGTGCACAAAAGACGCCAAAGACATCAACATGCAGGCAATTTGTGTGCAGCGGCTGGAAAATGGCGATTTCTCACCAATCCTTGTTTTTGGTAAGGTATGTTGATGATTTTTTTAATGTAGCTAACAGTGGAGCCTCGATGCCAAATTTTTATGCTTTTCAGTGCTTGAAAATGATGTAGGATACTGTATTCAATAAGATTTTTGAGATTTTTAACCAAAACAGGGAAGTGCTCGAAGTGCGACGCTCGGATTTTCCGTAAATTATGTATATACGTCAGACATAGGCTACATATCAATGCCTGAAAATTTTAGCTCGCGCTTTGCAGCGAGAGCCGAGATATTCAACAATCTTTGCGGCCGAGAGAGTACGCAAAATGCGGAGAGCGGTCAGAGAAAAAGACACTTTTTGGTCATATCTTTGCTAGTACTGCCCCATATATCAATTTCAAAAAATTTTAACTCGCTCTTTGCAGCGAGAACCGAGATATTCAACGAAACGCAGAGAGAGTACGCGAAATGCGGAGAGCGGTCAGAGAGAAAAACACTTTTTGGCCATATCTTTGCCAGTTTCGTGCGGAAAAATTTGATTTTTTGTGGAAACATTACCCTCTACGGTAGAAACAGGCATCAAACTTTCTATACCAAAATTCGCAAAAAAATGTCACATTTTCGCCAACTTTCCGCTTACCACGTTCAGATTTTCTTTAAATTTTGCGCACACATAGGGCATGGGTTACATATCAGTTTCTGAGAATTTTAGCTCATGCTTTGCAGACGCAGTTAAATTATTGCTCCTACGGTAGAAATCGACACGGAACTTTTCATGGCAAAGATTGCAAAAAATGTCATATTTTTGCCAACTTTTGATCTAAAAATCTCGGTCGTTTCTGCAAAGCGCGAACTAGAAGTGTAGCATATGTCTTAGAAAAAATGATACTAAATTTGTGCTGAGTTTCATCAAAATCTGAGCGTTTCACTTGGAGAACTTTTCTTGTAAATGCAAAAAATTCAACTTTTTTTCTGATTTTTAGAACGAAAAATTGGCATTCTGTTTCATTCGCAATGAGCAAGATTTCTGCAAAAAATCAACTTTTTCCCTGCGAAATTCGTCAAGATATAGCCGAAAAACGTTTGTTTTCTCTGTCCGCTCTCCTCATTTTAGTGCTCTCTCGTCGTATCGTTGAATATCTCGGCTCTGCTTGCAACGCGTGTGCTAAAATTTTCAGAGATTAAAACATGAGCCTTTTAGAATATATATACGAAATTTTAAAGCAATTTGAGCCTTTTCCTTCGAAAATTTTGCTATTTTGTCTACTACAATATTTATTGATCACCGGTGAGAAAAAACATCAATTAATTTTCCTTTTTGCGAAACAATACCGTAATCTCTGTTGTCCAACTTGAAGATTAAGATCTCGGCTGTTTACAGTATATCTGATCAATTATTTTCAGAACAAAGGGCGGACCCGTCCGACCGCCTAAAGCACTCTGCGCCGCAACGACTCCAGCGACTAAATCGCCTGAAAAACGCGCAAAAGTCTTCGGCGTGGGTGGGAATTCCGCACCTCCCGCGCCAAGCGCTCTCCCGCGTTCGCATCAGCCCAAACTATCGCTTGTTCCGGAGTCGCGCGACAACACGCGTTTGGCGCTGTCGCCAGGAATTTGCTCAAATCGTGCTGGGACTCAAAACACAAGAAAAATTTGAACGGTAACGTTGAAGGTGGACTAATAGTCCATCCGGAAAGTCGCTGGAGTGACTTCGGCGACATGCACTGTGCGGTGCGAGCAAAAGCCGAAAAAGCCTATTGCACGGTGCGAAAAGGAAGAAGTTGCACAGTGCAAAGGAATTTTTGTTTTCGCACAGTGCATGTCGCGGAAATCACTGCAGCGACTTTACGGACGGACTATTATATTTTGTATAAAGCACCAAAAATATTTTTATATAAAAACATCCAGAAAATCCGTCATCCAAAAGTGCGTAGACTTTTTTGTCGCGCCGCACTGCGCAGTTTGCCTCTTTTTCCGCACTGTGCGCGCTATTTTTTCACCAGTTTGCACTGTGCAGACGTCTGTCGCACAAAATTCGCGGCGACATAGTTGAAACAAGCTTGCGCCACCGCGATACTTCGATTGCACAGTGCAAAAGGTCAAACGCACTGTGCATAATGTGCACTGTGCGGACCGCGACAAAAAGTCTACTAGTCGGCACAAGAATTCGTGAGACTTTTTGCACTGTGCAAGTCATTCGTTTGCACCGTGCTTTTTCTCTTCTGCACGGTGCAGAGCTTTGTCGCTTTCCCGGAGTCTGTGTTTTGCACGGTGCAACGAACGGAGCAAAGCGACGAACGGTCGCCAAGAATCTTTATCGCAGAAAAGTGAAGTCGCTGCGACATAAGCATTTCTCGCGAATTGATCAGCGACAAAGGATATCGCAACAAATTTTGTCGCAACCCCTTTGTTGTCGCCATTTCTTTGAATTGGGTATGCACAGTGCAAATGCGTTTTCTTCCAGCGATTTCTTCTTTCGCGACGGGTACTTGCACAGTGCAAAACTGAAAAAATAACTGCCCGCACAGTGCAAAAAGGTCTCGACTAGTGGACTTTTTGTCGCGCGCCGCGCAGTGCACATTTTTCACAGTGCATTTGCCCTTTTGCACTGTGCAATCGAAATATCGCCGCGGCGCAACATTTTTTTTCAACGACGTCGCTGCTTATATGTAAATAAAAATTTAAAAGTGATATATGTACATAGTATGTTGTCAGCAAAAAACTTGTGATGACTTTTGCAGTGGAAGATTTGTGGAACAAGCCAAGAACTGAACAAAAAAGCTCCAAAATATTCGTGCAGAAGGCGGATTCGGACGAAAATCTGGACGATCCGATGAAATTCAAGCATATTGCCACGAGCTATGAACGTCAAAAGGGAGGAAATATGATGGAGTTGACGAGAAAGGTAAGCTTGTTCGATGCTCATTTTTGGCTTACCACTTGATCGACGTTAGTAGAGCTAACGAAGAGTTCCGCTTTATGAGGAGTCCGTATTTTTTTCAAAATGAAGTGTGACATCTTATACGATGAAAAGTTTTCTTCATTTTTTCAATATGAAGGGTCACATATGAGAATTTACTGCTCTTTCAATACAAGGTGACATCTTATACGATGAAACATATTTTAGGAGCAAGACGGACAATGAGTGGTAATATGTTTTTATTACATATTGAAAAAATCAAGTAAAATTTTGATCGTATAAGATGTCACCCTATATTTTTAGCAGAAATTAGTATTTTCATAATGTGCCATAGACGTTATTCCTTTTCGCACAGTGCATTTTGCACTTTTCCCACACTTGTCGCCACCGCACATTTCATTTTGCACTTTTCGCACAGTGCAAACCTCAAAAAAGCCATTTGCACTGTGCAACTTGTAGCCTCGGACGCAGCGACCCAGTTAAAACTAGTTTATGTCGCAGCCAGGGGTGGTCACCAGGCCCGGCGGCCCGGCCCGGCTCGATCGGGCCGGGCCTGACTCAAAAATGGAAAATGGAAACCGGGCCGGGCCCGAAATTTCCAGTCCAGGGTTTTTCAGGCCAGGCTCGGCCCGGTTTTTATCATAATGCCAAACCGTTGGCATTCATTGTTTTCGTCCCGGGAAAATTTTTTGATGGGGTTGTTGTTGTAGTTTTTCAAGTTCTAACACATTTACAAGCTTTTTTCACGTTTACTCTCAAAAATAGTGCATATATAATAATGTACTACAATAGCACTACCGGGACCAAAGCTTTTTTTACAAACTTTAGTTCCCAATAGGCTAATAAACATTTATCAGTAATTCTATTTGCAATTTGTTGAAAGAAATCCAATTAACTAAGTAAGAACAAGGACGGAGATGATCCGAAATAGGTCTATTAAAGTCCTTTTGTTGTTGTAAACTGTTGTTTTAATGTGTATATGGTCTTAAACATGTTTGAAGGCATTATACTACCTTAAATAATGTTTAGTTTATCGTTAGACAACTTACCAAAAAAACGGCGGCAATTTGATGAAAATGACGGCAATTTGACGTCAAGTCACTGTCAAAATCACAACCCTAGTTATAACAAAACGGCAACGATTTTTTGGCAGGTCGCGCCCTAGCCGGGCTTTCACGGGCCGGGCCGGGCCGAGCTTGTAAAAACCTCTACGCGGGCCGGGCTTTTGACGGACCGGGCTTCGGGCCCAAAATCGGAAAAATAGGTGCCAGTGACCACCCCTGGTCGCAGCGATTGTCGATGCACAGTGCAAACCCAAAAAAGGTCAAATGCACAGTGCAAAATATGGATTTTTTTGTGCACAGTGCAAAATGGAGACGTTGTAAAAATCCTAATACAACCTTGCCAGCTTCCATTATCTTCTTTTTTTCGTTTCAGCTCTCCCAACTCGGAGACATTGACGAGCAGGACCCGCGGGCTCAACACCTTCTCCGCGACATTGTCGCCGAACACAAGGGAAGACCGAACGCTCGGACTGCGGAGGAAAAATTGGCGAATCTGCTGAAGGACGGGCTCAAGTTGGGCTATTCGCTGGCCGGACACAACACCACCGACTTTGACGAGAAATCGTTGAGAATTGCGTCGCCCCGTTTCCTCAGTCTGATGCCGAACAGGAGTCGAACAATGAGGTAGGATCGCGCTGAGAAGGGTGGACAATATTCGTACTACGCCCCTTTCACAAGTCGCGTCGACTTTTTGTCGCGCCGCACAGTGCATTTTCCCATTTTTTGCACGGTGCGCGCGCTTTTTTGAAGCATTTTGCACGGTGCAAACCTCAAAAATATCGTTTGCACTGTGCAAAAAGAGCGTCGCGGCGATATTTCGATTGCACAGTGCAAAAGGTCAAATGCACTGTGAAAACGCGCCGCACAGTGCATTTTTCCTTTTTGCACGGTGCGCGCGTCTTTTTGGAGCATTTTGCATTTTGCACTGTGCAAACAGTTCAAATGCCCTGTGACAAATGTGCACTGTGCGGCGCGCGACAAAAAGTCGACCCATGTTTTGAAAATAATTTTGTCGCTGTGCACAAAAAACCTCCATTTTGCAGAGTGCCAACGGCATTCTGAGGTTTGCACGGTGCAAAATGCTTCAAAAAGGCGCGCGCACCGTGCAAACGGAGGAAAAATGCACTGTGCGGCGCGACAAAAAGTCTACGGGACTTTTGAAAGGCGTAGTACCAGGCCAATTAAAAGAGCTTCCCAAAAGCACTGAACGTATGACATTTCAGATTGAGCTGGCCTCCCCATCCCTCCTCAGTCTTCACAATCAAGGGCGTGGAATCGAAAACCTGACCAGTCTTCCCAATCTTCTCCATGGCATCAACGAACAGGACCGTCAGGCGTGGCTGGACCTCATCGTCGAGGCGTCGGGCGTCACCGATCAGCTGAAGGACCTCGCCGAAGTAGGTTCACTCTCTCGCTAAAACGAATCCATTTTTGGGGGCTCGAAAAATTTGTTGTACTAGTCCGTCAAGTCGCTGGAGTGATGTCCGCGACATGCACTGTGCAAAAACAAAAGTTCCCTTTGCACTGTGCGATTTTTTGGCTTTTTGCACCGTCGCCGCGTCGGAGGCTGGAATTTGCACTTTGCAAACGGTTTTTTTGAGGCTTGCACTGTGCGAAATGAGGAAAATGCACTGTGCGTTGGCGACAAGTATGGGAAAAGGGCAAAATGCACTGTGCGAAAGGGAATGAAACCGATGGCACTTTAGGAAAATACTATTAGTTTCTTTTTGCAAATACTAGTCCGATCAGCTGAAGGACCTCGCCGAAGTAGGTTCACTCTTTCGCTAAAACGAATCCATTTTTGGAGGCTCGAAAAATTTGTTGTACTAGTCCGTCAAGTCATTGGAGTGATGTCCGCGACATGCACTGTGCGCAAACAAAAGTTCCCTTTGCACTGTGCAATTTCTTGCTTTTTTGCACCGTGCAATAGGCGTTTTTCGGCTGTCGCTCGTACCCTGACCTTTTTTGCACTGTGCAATCACTGAAAATCACTCCAGCGACTTTACGGATGAACTACTGCGCGCGACATAAAGTCCGTAGAATTTTGCACGGTGCATTTTCTTTTGTCTTTCGCAGCCATCACCGCAATTTCCCGTTTTACCCAAGCGACATGCACTTTTCGGCGATCGCACCCGCGCGACATTAGCAATAAAATTCTATGGACTTTAGGGCGCGAGTAGTAGTATCGACGCAGTTACTACGGTTTTTTTCAAAAGCGCGTGACGTTTTTGTCGCGGGCCGCACAGTGCACATTTTTTACAGTGCATTTGACCTCACTGTGCGATGGAAATATCGCGGCGACGCAGCGTTTTTTTCAATTGCGTCGCTGCGTGGAGTTTTGCACCGTGCAAATGGCATTTTTGAGGTTCGCACGGTGCAAAACGCTTCAAAAAAACCTTTTGCACTGTGCAATCGAAATATCGCCGCGACGCTCTTTTTGCACAGTGCAAACGGCATTTTTGAGGTTCGCACTGTGCAAAATACTTCAAAAAGGCGCGCGCACCGTGCAAAAAGAGGAAAAATGCACTGTGCGGCGCGACAAAACGTCTACGGGACTTAAAAAATACCGTAGCATGCAGTAGAGAGGCGCTCGCCATAAACCGACTTGTTATTACGGTGATTGTAGAATTTAGATCGAATGAACGGCACGTTCGAAGACGGCTTCGAGGGCTATCGGCGACGCGGAAAACGCGCCGACGGAATGCCCTTGTACTTCACGAAGGAGAATGTGACCAAAATCTACGGAGAGGAGGGACACAAGAACTTGGAGCATTGGGATGGACTGAATAGAATGTTCACGAAGGCGCAGGTAAAAAAAAATTTTGCAATTCACTGACCAAAAGGCTGGATTGGGCCCTAAATGTGTACTAGTCCGTTCGTTAAGTCGCTGGAGAGATTTTTGGAGTTTGCACTGTGCAGAAAAGGTCGAGCGACAGCCGAAAAAAGCCTATTGCACGGTGCAAAAAGCAAGAAATTGCACAGTGCAAAGGGAACTTTTGTTTTCGCACAGTGCATGTCGCAGAAATCTGTCCAACGACTTTTCGGACGGACTAGTATTTGCAAAAAAAAACTATTAGAATTTTCCTAAAGTGCCATGAGCTTTTTTCCTTTTCGCACTGTGCATTTTGCACTTTTCCCATACTTTTCGCCAACGCACAGTGCATTTCACTCTTTTTGCACGGTGCAAACCTCACAAAAGCCGTTTGCACTGTGCATCCCCAATTCAAAGAAATGGCGACAACAAAGGGGTTGCGACAAAATTTGTTGCGATAACCTCTGTCGCTCATCAATTCGCGGGAAATGCTTACGTCGCAGCGATTTCACTTTTTTGCGATAAAGATTCTTGGCGACCGTTCGTCGCCTTTGCTCCGTTCGTTGCACCGTGCAAAACACAAGACGCCGGGAAAAGCGACAAAACTCTGCACCGTGCAGAAAGAGAAAAAAGCACGGTGCAAACGAATGACTTGCACAGTGCAGAAAGTCTCACGAATTCTTGCGCCGACTAGTAGACTTTTTGTCGCGGGCCACACAGTGCACATTTTGCACAGTGCATTTGACCTTTTGCACTGTGCAATCGAAGTATCGCCGTGGCGCAAGCGTCTTTTTTCAACGTCGCCGTGAATTTTGTGCGACAGACGTCTGCACAGTGCAAACTGGTGAAAAAAAGGCGCGCACAAAAAAAAAAGGCAAACTGCACAGTGCGACGCGACAAAAAGTCTACGCACTTTTGGATGACGGATTTTCTGGATGTTTTCAATATAAAAAAATATTTTTGGTGCTTTATACGAAATAGTCCGTAAAGTCCTGTAGTGATTGATTTCCGCGACATGCACTGTGCGAAAACAAAAATTCCCTTTGCACCGTGCAATAGGCTTTCTTCGGCTGTCGCTCGCACCGCACAGTGCATGTCGCGGACATCACTCTGGCGATTATTTTCCTTAAGTGTCATCGGTTTCATTCCCTTTTGCACAGTGCATTTTGCACTTTTCCCATACTTGTCGCCAACGCACAGTGCATTTCACTTTTTTTGCACAGTGCAAACCTCAAAAAAACCGTTTGCACAGTGCGGCCTCCGACGCGGCGACATAGTTGAAACTTGTTTATGTCGCAGCGACATGTCCACTGTGCAAAACCAAAAAAATTGGAATGCACAGTGCAAAATGGAGGTTTTTTGTGCACAGTGCGGAAAATTTTTGTGCACAGTGCGGAAAATTTTCGTGCACAGTGCGGAAAAAATCTCCGGGCACTTTGCGAAGATACTACAAAAGGTGCATTTGGTACTTTCAAAAAATTTCGAATAGAGCCGAGGCCGCGTTGCAGAACATAAACCCTATTTTTCCAGCTGAAGGAGATGAATTCCACCGGATTCGCGGTCCTTACCCCTGCCCAGCAACAGTACATGTACGGCGCCTCCTCTCCGTACGCGAATCCCGAAGCCCTGCGGCGCTTCCGCAACCTCTCCGCCGACGACGTCCACAACGAATTGGCCGTGAATGTGCGGACATTGTCGCGGCCCGGCTCTCGGCTCGACTCCCGGCTCCACGACATAATTTTGGCGCCGGTCTCGTTCACGTGGGTGGTGGACACGTTCAACGTTGGGTCCTCGACCATCCTGTCGCCGGTCTCGTTCTCGCCGAGCATCCTGTCGCCGGTCGTGTTCGGCCCCATGATCCTGTCGCCGTGGATCTTCTCGCCGCTCATTTTGTCGCCCAAACTCATGTCGCCGCTGATTCTCGCGCCCTACATCTTTTCGCCGCTCATCTTGTCGCCGCTGGTGCTGCATCCGCAGATCCTGTCGCCGGGCGTGTTCTGTCCCCACATCTTGGTCCCGTTCTTGTTGTCGCCGCTCATCCTGACCCCGCAGGTACTACTCGGCGCACAAAGTCCTGAGGACTTGCACTGTGCGGTTTTTGAGAATTTGCACTGTGCGGTTTTTGAGGATTTGCACTGTGCGGTTTTTGAGGATTTGCACTGTGCGGTTTTTGAGGATTTGCACTGTGCGGTTTTTGAGAATTTGCACTGTGCGGTTTTTGAGAATTTGCACTGTGCGGTTTTTGAGAATTTGCATTTTTTTTTCCTGAACATACGCAAGGCTCCTAGCTCGCGCTTCGCAGAAACGACCGAGATTTTTAAGTCGAAAGTTGGCAAAAATATGACGTTTTTTTAAAATTTTGTCATCAAAAAGTTTTGTGTCTATTTCTACCGCAGAGAGTAATATTTCCACAAAAAATCAATTTTTTCCGCACGAAACTGGCAAAGATATGGCCCGAAATGTTTGCTCTCTGACCGCTCTCCGCGTTTCGCGTACTCTCTCGGCTGCAAGGATCGTCGAATATCTCGGCTCTCATTGCAAAGCGCGAGCTAATATTTTCAACAATTGAGATATGCGATGTGCCTGACATGTATGCCAAATTTGAAAAAAATCTGAGCGGGGTACAAAAAATGTGGTAAGGGGGGACCAAGGTCAAAAATGTGTTTTTTTAATTTAAGATCCTTTTTTCAGGTCTTCTGCCACTGATTCTATCGCCCTTGGTTATGGCGCCGGTGATTGCGAATCCGTCCGTGGGATCGCCCAAAGTTCTGTCGCCGTTCGTCTTGTCGCCCGCGTTGTATTCGCCGCAGGCATTAAGCGGCTTGGTCTTATCGCCGTATGCGTTGAGCCCGTTGTTCTTCTCGAAAGTCTTCTTTTTCCGACTCATTTTGTCGCCGTCTTGGCTTAGTTAGTCTGATCTTTAAAAAAAAATTTCTAGGGAAGGTGCCCTAAGTGTATATCTTTTATGACTTTGATTTTTTCTTTTTGAAATTTCGAATATATTCTCTAAATAGCACATGTTTCAATCCCTGAAAATTTTAGCTCACGATTTGCAGCGAGAGCCGAGATATTCAACAATCTTTGCGGCCGAGAGAGTACGCGAAACGCAGAGAGTGGGCAGAGAAAAACGTTTTTTGCCTGTAACTTTGCGAATTTCGTGGGGAAAAAGTTAATTTTTTGGGGAGATGTAGTGCATCAGACAGAAAACAGAATGCCAAACGTTTGTGTTAAAAATTTGAATTTTTTCTTTAATTTTTGCTAAAAATGTTGAATTTTTTGCAGGTTCGGGAAAAAAATTCAAATTTTCTTCCATTTTGGATCTAGAAGTTACAAAGCAAGATGTGCTAGTGCGTTTGCAAAGTCGCTGGGGTGATTTTTGGAGCTTGCACTGTGCAAAAACGACGAAAACAGCCTATTGCACGGTGCAAAACGCAAGAAATTGCACAGTGCAAAAGGAGCTTTTGTTTTCTCATAGCGCATGTCGCGGAAATCACTCCAGAGACTTTATGGACGAACTAGCAAAGCTCCCAAGCAGCCTTCGAAAATCTTCTTTTCAGTTTTGGCCAAGTTAGATTTTTGGTCGAAAAATTCCAAAATTTTACTAATTTTTTTAAAATTTTCAAAACTAAAACTTGGCATTCTGTTTCAAATGTAATGACCAAGATTTCTGCGAAAAATCAATTTTTTCCCTGCGAAATTCGCAAAGATACAGCCGAAAAACCTTGGTTTTCTCTGTCCGCTCTCCTCATTTTAGTGCTCTCTCGCCTCATCGTTGAATATCTCGGCTCTGCTTGCAACGCGTGGGCTAAAATTTTCAGAGATTGAAACATGAGCTTTTTAGAATATATATACGAAATTTTAAAGCAATTTGAGCCTTTTCCTTCAAAAATTTTGCTATTTTGTCTACTACAATATTTATTGATCACCGGTGAGAAAAAACATCAATTAATTTTTATTTTTGCGAAACAATACCGTAATCTCTGCTGTCCAACTTAACTTATGACTAATAAACTTTGTTCTGAAAGACATTTTACAGCAATCAGGGTACTGTAGACCAAGTTACAGTACTCCTCAACGCATTAGTGCGATAATTTGTTCGCGTAAAAGCCCAAAGTATTTCGGTTGTTGTGCCTCGTTCTCGAAAACGTGTCGATAGTCGCGATAGACCACACTCCAGCCGTATAGGGTGAGGCCGAACACGAGCAGTAGGAGGATGAAGAACAAGAAGAATCCGATTGTGTAGGGCTCAGCGATGATGTTGTAGATGATCGACCAGATCAGAGCGAACGCAATGAACAACTGAAATTTGCTTTTTAATAAAATTTGGCACAAATTTAGATTACTTTTTTGCTGAGACATGTGGTGAGATTTTTAGCTCGCGCTTTGCAGAAACGACTGAGATTTTTGGAGCAAAAATTGAAAAAAATGCGACATTTTTTTTGCGAATTTTGCCATGAAAAGTTTTGTGTCTATTTCTACCATAGAAGGTAATGTTTCGACAAAAAATCAATTTTTTCCGTACGAAACTGGCAAAGATATGGCCAAAAAGTGTTTTCCTCTCTGACCGCTCTCCGCATTTCGCGTACTCTCTCGTCGAGATCGTTGAATATCTCGGCTCTCCGTGAAAAGAGCAAGCTACGATTCTCAGCAATTGATATGTGACCTATCCCCGAAGTGTGTGCAAAATTTTAAGAAAATCTGAACGTCGCACTCGGGGTACTTCATTTGGGAATTTGGACCAATTACAATTTTTTTTGTTTTCTCAAAATTTGGCAAAAACGCTGTAAATGGGTTGCAAATTGAATGCTGGAAATTTGAGCGCCATCTTTGCAGCGTGAGACGAGATACCACGTCTTTTCACAAGTCCCGTAGACTTTTTGTTGCGCCACACAGTGCATTTCGCTTTGCACGGTGCGCGCGCCTTTTTGAAGCGTTTGCACGGTGCGAACCCCAAAAAAAGCCCAAAACGCACGGTGCGCAGACGTTTTTTGTCCTTTGTCGCGGCGCACAGTGCATTTTGTCTTTTTTGCTAACGCACCGTGCATTTTGCTGTTTTTCGCACAGTGCAACCCTCAAAAATGTCGTTTGCACTGTGCAAAATTCCGGGCGCCGACGCAGCGACGAAGTTGAAAAAAGCGTTGCGTCGCGGCGATATTTCGATTGCACAGTGCAAAAGGTCAAATGCACTGCGAAAAATGTGCACTGTGCTGTGCGGGACAAAAAGTCTACGCACTTTTGAAAAGGCGTAGTATTCAACGATCATTGCGGCCGAGAGTGTGCAAAATGCGGAGAGCGGTCAGAGAGGAAAACACTTTTTGGCTATATCTTTGCCAGTTTTGTACAGAAAAAATTATTTTTTTGGAAAAACGTTACCCGCTACGGTAGAAATAGACACGAAACTTTTGATAATAAAATTCGCAAAAAAAGTGTCAAATTTTTCCTACTTTTGACCAAAAAAAGAAATTTAGTGATTTTCGCGACATGCAGTTTCAACTATGTCGTTGCGTCGGAGGCTGGAACTTGCACTGTGTAAACGGTTTTTTTGAGGTTTGCACTGTGCAAAAAGAGTGAAATGCACTGTGCGTTGGCGACAAGTGTGGGAAAAGGGCAAAATGCACTGTGCGAAAGGGAAAAAAGTCCATGGCACTTAATGAAAATTCTAATAATTTTTTTTTTTTTGCAAATACTTCTCCGCACTGTGAGAAAACAAAAGTTTCCTTTGAACTGTGCAATTTCTTGCTTTTTGCACCGTGCATTAGGCTGTTTTCGTCTTTTTTGCACAGTGCAAGCTCCAAAAATCACCCCAGCGACTTTGCAAACGGACTAGTACATCTTGCTTTGTAACTTCTAGATCCAAAATGAAAGAAAATTTCAATTTTTTCTCAAACCTGCCTAAAAATTCAAAATTTTGTGCAAAAATTTAAAAAAAAAATTCAAATTTTTAACACAAACGTTTGGCATTCTGTTTTCTGTCTGATGCACTACATCTCCCCAAAAAATTAACTTTTTCCCGACGAAATTCGCAAAGTTACAGGCAAAAAACGTTTTTCTCTGCCCACTCTCTGCGTTTCGCGTACTCTCTGTCGCTCGCACCCTGACTTTTTTTGCACTGTGCTGTCGCGAAAATCACTCTAACGACTTTGGACTTGTATCGAAATAAACGCAACAGATAAGATTGACTTACCGTGACAACCAAAAAGACAAAGTATCCAATGTCCAATCGTCTTAGGTTGGCCAGAATTGCAATCAGATTGATGGAGACTCCCGCAAACGAAACGACAAATACAATCCAGTGCAAGGTCGGAAGGGCAAACACAGCCAAAAGCAGCCAAAGGCCAATCGTCACTCCGCAAACGATCTTGACTAGGTCCTGAAAATCGCGATTTTAGTTGAATTCTGAATTTAAAATCCGGGTTTGCGACGTTGGCTTCTCAGAGTAAAATATTTATGATGTATAAGAGATCTGTAGCTTGCGATTTGCAAAAATTACCGAAATTTTTAGATCGAAAGTTAAAATGTAAAACTTTTTTTGCGAATTTTACCATGAAAATGAATTTCATGTCAATTCGATCTAAAAATCTCGGTTGTTTCTGCAAAGCGCAAACTAGAAGTCTCGCATATGTAAATTAATCTTCCGTGCAAACATTACCCTCTATGATAGAAATAGCCATGACAAGTTTCATATCAAAATTCGCAAAAAAAATGTCATATTTTGGCCAAATTTCGATCTAAAAATCTCGGTTGTTTCTGCAAAGCGCGAAGTCTCACATATGTCTTAGAAAAAATAATACTAAATTTGTCGCCAAGTTTCATCAAAATCAGAACGTCGCACTTGGTGCACTTCACCCGTAAGATATATATATAATATATACCTGACATGAGACTACATACCATCTTACTCTCACCATTTGCGATTTTTTTATCGAAAACCGAATATAAATTCCCAAAAATTTTAACTTGCGCTTTGCAGAGGCAAGTATTATATTTTATAATACCTTATTGTATAACCCAGTGGTAAATAGTAAAAATAAATATCCATGAAGATAGGACCAAATATGGCCGCCGAGATATTCAGCGCCCTTGCAAAAGAGATAGTAGGGAAATGCGGAGAGTGGTCAGAGAGGAAAACACTTTTTGGCCGTATCTTTGCCAGTTTCGTGCGGAAAATTTTGATTTTTTGTGGAAACATTACTCTCTACGGTAGAAATAGGCACACAACTTTTCATTCAAAAATTACTTCCCTTGTAATTTCAAATTGAAATTTCTCAAAAGTCCGAAATAATTTTTTTTTCGATTTTTGATATCAAAAGTTTCATACCAATTCCTACCACGGCGGGTAATATTTCCACAAAAAATCAAATTTTTCCGCACGAAACTGGCAAAGATACGGCCAAACAGTGTTTTTCTCTCTGACCGCTCTCCCAATTTCTCCTACTCTCTCTCTTCCAAAGGTCGCTAAATATCGCGGCTCTGATTGCAAAGCATGAGCTAAAATTTTCAGGAATTGATATGTGGTCTTTAGTTGTCAGCCAATTTACTACGCTTTCTCAAAAGTCCCGCAGACTTTTTGTCGCGCCGCACAGTGCATTTTTTCTCTTTTTGCACGGTGCGCGCGTCTTTTTGAAGCATTTTGCACGGTGCAAACCTCAAAAATGCCATTTGCACTGTGCAAAATTCCACGCAGCGACGTAGTTGAAAAAAGCGTTGCGTCGCGGCGATATTTCGATTGCACAGTGCAAAAGGTCAATGCACTGTGAAAAATGTGCACTGTGCGGCGCGCGACAAAAAGTCCACTAATCGGCGCAAGAAGTCGTGAGACTTTTTTGCACTGTGCGGGCACTTATTTTTTCTGTTTTGCACTGTGCAAGTAGTGTCGCAAAAGAAGAAATCGCTGGAAGAAAGCGCATTTGCACTGTGCATCGTCAATTCAAAAAAAATGGCGACAAAATTTGTTGCGATAACTTTTGTCGCTGATCAATTTGCGGAAAAGAAGAATCGCTGGACGTCGGAAGAAAATGCTCGCTCGCACCCTGACTTTTTTCGCACAGTGCAAACACCAAAAATCACTCGAGCGACTTTACGGTTGGACTAGAGGATGCTACAAGTGTGAGCAACATTTGAGGGCACTATGCAAACCTCAAAAAGGCCGTTTGCATTGTGCAAAACTCAGCGACGTCGTTGAAAAAGCTTACGTCGCGGCGATATTTCGATTGCACAGTGCAAAAGGTCAAATGCACTGTGAGAAACGCGCCGCACAGTGCATTTTTTCTCTTTTTGCACGGTGCGCGCGCCTTTTTGGAGCATTTTGCATTTTGCACTGTGCAAACAGTTCAAATGCACTGCGAAAAATGTGCACTGTGCGGCGCGCGACAAAAAGTCCACGGGATTTTTGAAAAGGCGTAGTATTGTTATGGGTTTTCGCCCAGCGATTTTTTCAAAATGTCAATTTTTGATTTTGGAAATTTTGAAAAACTTCAAAAAAAATCAAAAAATTTGCAAAAAAATCGAAAAATTTGCAAAAAAATCGAAAAATTTGAAAAAAAAACCTTACATGAACATGAATCCCTCTGAATCCATACAAATAGTCTTCGCCGCGGTCGGCCAACGGCGCCTTGATGCGATTGCGGAACGCCTCCATTCGTCCTGAATTCAGAATTTTGGAGAACATTTGGGAAACAAAAAATATTCGAATAATAACAGGGATTGGGTAAACACCGGAGGGGGGTCGTCAGATCTACTCGAGATTTTGAATAAACAATGGGACGCGTGGATTTGGGGCCATCATTCAGCGCCTGAGGGAGTTTGAAAAAAAAATTTTGTGTCAAATGTTTTATGACGTCATAATTTTTTGAATAGGCATTAACAGGGGACGTGCTCCAAGTGCGACGCTCAAATTTTGATGAAACTTGGCACAAATTTTGAATAATTTTTTTGAAGACATATCCGAGACTTCTAGCTCGCGTTTTACAGAAACATCCGAGATTTTTAAGCCAAAATATGGCAAAAGTATGACATTTTTTTGCGAATTTTGTCATCAAAAATTTTGTGTCTATTTCTACCGCAGAGAGTAATATTTCCACAAAAAATCAATTTTTCCGCACAAAACTGGCAAAGATATGGCCCAAAATGTTTGCTCTCTGACCGCTCTCCGCGTTTCGCGTACTCGAAATTCAAAATTTTTTGCTGAAATCTTGCTCATTACGAATGAAACGGAATGCAATTGATGAAACTTAACACAAATTTAAAATAATTTTTTCTAAGACACATTCAAGACTTTTAACCCGTGCTTTGCAGAAACAAACGAGATTTTTAGGCCAAAAGTTGGGAATCGCTGGAAGGAAGCGCATTTGCACTGTGCATCCCCAATTTAAAAAAAAAAAACGGTGTTGCGACAAAATTTGCTGCGATATCCTTTGTCGCTGATCAATTCGCGGGAAACGCTTACGTCGCAGCGACTTCACTACTCTGAGATAAAGATTCTTGGCGACCGTTCGTCGCCTTTGCCCATTGCACCGTGCAAAACACAAGACGTTGGGAAAAGCGACAAAACTTTGCACCGTGCAGAAAGAGGAAAAAGCACAGTGCGGAGTAGACTTTTGTCGCGGGCCCGCACAGTGCACATTTTGCACAGTGCATTTGACCTTTTGCACTGTGCAATCGAAGTATCGCCGTGGCGCCAGCTTCTTTTTTTCAACTATGTCGCCGCGAATTTTGTGCGACAGACGTCTGCACAGTGCAAACTGGTGAAAAAACAGCGCGCACAGTGCGGAAAAAGAGGCAGACTGCACAGTGCGACGCGACAAAAAGTCTACGCACTTTTGGATGACGGATTTTCTGGATTTGTGATTTCCGCGACATGCACTGTGCGAAAACAAAAGTTCCGTTTGCACCGTGCAATAGGCTTTTTTCGGTTGTCGCTCGCACCCTGACCTTTTTCGCACAGTGCAAACACCAAAAATCTCTCCAGCGACTTTGCGAACGGACTAGTACTAACATTTCCATAAAGTGCGTAGACTTTTTGCGCCTTTTATTGCCCGCGCACAGTGCATTTTGCCTTTTTTTTGCACGGTGCGCGGGCCATTTTTGAAACATTTCGCACTGTGCAAACGGTCTACTGTACCAATAGAAACGGAAAAAAATAATGGTGACATTCTACATGCTTACTAATAATAATTCTATTGTTTGCAACTCTGCCGCCTTTGTTTTCGCTGCAGGACATAAAAAAACTTTTTTGACATTTCGTTTCACACGCTGTTTGCACAGTGCGACATATTTCAAGCAAAATGCACTGTGAGGGAGCGATAAAAGGCGAAAAAAGTCTACGCAGGCTTTTTTCGGCTGTCGCTCGCACCGCACAGTGCAAACGAATGCTTTGCACAGTGCAAAAATGTATATTTCCGAAATTTTTCCGGGATTTCACAAAAATTTTTGGGTAAATCAAATTTTTTTTGTTTTCAGCTTTTCCCAAAAGAAAATTTATCTGATTTGCGACGCCTGAATCACTATTAAAACAAGAGCTAGATCAAGTGGGTTGAGGAGAGAAAAAAAGAAGGGGTTAACTCGGAAAACAATGGAAAAACCCTCAAGGCTCAAATCGAAATGAAATTTATGAGGCGTTGCGAAACCTGAAATGCGCTGAAAAAGGGTTGCATGCGAGATCAAAAAGGTTGCAGACTGGAAAAAAATGAAAAATAAAAGTTTGGAAACGCTAAGCATATACTACTTGCGCCATGAAGTCACGACAATTTTGCACCGTGCATTTTTCTCAAATTTTCGCGGCCATCGCAGCGATTTCGCGGTTTTACCAAGCGACATGCAATTTTCCGCGACCGCACTCCAATTTTCGTGCGCGACATCAGCGATAAAATTGTCGGGACTTTACTAGTCCATCCGGAAAGTCGCTCGAGTGATTTTTGGTGTTTGCACTGTGCGAAAAAAGTCAGAGTGCGCGCGATTGCACGGTGCAAAACATAAGAAATTGCACAGTGCAAAAAGGAACTTTTTTTTGTGAGGGCACTGTGCAAACCTCAAAAAAGCCGTTTGCACTGTGCAAAACTCCGAGCGCCGACGCAGCGACGTCGTTGAAAATAGCTTACGCGTTTTTTGATTTTGATTGCACAGTGCAAAGGGTCAAATGCACTGCAAAAAATGTGCACTGTGCGGCCCGCGACAAGAACGTCTACGCGCTTTCGGAAAAGCGTACTACTGGCGCCATAAAGTCCCGACAATTTTATCGCTGATGTCGCGAGTCGCGTAAAAGTGCATGTCGCTTGGGTAAAAAGGGAAACTCGCAGCGACGGTGTGGAGGAAACACTTGAGTTAAAAAAAATCCCGCCTCCCTGCGGCACACATTTCTTGCGACCGTTTACTGTTCTCCGCACAGTGCGTCGCACCGTGGAGAGTGGAAACAAGCAACAGGGCTCGGCAATGTACGGAAAAAGGTAAAACGCACAGTGCAATCAAAGAACTTGCACGGTGCGAAAAAGTCTGACGAATTCTTTCGTATTTCTCAACAAAAAACTCCAAAAAACCGCAAAAAATGAAATAAAATCCCAAAAAATAATTTAAAAAATTCCAAAAAATAATTTAAAAAATTCCAAAAATTGATTTTTCATCTTGTCCTTCTCAATCATGATCAATATAACCTCATGAGCCCGTAAAAACATCTCCAAAGCGTCGAAAACCCCTTCCCACCAGGTTCGAATTTCGCTTTATTGATGTCAAAAAAGAGATCTCCATCCTTTTTTCGGATCCCCTTCACTTTTTACCCCCCTTTCCCAATTGCGTCAGGTGGAAATCGAAAAAAAAATCGGAAAAATCGCAAAAAGAGAGGGCTAGAGTCTTGTTTTCCCCAACCCAAGAGCAATCACGATATTGCTAATGACGACGAGTGGGAAGTAAATGGTTCAAAGGGGTTGGAAATAATTGGAAATTGCAATAAACATTTCTTGCGACCGTTCTCCGCACAGTGTGTTGCACCGTGGAGGGCGGAAACAAGCGACAGGGCTCGGCAATGTGCGGAAACACGTAAAACGCACCGTGCAATCCAAGGGCTTGCACGGTGCGAAAAAGTCTCACGGCGTTGAAGGTAAAGTATAATACTGGACCGTCCCGAAAGTCGCTGGAGTCATCTTTGGTGTTTGCACTGTGCGAAAAAGGTCAGAAAAAGGTCGGCAATCGCAAAAGCAGCTAGAGTCATTTCCGCGACATGCACTGTGCAAAAAAAATCAGCGACAGCAAAAGAAAAGCCTATTGCACGGTGCAAAAGGAAAAAATTGCACAGTGCAAAGGGAACTTTTGTTCTCGCACAGTGCATGTCGCGGAAATCACTCCAGCGACTTTACGGACGAACTGTCAGTCTGTAGTAAAAATAATAGCGAGCTTTTACTAGACCGTCCGGAAAGTCGCTGGAGTGATTTTTGGTGTTTGCACTGTGCGAAAAAAGTCAGAGTGCGCGCGACAGCCGAAAAAAGCCTATTGCACCGTGCAAAAAGCATGGAAATTGCACAGTGCAAAGGAAACCTTTGGTTTTGCACAGTGCACGTCGCGGAAATCACTTCTATCCTATACTGCGCGAACTAAGTTTTGTCCCCCCCCCCTCTATCTCGAATACCAGTGGACCAATTGGTACCAAACTTTAAATATATTATTCCCGGTTTTTCTTGGTGTTTTTAGGAAAATGCATCTAGATTTTTTACTACGGTAATATATTGAACCCCGGTGTGTTGTTTAGTTGTTTGTACGTTTTAAATAAACTAAGTTTGAAATTTGGTACCAATTGGTCCACTGGTATTCGAGATAGAGGGGGGGGGGGACAAAACTTTGTCCGCGCAGTATACATTCTACGCCTTAAAAGTCCCGTAGACTTTTTGTCGCGCCGCACAGTGCATTTTCCCTCACTTTGCACGGTGCGCGCGCCTTTTTGAAGCATTTTGCACTGTGCGACTGTGAAAAACGTGCACTGTGCAAGCCAATTGCGTCGCGATTTTGCACAGTGCAAGCTTTTTGAGATTTTAACTATGCACCAAAAAACCTCCATTTTGCACTATGCATTTTTTTGGCTTTCGCACTGTGCAAACCTCAAAAATGCCATTTGGACTGTGCAAAACTCGAACGCCAACGCACGTCGTTGGCGATTGTTTGACACTTCGCAACATGTGCGAAAAATTATTTTTTCTAACTGTCGCCTTTTTTCTTGGTTTACGTTTAAAGCGGGTATTTGACGGAAAGCGACAAAATAACTGCCAAAACATAATTCTAACAAGAGATGTCACATTTAGATACCCAAAAATTTACTTTTCTTCGATGTTGCAAAGTGTCAAAGACAAATCGCAAACTTGAAGACTTCCCTTTTCGATTTGACGTGCGGCGTCTGGAATTTTGCACAGTGCAAACGGCATTTTTGAGGTTTGCACTGTGCAAAATGCTTCAAAAAGGCGCGCGCACCGTGCAAAAAGAGGAAAAATGCACTGTGCGGTGCGTTTCTCACAGTGCATTTGACCTTTTGCACTGTGCAATCGAAATATCGCCGCGACGTGAGCTTTTTTCAACGACGTCGCTGAGTTTGGCACCGTGCAAATGGCATTTTTGAGGTTTGCACAGTGCAAAATGCCGCAAAAAGGCGCGCGCACCGTGCAAAAAGAGGAAAAATGCACTGTGCGGCGCGACAAAGTCTACGGGACTTTGGAAAAGGCGTAGTATAATATTATTTATCTCTACACTCTGTAACTTACGTATTTCCATTTTTTTTTTCAATAACTTTTACTACTCGTTTATTCCTCGATAGTAAAATGCAAGCGACAATATTACTAACGCTCTCATATACTTCGTATAACTAAGACAAATATCTTACATAATTAATAGTCAATTCCAATATCTTTATCCGTCAGATTCCCTGACACTTCCAACGCGTCATCTTCGATGCATGTAAGGTCGTCCAATTTCTGACCGGTAAATAATTCGTATACCAAATCGCCCAAGAACCACACTGCCGCGCGATGGCCAATTCGTTCTAACTGAAAACAAAAAATTCGTGACAAACTCTACATACTTTGCAGACGAAAGAGTGGGGGAAATGAGGAGATCGGGCAGAGAAAATTCTCGAGGAGACGGCTCAGATTTTTCTTAGATTTCGTATATATACTCTGCACAACTCACGCTAAAATTTTTGATAGTCTTAGCTCATGCCTTGCAACGAGAGCCAAGATATTCAACGATCTTTTCAGACGAGAGATTAAGGAAAGTTGAGAGAGTTGAACAGACAGTAGTCAAAAAAATGTCTCCAAATTTTGTCGGCGTAAATTTTGAGGTGTGAAGATTGACTTTTTTCGCACAGTGCATTTGACTTTTTTCGCACAGTGCATTTGACTTTTTTCGCACAGTGCATTTGGCCTTTTTGCACAGTGCATTTGACTTTTTTCGCACAGTGCATTTGACTTTTTTCGCACAGTGCATTTGGCCTTTTTGCACAGTGCATTTGACTTTTTTCGCACAGTGCATTTGACTTTTTTTGCACAGTGCATTTGACCTTTTCGCACAGTGCATTTGACTTTTTTCGCACAGTGCATTTGACTTTTTCCGCACAGTGCATTTGACTTTTCGCACAGTGCATTTTACTTTTTTTGCACAGTGCATTTGACTTTTTCCGCACAGTGCATTTGACCTTTTTGCACAGTGCATTTGACCTTTTTGCACAGTGCATTTGACTTTTTCGCACAGTGCATTTGACTTTTTTTGCACAGTGCATTTGACCTTTTCGCACAGTGCATTTGACTTTTTCCGCACAGTGCAATCTTCATAAAGTCCATGACATTGGTCGCATTGATTGCACAGTGCATTTGCACTTTTCCCACGCTTGTCGCCGCCGCACAGTGAATTTTACCTTTTTCGCAAAGTGCAAACCTCAAAAATTCCGTTTGCACAGTGCAAATTGCTGGCGCCGACGCAGCGACATGGTTGCAACTTCCTTATGTCGCAGCGATACTCAATGCACAGTGCAAAAACCAAAAAAGTGAAATGCACGGTGCAAAAATGGAGGTCACCGCCGCACAGTGAAGTTCAGCCTTTTCGCACTGTGCAAACCTCGAAAAAGGCCTTTTGCACTGTGCAAATTTCCGACGCCGACGCAGCGACGTAGATGAAAAAAGCTTGGGCCGTCGCGATATTCCGATTGCACCGTGCAAAACCCAAAAAAGTGGAATGCACCGTGCAAAATGGGGGGTTTTGTGTACGGTGCGGAAAGCGATAAAATGTCCATGCACTTTGTGAAAATACTAATAGTGTTTCCATAAAGTGCATAGAGTTTTTTCGCTTTTTTTCGCCGCCGCACAGTGCATTTTGCCTTTTTACCCTGATTTGTCGCTCAGCACCGTGCATTTTATTGTTTGCGCACAGTGCAAACTTGAAAAGGCGGTCTGCACTGTGCGAATGTACGCATCAACGCAGTTGAAAACTGCTCACGTTGCGGCGATTGATGCACGGTGCGAAAAGGTCAAATGCACTGTGCAAAAAAAGTCAAATGCACTGTGCGAAAAAAGTCAAATGCACTGTGCAAAAAAAGTCAAATGCACTGTGCAAAAAGGTCAAATGCACTGTGCGAAAAAAGTCAAATGCACTGTGCGAAAAAAGTCAAATGCACTGTGCGAAAAAAGTCAAATGCACTGTGCGAAAAAAGTCAAATGCACTGTGCGAAAAAAGTCAAATGCACTGTGCGAAAAAAGTCAAATGCACTGTGCGAAAAAAGTCAAATGCACTGTGCAAAAAAGTCAAATGCACTGTGCAAAAAGGCCAAATGCACTGTGCGAAAAGGTCAAATGCACTGTGCAAAAAGGTCAAATGCACTGTGCGAAAAAGGTCAAATGCACTGTGCAAAAAGGTCAAATGCACTGTGCGAAAAGGTCAAATGCACTGTGCAAAAAGGTCAAATGCACTGTGCGAAAAAGGTCAAATGCACTGTGCAAAAAGGTCAAATGCACTGTGCAAAAAGGTCAAATGCACTGTGCAAAAAAAGTCAAATGCACTGTGCGGAAAAGATCAGAGTGCGAGCGACAGCCGAAAAACACCTATTGCACGGTGCAAAAAGCAAGAAATTATTGCACTGTGTATGTCTCACAAATCACTCCAGCGACTTTACCGACCGATAAATATTACAAATATACACAAAAAAGCAATGCAATTTCCTAATCACATACCACAACTAGGGTGTCGTATCTTTCGGTTTTCTTGATATCACGATGTGTTTCGTTGATGGGTCCAACGATGTCGTCGTCGATGCTTTCAATCCCCAAGATCTTCGTCCTGGATTCGTAGCGGACTCTGAAATAAGAGGAATTTTCATTTTTCGGTCGAACAATCTCAAAAAATCGACATTTTTTAAAATTTTTTTTGAGGCAAAAAAATTGGCATTCTGTTTCACATGTGATGAGCAAGATTTCAGCAATAAACCAATTCTTTCTCTACAAAATCCGCAAAGATATAGCCAAAAAACGCTGGTTTTCTCTGCCCGATCTCCTCATTTCCCCTACTCTCTCGTCTGCAAAGATCGTTGAATACCTCGGCTCTCGTTGCAAAGCATGAGCTAAAATTTTTGAGAATTGAAACGTGAGTTGTGTAGAGTATATATGCAAAATCTACGGAAAATCTGAGCTTTCCATTTCGAGAATTTTCTGTGACCGCTCTCCTCATTTCTCCTACTCTCTCGTCTGCAAAGATCGTTGAATATCTCGGCTCTCGTTGCAAAGCATGAGTTAAATTTTCAAGAATTGAAACGTGAGGTGTGCAGAGTATATATGCAAAATTTACGGAAAATTTGAGCCGTCTCCTTCGAGAATTTTCTCTGCCCGAACTCCTCATTTTTCCTACTCTCTCGTCTGAAAAGATCGTTGAATATCTTGGCTCTCGTTGCAAAGCATGAGCTAAGACTATCAAAAATTTTAGCGTGAGTTGTGAAGAGTATATATACGAAATTTAAGAAAAATTTGAGCCGTCTCCTTTGAGAATTTTCTCTGTCCGATCTCCTCATTTCTCCTACTCTCTAGCCGGCAAAGATCGTTGAATATCTCGGCTCTCGTTGCAATGCATGAGTTAAAATTTTCAAAAGTTGATAAATGGCCAAGAGAATTTATGCCGACAAAATTTGGAGACATTTTTTTGACTACTGTCTGTTCAACTCTCTCAACTTTCCTTAATCTCTCGTCTGAAAAGATTGTTGAATATCTTGGCTCTCGTTGCAAAGCATAAGTTAAAATTTTCGAGAATTGAAACGTGAGGTGTGCAGAGTATATATACAAAATCTAAGAAAAATCTGAGCCGTCTCCTCGAGAATTTTCTCTGCCCGATCTCCTCATTTCCCCCACTCTTTCGTCTGCAAAGATCGTTGAATATCTCGGCTCTCGTTGCAAAGGATGAGCTAAAATTTTCAGCGAATGATATCTCTCCTATGAAACATAAATGCCTAAAATTTCAAGGAAAACCAAATTGTCTAAACTGGAAAAATTTGCATAAATCCACGACAAGTCATTTCCACTTACGGCGTATTAATATCCTGCAAAAATTTGCTCTCTCCATCCGGATTCAGTCCGTTGATCGGGTTGCACAGCTCGTAGTTCGGGTCCTCTCTGCACTCAATCATGCCGCGATGCGCTCCGGCCACGCCCAGCCACGTTCGGATCCGCGCGGTGAGCGGCTCTCCCAAATCCTCGCCCGTCTCCACGCACCGCCCACCCAAAATCGCCTTCTTCGAGAACGGCACGCCCATCGAGAAGCCGATCACGTCGAGCTTGGGGTAGGTGGTGTAGTTCAGGACCGCCTCGATCATGTGGCGCACCTGTTTCACGTAGTCGCAGTGCGCCTTGTCGTGCATGTACGTCGTGCCGGTCACGTTCTTGCCGTACGTCGTGCCGTACACCTCGGCGAACGAGTAGCCGTGCGCGTGGAACGGCTTCAGGACGTAGTCCAAGTCTCGGGCTCGCCGCGTCTGACCGTGCACAAAGACTATTGGGACTTTTCTGAAAGTTTTGGAAATCGCCAAATTTGGGCAAAAGGCCGAGAAACCGAATGCTTTTTGAATTTACAGCGGAAGTGCTCAGAGTGCGACACTCAGATTTTGATGAAACTTCTCACAAATTTAGTATGATTTTCTCTAAGACATATGCGATCCTCCTAGTTTGCGCTTTGCAGAAACAAATGAGATTTTTAGGCCAAAAGTTGGGAAAAATGTGAAACTTTTTTTCGAATTTTGTCATCAAAAGTTACACGGCTATTTCTACCGTAGAGAAGAGTGTTTCCACAAAAAATAAATTTTTTCCGCGCGAAAATGGCAAAGATATGGCCAAAAAGTGTTTTTCTCTCCGCCCGCTCTCCGCGTCTCGCGTGCTCTCTCGGTGAAAACAATCGTTGAATATCTCGGTTGCCTCTGGAAGCTGTATCTCGTTTGTGTTCCTTACTACGGTTTTCCAAAAGTGCGTAGACAGTTTGTCGCGAGCCGCACAGTGCACTTTTTTCACAGTGCATTTGAACTGTTTGCACAGTGCAAAATGCAAAATGCTTCAAAAAGGCGCGCGCACCGTGCCAAAAGACGAAGAATGCACTGTGCGGCGCGTTTCTCACAGTGCATTTGACCTTTTGCACTGTGCAATGGAAATATCGCCGCGACGTGAGCTTTTTTCAACGACGTCGCTGAGTTTTGCACAGTGCAAACGGCATTTTGAGGTTCGCACAGTGCAAGATGCGTCAAAAAGGCGCGCACCGTGCAAAAAGGGGAAAGATGCACAGTGCGGCGCGACAAAAAGTCTACGTGACTTCTGAAAAGGCGTAGTAGGGATTTTTTTCTGAATTTGTAAATTTGACGCAATTTCCAATGCGATAACTTTTGATACTTTTAAAAAGTATTGCGGATACTTTTTGATACTTTTACTTGAAATTATTATTTATAAAAAAAGATATTTACGGGCCGGGCGACAGCAAATTTGAAACGGCCCGGGAGCCCCGATTTTCGGCCCCGACTCCTCGGCTACGCCCCTGAGCCGGGTCTAGTCCGAAGGTCAGAAAATTAAGTTCAATCTCAAACACTGCCAAGTGGAATTTGCAGCCGAAACGGTTGAGTTGAGGGGCTTTTTATCTCACAAAAACGTTATGCTGGCAGATTAGTATCAGTCTGTCGGGAAAATAATGTGTGGATTTGTCGCACCTTTAAATTGTGCACCATCGCTTTTGGGAATTGGATGCGCGACAACGACGGGGCGCAAAAGTTTGCGAATCATTGTTCAGCTGTCCCCAAATTTATACCATTCTGTCCCCAAATTCATACCATTCTGTCCCCAAATTATACCATTCTGTCCCCAAAGACCTGTCCCCAAATGGGAGTTCGGAAGCTGTCCCCAAAATATTCCCAATATGTCCCCAAATACAAAAATTAGTCTGAGGGCATATTTTAGGATGGTAGTCCACCTGCGGCCGCTCCGGCCTAAAAATTTCAAATTCGATGTATGTGGTGATTGCGCAACAAGCAAAATTTCAAAAATTTTTTGAATATATCCGACATAGGGGTCATCGAGGACGCTGATTTCGAAAATCATATTCATTTTTCATAATTACTACTTTTTTTCTTAAGTAGTACTGTAAAGTAGTAATTTTTAAACATTTTTCAATGTATAGTGGATTTATAGGTAGTCGATTGCGCTGATTTCGAAACTCATATTCATTTCTCATAATTACTTCTTTTTTTCTTAAGTAGTACTGTAAAGTAGTAATTTTTTGACTTTTTTCAATGCATAGTCGATTTATAGGTAGTCGATTGCGCTGATTTCGAAAATCATATTCATTTCTCATAATTACTTCTTTTTTTCTTAAGTAGTACTGTAAAGTAGTAATTTTTTGACTTTTTTCAATGCATAGTCGATTTATAGGTAGTCGATTGCGCTGATTTCGAAAATCATATTCATTTCTCATAATTACTACTTTTTTTCTTAAGTAGTACTGTAAAGTAGTAATTTTTAAACATTTTTCAATGTATAGTGGATTTATAGGTAGTCGATTGCGCTGATTTCGAAAATCATATTCATTTCTCATAATTACTTCTTTTTTTCTTAAGTAGTACTGTAAAGTAGTAATTTTTTGACTTTTTTCAATGCATAGTCGATTTATAGGTAGTCGATTGCGCTGATTTCGAAAATCATATTCATTTCTCATAATTACTTCTTTTTTTCTTAAGTAGTACTGTAAAGTAGTAATTTTTTGACTTTTTTCAATGCATAGTCGATTTATAGGTAGTCGATTGCGCTGATTTCGAAAATCATATTCATTTCTCATAATTACTACTTTTTTTCTTAAGTAGTACTGTAAAGTAGTAATTTTTAAACATTTTTCAATGTATAGTGGATTTATAGGTAGTCGATTGCGCTGATTTCGAAAATCATATTCATTTCTCATAATTACTTCTTTTTTCTTAAGTAGTACTGTAAAGTAGTAATTTTTTGACTTTTTTCAATGCATAGTCGATTTATAGGTAGTCGATTGCGCTGATTTCGAAAATCATATTCATTTCTCATAATTACTTCTTTTTTCTTAAGTAGTACTGTAAAGTAGTAATTTTTTGACTTTTTTCAATGCATAGTCGATTTATAGGTAGTCGATTGCGCTGATTTCGAAAATCATATTCATTTTTCATAATTACTACTTTTTTTTCTTAAGTAGTACTGTAAAGTAGTAATTTTTAAACATTTTTCAATGTATAGTGGATTTATAGGTAGTCGATTGCGCTGATTTCGAAAATCATATTCATTTCTCATAATTACTTCTTTTTTTCTTAAGTAGTACTGTAAAGTAGTAATTTTTTTGACTTTTTTCAATGCATAGTCGATTATAGGTAGTCGATTGCGCTGATTTCGAAAATCATATTCATTTCTCATAATTACTTCTTTTTCTTAAGTAGTACTGTAAAGTAGTAATTTTTTGACTTTTTTCAATGCATAGTCGATTTATAGGTAGTCGATTGCGCTGATTTCGAAAATCATATTCATTTCTCATAATTACTTCTTTTTTTCTTAAGTAGTACTGTAAAGTAGTAATTTTTTGACTTTTTTCAATGTATAGTAAATTTATAGGTAGTCGATGGCGCTATTTGCTGCGACAGATCCACATTATTTTCCGGACAAACTGACAGTAGAGAAGTTCGCGCGCTCGCCATGTCGTATTTTAACAGTGAATTTGAAAAAAAACTCACGTCAATTTGGGAACCCCTTCCTCGTCGGACCCTCCGAACGACCCTCTCCATCCCTCGTCCTCTCTGGCCAATCGTTCAGCGATTTTTCCCCCGAAATTTTGCTCGATATGTCGTCGAAAGGGCTTTGAGATTGTGCCGTGCGTGTGGTATACGAATGACACACAAATTACCGCGGTTAGTAACCAAAATTTCATCTGAAAAATGGGACAAGATATTGATTGTATGGTAGATGTATTTTAAAGTATCAGTTTTTAATTGTAAATGATTAAAGGCCGCGAATAAGCCAAAATTTTTAAAAAAATTTAATAAAAATCGGACTATTAGTATCATATTTTCACAACGTGCATGGACATGTTGTCGCTTTCCGCACCGTGCACAAAAAACCCCCATTTTGCACCGGCAATCGCTGCGACGTAAGCAAGTTTCAACTACGTCGCAGCGTTGGCGTCCGGAATTTTGCACAGTGCAAGAGCATTTTGGAGGTTTGCACTGTGCGAAAAGAGAAAAAATGCACTGTGCGGCGGCGGCTAGCGTGGGAAAGTTCAAATGCACTGTACAGTCAATGCGACCAATGTCATGCACTTTATGAAAATACTAATAAGGCGCCAGGAAAGTCGCTGGAGTGATTTTTGGTGTTTGCACTGTGCAAAAAAGGTCAGGGTGCGAGCGACAACCGAAAAAACCTATTGCACGGCGCAAGAAAGCAAGAAATACGTACAGCGAGCCGTAAACGTGCGACCTCGCATCGATTTTGCCCAAGGAAAAAAATTTTTGTCCAAGTGGGCAAAATGGAAAAAATGGCCAAACATTAAAAATTTTTGCCAAAAGTCGCTGGAGTGATCTCAGCGACATGCATTGGGCAAAAAAGGTCAGGGTGCGGGGCGACAGCCAAAAAAACAGAAAGAAATTGCACAGTGCAAAAGGAACTTTTGTTTTCGCACAGTGCATGTCGCGGAAATCACTCCAGCGACTCTACGGACGGACTAGTAACATCGTCCACAAAGAATTGACCGATTTTTTTTGAGAATTGGAGACTTTTCCGGAATTTTAAAATTTTTCGTATAAAATGTCACCTAACAGTAAAATCGAAAGTTTTTAAGTCAACAGAGCCTTTTGTTCTCTGTATTTCGCTTTTTCATGGTGGTATCTCAAAAAATTTAATTTTTTTCTGCTGTAAAAACATTAAAAATTACATTTTTTATACATACATACTGAATCTAGGTCACAACGCAACCCCTGAAAGTTTTATTTCATGCTTTGCAGCCGAGATACTCAACGATCTGCCGACGGACAGATTAGCACTCTTAGCTGGGTTCAAAAAAATGCATGGGAAAGGTTCAAAAGATTATTTGAAAAAAAAACTGTACGACAGACAGAAATTTGAGAGCGGAAATTATGCAAATCCGAGATTTTTAGATGGAAAGTCGGAAAAATAAGACTGTTTTTATTACTAGTCCGTCCACAATGTCGCTGAAGTAATTTCCGCAACATGCACTGTGCGAAAACAAAAGTTCCTTTTGCACTGTGCAATTTCTTCCTTTTTGCACCGTGCAATAGGCTTTTTTTGGCTGTCGCTCGCACCCTGACCTTTTTTGCACAGTGCAAACACCAAAAATAACTCTAGCGACTTTACGGTTGGACTAGAGTATGCTAAAGGTGTGAGCAAAATTTGAGGGCACTATGCAAACCTCAAAAAAGCCGTTTGCACTGTGCAAAACTCCGAGCGCCGACGCAGCGACGTCGTTGAAAAAAGCGTTGCGCCGCGGCGATATTTCGATTGCACAGTGCAAAAGGTCAAATGCACTGTGAAAAATGTGCACTGTGCGGCCCGCGACAAAAACGTCTACTACTACTCGCGCCATAAAGTCCCGACAATTTTATCGCTGATGTCGCGCGCGAGAATTGGAGTGCGGTCCCGTAAAAGTGCATGTCGCTTTGGTAAGAACAGGAAATCTCCGCGACGGCGATCGAAAAAAAAGGAAAATGCACTGTGCAAAATTGTCGCGACTTTATGTCGCGAGTAGTCTCAGTTGGTCGGGAAAATAATGAGCACTTTGTCGCATCACATCGCCGCCGAGAAAATGCACTGTGTCGCGGCAAAATCAAATTGTTTTTTCACTTCAGCGACTCAGTCGGCGCAGCGACAAGGTACTCATTATTTTCCCGACGGACTAATAGTCGGCGGAGGAATTCGTGAGACATTTCTGCACTGTGCAAGTCATTCGTTTGCACTGTGCTTTTTTTCTCTTCCTGCACGGTGCAGAGCTTTGTCGCTTTTCCCGGCGTCTTGTGTTTTGCACGGTGCAACGAACGGAGCAAAGGCGACGAACGTTCGCCAAGAATCTTTATCGCAGAGTAGTGAAGTCGCTGCGACGTAGCATTACCCGCAAATTGATCAGCGACAAAGGATATCGCAACAAATTTTGTCGCAACCCCTTTGTTGTCGCCATTTCTTTGAAGTGGGGATGCACAGTGCAAATGCGCTTCTTGCGACGTTCAGTGATTTCTTCTTTCGCGACGGGTACTTGCACAGTGCAAAACAGAAAAAATAAGTGCCCGCACAGTGCAAAAAAGTCTCTCGAATTCTGGCGCCGACTAGTATATGTAGATAAAACATTACACTTTCCTGAGACATTTTGACATTTCCAGACATGGCAACCGGGCCGGGCTTTGGAAATTTTGAAAACGGGCCGGGCCTTCCTTTTACCGGGCCGGGCTTTGGGCTCGACGTTTTTTTTCGGGCCGAGGCTTCGGGCCCAAGATTTTAAACTTCGGCCCGAAGCCCGGTTCCGATGTTTTGGTACCGAAAATGGCATTTTGGTTTTCTGCGAAAACAAAATTTTGCTTTCGACAGAAATTGTGGTTTGGGGGGTTTTCTGTCTAAAGATAAAACGAAATTTTTCAACCGGGCCGGGCCGACCCTGTAATTTCAACTTGCCGGGCTTCAAAAAAAAAATTTTGGGCCGGCCCTGTAAACTTCACCGGGCCGGGCTTCAAAAAAAAATTTCGGGCCGGGCTTCAAAAATTTTGAACACGGGCCGGGTCGGGCCTACCTTTTCCCTTCGAGCCCTAAAGCCCGGCCCGATTTGCCATGTCTGGACATTTCTAAAGCTTAAAAAAGCCGAAACATCACGCCTTTTCCAATTAGGAGCTTTTGCTCTTAAAAACACCTATTATAAATTTCAATTTCGCCTTCGCCTACCTTTGCGAAAATCCGCAAATCCTCAAAAACATGATCAAGTCTGGAAGGGAATTCCATTTCAACCGTTGCAAAGTGAGAAAAACAAAACTGTTTTTACTGGGGAACGTGATAAAATACTCGTCGACGAACGGTGACAACGATTCAAATCAATCAAAAATTATTTGTTTCAACAACGGTTTTTAAGGGAAAAGTTTCGAAAATTCGATAAAAAAATCGGTAAAAAAATTATTTTAATATCCAAAAAAATTTTTTTTGAAGATACGTCGATTGAATGTAGCTAAGGGGGTCATGGGGTTTTCGCGACATGCACTGTGCGAGAACAAAAGTTCCCTTTGCACTGTGCAATTTCCCGCTTTTCGCACGGTGCAATAAACTTTTTTCGGCTGTCGCTCGCACCCTGACTGTTTTTGCACAGTGCAAACACCAAAAATCACTCCAGCGACTTTCCGTACGGACTCGTACCCTGTCAATCACAATTTTTCTCATCCTGTTATATATGCCGAATGAATTAATATCGACGGGCCGGGCCAAAACGAATTTGAAACCGCCCGGCACGGAAGCCATGTCTAGTCGCGGGCCGCACAGTGCACATTTTTCACAGTGCCCCCCCCCCAGGGTCCGCGAAAAAAAAATGAAAAGGGGTAAGGGGGGAGAAAGGTAAATTTTTGCGGTGTTGTTTTCACAGCTATCTGTGGTACCAAAAATCTTCCCCCCCCGTTCCAGACCCATTCCTTAGCTACGCTTGAAGTAAAACAATTTCCTCCCCCCCTCCCAAAAAAGCGTTAAACCTTCAGTTTAACAAGTGAAAATTGCAGTCTTCCCCCCCCCCCCCCCCCCCCAAGTAAAAGAGAGATCGCAGAAATTATTAAAAAACGTTTTGTTTGCGTTGAAAAAAGATTATTTTCATAACGTTTTTGTGAGGTGAAAAGCCCCTCAACTCAACCGCTTCAGCTGCAAATTCCACTTTTCTGTGTTTGAGATTGAACTTAATTTTCTGACCTTCGGACTAGACCCGGCTCAGGGGCGTAGCCGAGGAGTCGGGGCCGAAAATCGGGGCTCCCGGGCCGTTTCAAATTTGCTGTCGCCCGGCCCGTAAATATCTTTTTTTATAAATATTAATTTCGAGTAAAAGTATAAAAAAGTATCCGCAATACTTTTCAAAAGTGCCAAAAGTTATCGCTTCGGAAATTGCGTCAAATTTACAAATTCAGAAAAAAATCCCTACTACGCCTTTTCAAAAGTCCCGTAGACTTTTGTCGCGCCGCACTGTGCATCTTTCCCCTTTTTGCACGGTGCGCGCCTTTTTGACGCATCTTGCACTGTGCGAATCTCAAAATGCCGTTTGCACTGTGCAAAAAAGCGCCGCGGCGATATTTCGATCGCACAGTGCGAAAGGTCAAATGCACTGTGAAAAATGTGCACTGTGCGGCCCGCGACTAGACATGGCTTTCGTGCCGGGCTGTTTCAAATTCGTTTTGGCCCGGCCCGTCGACATCAATTCACTCGGCATATATAACAGGATGAGAAAAATTGTGATTGACAGGGTACGAATCCGTACGGAAAGTCACTGGAGTGACTTTTGGTATTTGCACTGTGCAAAGTGAACTTTTGTTTTCGCACAGTGCATGTCGCGGAAATCACTGCAGCGACTTTACGGACGGACGTTACGGAGTATACGTATCGCTGGTGACAAGAAAAACAAATATCTTTGGAATGACGACAGAAGAGGGAGTTTTAGACGGCTAAAGGCTTGACGTTACTAGTCCGTCCAAAAAGCAGCTAGAGTCATTTCCGCGACATGCACTGTGCAAAAAAGATCAGCGACAGCGAAAGAAAAGCCTATTGCACCGTGCAAAAAGCCAGAAATTGCACAGTGCAAAAAGACCTTTTGTTTTCGCACAGTGCATGTCGCGGAAATCACTCCAGCGACTTTACGGACGGACGTTACGGAGTATACGTATCGCTGGTGACAAGAAAAACAAATATCTTTGGAATGACGACAGAAGAGGGAGTTTTAGACGGCTAAAGGCTTGACGTTACTAGTCCGTCAAAAAGCAGCTAGAGTCATTTCCGCGACATGCACTGTGCAAAAAAGATCAGCGACAGCGAAAGAAAAGCCTATTGCACCGTGCAAAAAGCCAGAAATTGCACAGTGCAAAAAGAACTTGTTTTTCGCACAGTGCATGTCGCGGAAATCACTGCAGCGACTTTACGGACGGACGTTACGGAGTATACGTATCGCTGGTGACAAGAAAAACAAATATCTTTGGAATGACGACAGAAGAGGGAGTTTTAGACGGCTAAAGGCTTGACGTTACTAGTCCGTCCAAAAAGCAGCTAGAGTCATTTCCGCGACATGCACTGTGCAAAAAAGATCAGCGACAGCGAAAGAAAAGCCTATTGCACCGTGCAAAAAGCCAGAAATTGCACAGTGCAAAAAGACCTTTTGTTTTCGCACAGTGCATGTCGCGGAAATCACTCCAGCGACTCTACGGACGGACTGGTAGATTGGAACACCGAACTCTTCGACTGTACCGAACATAAACGCAATCTTATTCCAAAAGACATCTTTATTTGCCCCGATGAAAGCGGCACATGACAAACAAGCAGCCTGACCGATAATTTGATGTCATCTAATCTCATCTAATCGCTGGTTATTTGATATTCCGACGTGTTCCAACGCATTTATTTACATTACAAGGCAATTTACAACCCGAGAATCATAGTCGATGGGACTACTGGACAAGTCCAAGGTCTTGTCGCTGACGGTCCTGGCATTTTGGTTCGCGATTTCTGAGATCTTTTCCAAGTCCATAAGCGCCGATCCTTGCGAAATATTGTAGATCATGTCACCCAGAAACCACGTTGCCGCTCGATGATCGAGGTTGTGCAGCTAAAATTGCGAGGATGAGTGAATAAGTTACAGTATCCAGGGCAACACAGTAGAATAGAACTACCTCACCGTATTACAAAGACAGCACAAACAATTCTGGTACCATGAGAAGCCTCTGTGCAGCGAAGAGTAAGATATAATACCAAAAAATATTGGTTCACCCCAAATGCGACGCTCACGTCAGATTTTCTTTAAATTTTGCATACATGTCAGGCATAGACCACATATCAATTCCTGAAGATTACAGCTTGCGCTTTGCAGCGAGAGCCGAGATATTCAACGATCTGACGAGAGAGTACGCAAAACGCGGAGAGTCAGAGAGAAAAACTCTTTTCGGCCGTATATTTGCCAGTTTCGTGGGGAAAACATATTTTTTTGTCGAAACATTACCGTCTATAGTAGAAAGGGGGGTACCAGATTTCGATTATCGCAAAATTTAGCTTACTCCCCTCCCCCCCCCCCCCCCCCCTTACTCCTTTTCATTTTTTTCCGACCCCTCACAGTGAATTTGACCTTTTGCACCGTGCAATCGAAACCTCGCCGCGGCGAAACCTTTTTCCAGCGACGTCGTAGCGAATTTTGCGTTGGCGACAAACGGTTGCACAGTGCAAAATGCTTCAAATGGCCCGCGCCAAGAAGGCGAGCCAAAAAGTCTTGACATGTTTTCGGCGTCGCAAAGTGGCTTTGCGCGATAATTATTATTTGTGGAAACGATGCGCTATCTGAAGGTTAGGCTCAAACTCCTGGTCGCAGCTGGGAAACACAAGCTCAAAGGTAGCTTTGGCGAACTGCGAAGCTTTTTTCCGAGCTGCGTCCGAGCTGCAGGTTGCGCCTTTCAGTTAACCTTCAGATAGCGCCTTGGTCTCCGGTACCAGGCGTGCCAAAAAAAGTCTTGCCCTGTTTTCGCACAGTGCAGTCGGCGTCGCGAAGGGGCTTTGTGCGACAAACAACGAACCAACAATCCGCACGGTGCGAATGCAAAACGCACAGTGCAGTTTCGGGAACTCCAGCATCGATTGCGACCCCGGAAAAGTCGGAAAAAATGGTGGTCAGGGAAAAAATTGCCCGGCTGGGAAAAGTGTTTTCATAAGCGAGGAAAAATTTTGGCAAGGATTTTTTCCGACTCGTCCACACCTTTTGGCAAAAATTTCTAATGTTTGGCCATTTTTTCCATTTTGCCCACTTGGACAAAATTTTTTTCCATGGGCAAAATCGATACGAGGTCGCACGTTTACGGCTCGCTGTACATATTTATTGCTTTTTGCGCCGTGAAATAGGCTTTTTTCGGTTGTCGCTCGCATCCTAACCTTTTTTGCACAGTGCAAACACCAAAATTCTCTCCAGCGACTTTGCGAACGGATTAGTAGTAAGGTGTGGTCAAAATGACCGGCCAGCTGGTCAAGATGAAAATTCAGCCCGGAAAAGAGACAATTTGGGTGGTCAAGATGACCGGTAAAGTAGAACAAATGCGCAAAGGGGCTTTGTGCGACAAACAATCGGCGCGGTGCGAAAAAAGAGTGCACTGTGCAGTGGTTACCCTTTTCAAAAGCATTCATTTTGCACTGTGCGTGTCGCAGCGCACCGTGAATTTTACTCGTCGCCGCGCGACAAGTTTTTTGCGCGACGGTGCACGGTGCGGACATGTCAAGACTTTTTGGCCCGCCTAGTACTACTCGGCGCAAAAAGTCCTGAGAATTTGCACTGTGCGGTTCTAAAATCGCGGAGAAAGTGCTTCGCACAGTGCAATTTGACCCAAAAACATCGTTTTGCACGGTGCATTTTGCATTTTTTGCCTTACGTCGCGCGCGATTCCCAATTTTCTCAGCGACAAATCATTTTTTTCGGCGTGCGACAAAATTTCGGTGCGCGATAAATTCTCAGGACTTTTGGCGCCGAGTAGTACTACGCTTTTTCGGGAGTGCGTAGACCTTTTGTCGCGCCGCACAGTGCATTTTTCCTCCTTTTGCACTGTGCAAAATTTCCGGAGCGACGCAGTTGAAAAAAGCTCGCGCCGCGGCAATATTTCGATTGCGCAGTGCAAAAGGTGAAATGAGGAGGGGAGTAGGTGTTTAGACCACAGGCAAAAAATTACTTTGCTCCTCCCTTACCCCTTTTTTTATTTTTTTGCTCGACCCTGGCTGGGGGGGGGTGGGGTACCGCCCATGTCCACCCCCTCCTCAGCTACGCCCTACGCCCTACGCCCTTATCTCGCTGATTTTGAGCGGCCTGCTATCTACCGAACATTTCGTATGTCATTACAGCCCCAAACTCAAACTCCCACCGTATACACCTGATTCGCCCCGCGAAACAACGCCGGGTTTGTTCCGCAAGACGTCGTTGTGGCCAAAAGATCATCTCCAGTAGATTCCACAGCGACAATTCGCTGTGTTGCTTCGTATCCGGACCTGAAAAGCAAGATACGTTCGGGCACAGTAACTGCGAATGAATTCGAGGAGAGTGCTCACTTGTTATCGTTGATATCTCTGTTGTAATCACTGTCACAGAAGAGTCCATTAATCTCGTTGCAGAGTGGAATGTATTCCTTGGCCTTGTCGCACTTGGCCAACCCTCGTTGGACGCCCACGACGCTCATGTAGTTCCGGATGTTGTGGGTCAGCGGCTGGCCCACATCTTCGTTGGTCTCGACGCATTCACCTCCAAGAATTGCCTAAAAGTGTTGATAAAGTGGAGAACTCTGTATATTCGTATTTTCACAAAGTGCACGGACATTTGTCGCGTTCATTGCACAGTGCATTCGCACTTTCCCCGCGCTTGTCGCCGCCGCACTGTGAATTTCGCCCTTTTCGCACCGTGCAAACCCTAAAAAACGCCCTTTGCACTGTGCAAAATTCCGGGCGCCGACGCTGCGACGTCGTTGAAACTGGCTCACGTCGCAGCGATGCACGGTGCAAAAACCAACAAAATGTCGAATGCACCGTGCGAAATGGGTTTTTTGTGCACGGTGCGTCACGCGACAAAATGTCCATGCACTTTGTGAGAATACTAATACTACTCGCGACATCTAGTCCCGACAATTTTGCACAGTGCATTTTTTTCAAATTTTCGTGGCCGTCGCGGCGAGCAGACATGGCAAGGGGGGCCGGGCCGGGCTTTGGAAATTTTGAAAAGGGCCGGGCCCAACTCTATTCACTCTTATGACGTGAATACCTGTGGTTCGATTTTTCGACCTTTAAAAAAATCAAATAAATATCAAAATTTGGGACAAAAAATTTCAGGTTCTGATTATCATTTCCAAATCTTCAGATTTTTGATGCTTTTCAGCTTTTTTGCATATCTTTCCAATATCTGAACATCTTTTTCGCCGAAAGACAAATCATGGATAATATAAAAAAAAATCAACAATATCTTGGGTATGGGTTGATCGATTTTTAAATTTTAAAACGTTTTTGGACTAATTCGAGTACTGCGAACAACGTCATGATGTTAGTTTAAAGTAAAACCTTCAAACAAAAAAAAAGGGCCGGGCCCAAGGTACCCCGGGGCCGGGCCGGGCTTTGGAAATTTTGAAAAGGGCCGGGCCCGGCCCGTTTTGATATGCCTGGCGGCGAATTTCCGTTGTTACCCAAGCGACATGCCCTTTTCCCGCGACCGCACTCCAATCTTCGCGCGCGACATCAGCGATGAAATTCGACGGATTTTATGGCGCGAGTAGTATCAGTCTGTCGCGAAAATAATTCGGACTCGTCGCGCCTTGGAATCGCGCGCCATCGCTTCGCGGCGCTTGGGAATTTGATGCGCGACGGCGGCGCGGCGCGAAATTTCGCGGCGACGATTCCGAATTTAATCATTTCGGAAAGTCGCTGAAGTGATTTTGGTGTTTGCACTGTGCAAAACAGGTCAAGATGGGAGCAACAGCAAAAAAAAGTCTATTGCACGGTGCAAAAAGGAATAAATCGCATAGTGCAGAGTGAACTTTTATTCTTGCACAGTGCAGAAATCACTCCATCGACTTTCCGAACTAGTGTTGTTGCCGTAATAGTGACAAACAACACAGTCAGCCTCTCTCTGTACGACGCACTGGAAGGTAGATCAAAATGTGTGCGGTAAAGGGCCAGTAGAGACTTTTGAATATCGACAGCCAAAAAAAGCCTATTGCACGGTGCAAAAGGCTGGTAATTGCACAGTGCAACGGGAACTTTTGTTTTCGCACAGTGCATGTCGCGGAAATCACTCCAGCGACTTTTCGGACGGACTAGTATGGCGCGAGTAGTCACGAACAGCAAAAGACAAAAAAATATGCGTTGGTATCTGCATAAAGAGCATTTGTCGCGGTGATTGCACACTCCATTTGCACTTTTCCCACTATTGCAGCGCATCGCAAAAACTTTTGGTGCCGCGGATTTGCGGGTTTGCGATTTTTGCGCGACGGACACGAAATTCTTTTTCGGCCGGACTAGACATTGCTCGGACTGGGCCAACGCGGCCAGCAGGTCGGCCCGTTTCGAATTTGTTTTGGCTTAGACATGGCTTCGGGCCCAGCTGAAAATTTTGGCCTACGGGCCGGGCCGAAAAATGTCGGCCCGGCCCGTTTCAAATTTGTGGTCCAAAAACATACCCCCCCCCCCCCCCAGACCGATTTCTCAGCTACGCCCCTGCTTTCAGACTCAAAATTTTTGTTTTTACGGGCCGGTCCCGGGCCGGGCCGGCTCGTCAGCCCGCGGGCGTGTAAATTTGCTTTTGCCCGGCCGGCCAAACACCGGGCCAGCCCGGCCCGCAGCCATGCCTACTTTAGCCCGGCCGTTTCAAATTCGCATTGGCCCGGCCCGAGAGCCCTGTCTCTAGGCCAGACTGATAATAACGAGGTCTTACTGTAACTTCCTACCTTTCGAATCATTCCAGCGCCCATCGAAAAGCCGATGACATCGATTTGCTCGTGCTCTGTGTAAGATAAAACCGCCTCCAACAGCCATCTCAGCCCTTTGATGTAGTGGCAATGAACTCTATCCGTGAAATAGTTCTCCAAAGTAATATTTGTGCCGTAGGTAGTGGCATAAAGTTCGTCTGAAGTGTAGCCATTGTCGAGAAAGTTTTGTAGAATATAATTTAAATTGCCGGCTTGTCGCGTTTGACCGTGCGCAAACACAATCGGGATCTTGCTGAAAAAATATACATATTATGTACATATAATACATAGTACATTGAGATCTGTCAAAGTGCGTAGAGTTTTTCCGCTTTTATCAGTTATTTTTGTGAATTTTTGTCGTCGCCGCGCGACAAGTTTTTCGCGCGACGGCGCACGGTGAGGACATGTCAAGACTTTTTGGCCCGCACAGTGCGGACATGTCAAGACTTTTTGGCCCGCACAGTGCGGACATGTCAAGACTTTTTGGCCCGCACAGTGCGGACATGTCAAGACTTTTTGGCCCGCACGGTGCGGACATGTCAAGACTTTTTGACCCGCACGGTGCGGACATGTCAAGACTTTTTGACCCGCACAGTGCGGACATGTCAAGACTTTTTGGCCCGCCTAGTATATAGTTTTAGGTTTATTTTGCCCTAAAATTGACTTTTCGGGGCAAATTTTTCGCTATAAACAGGCTTTCCTGTGCAGAGCGATTTGTTGGTTCATAGAAAATTTCGATTATTTGAGCAATTTTTGGGATTTTTTGGGAAATTTAGCTCAAAAATTTTGATTTCATGTTCAAAAAATATTTTTTCCCAGAAAACTGACAAGTTTTGGATTCCGGAGAATTTACCCTCAAAAAGTGTACCCGAGCAAAAAAGCTTGGCCAAGTTGAAAAAAAAGCTTTGCAAGTTGGAAAAAAGCTTGGCAAGTTGAAAAAAGCTTGGCAAGTGAAAAAAGCTTGGTTACGTTGAAAAAAGCTTGGCCAAGTTGAAAAAAGCTTGGCCAAGTTGAAAAAGCTTGGCCAAGTTGAAAAAAAAACTTGGCCAAGTTGAAAAAAGCTTGGTTACGTTGAAAAAAAGCTTGGCCAAGGCCATTTACTGCTCGAGTTGTTCGCTATAAACTTTCTTGTACAGAGCTATTTGTTGGTTCAAAATTGGACTCACTTTGCCTGCTCGGCCCAACATTTTGCCCACCGCCAAGCTTCCTTTCCCCAAATCCTTCTGGCCACAGCTTCGGCTCTTTCCTTTCCAAAATTGTCCAAAAGTGTTGATAAAAACCGGCGGAGATGGTCGCTGTCGCAGTTGCGATCAGGAGAAAGAGCCACAAACTTTTACGAAACATTGATCGGCGAATAAAATCCAAAGTCCAGCAAAGTATTATATTAGCGGAAAGAGATCGCTTTTTATTTTTCGGACCAATTCTCTTTTGCTTTTTTTTGGTGTTTATTAAAGCACAAAAATGTAGCCCAAAATTTTGGCGCTACATTTTTGATGCAATAACAAAATACTCGCACAGTGCACACAGCAAAAATCACTCCAGCGACTTTCCGGACGGATTAGTACTTTTGCACTTTTACGTCGCACTATTTGCTCCTTCTGCAAATCTTGATCTTAATAGTCCGTCCGGAAAGTCGCTGGAGTGATTTCGCGACATGCACTGTGCGAAAACAAAAGTTCCCTTTGCACTGTGCAATTTTTTCCTTTTGCACCGTGCAATAGGCTTTTCTTCGCTGTCGCTGATCTTTTTTGCACAGTGCATGTCGCGGAAATGACTCTAGCTGCTTTTTGGACGGACTAGTAATGTCAAGCCTTTAGCCGTCTAAAACTCATCGGCAATTGCTGCGGCATCAGCAAGTTTCAACTACTACTCGCGACATAAAGTCCCCATGCACTGTGCGAAAACAAAAGTTCCTTTGCACTGTGCAATTTTTTTGCTTTTGCACCGTGCAATAGGCTTTTTTCGGCTGTCGCACGCACAATGATAAAACTCTTGGCAAAATTTCTGAAAACGATTAACATGAGCAGAGGAATGTGGGGCGTCTGTACTAGAAGTCGCTAGCGTGATTTCCGCGACATTCACTGTGCGAAAACAAAAGTTCCCTTTGCACAGTGCAATTTTTTGCTGGTTGCCGTGCAATTGTTTCTTCTCTCACTTTGCGCAGTACAAACGCAAAAATCACCTAGCGACTTTACAGTTGGATAGTAAGTCCCTGGGAGTGTTAAAAAAATTTTATGACGAAAAAAGTTTCTAATTCCGGCGCTAAGCAAAAAAAATTTTTTTTCGCACTGTGCAAAGCCGATTTGCCCTATTTTTGGCTCCGCACAGTGCAAAAAATTTTTTTTTGTGCATTTTGCAGTAAAATGTCATTGACTCAATTTGTCATATTGATGGTCGAAATTCAAGCCTTTGCAATAAAGATTTACGAAAAAAATATTGTTCTTTATTTCCTTCTCTATGTACATGATGATTTTACAGACCTCTATACAACAAAAAACAATCTATTAGACAAGTCCAATGTCGTGATCGCTGAAAGTCTTGGCATTTTGATTAGCGATTTCTGAGATCCTTTCCAAGTCCATAAGCGCCGATCCTTGCGAAATATTGTAGATCATGTCACCCAGAAACCACGTTGCGCTCGATGATCGAGGTTGTGCAGCTAAAATTGCGAGTTTGAGTGAATAAGTTAGTATCCAGGGCAAACAGTAGATATGAACCTCTGTACATAAACTCCGTATTACAAAACACAGCAAACAATTCTGGCCCATGAGAAGCCTCTGTGCGGCGAAGAGTAAGATATAATACCAAAAAATATTGATTTACCCCAAATGCGACGCTCATGTCAGCTTTTCTTTAAATTTTGCATACACGTCAGGCATGGACCATATATCAATTCTTGAAAATTTCAGGTCGCGCTTTGCAGCGAGAGCCGAGATATTCAACGATCTTTGTGGCCGAGAGAGTACGCGGAACGGGGAGGGTCAGAGAGAAAAGCACTTTTCGGCCATATCTTTGCCAATTTCGCACGGAAAATATTGATTTTTTTGTTGAAACATTACCCTCGTTAGTAGAAATAGGCATCATACATAATACGTAGCAAAATTCGCAAAAAATGTCACATTTTCGCCAACTTGCGATCTAAAAATCTCGATCGTTTCTGCAAAGCGCGAGCTAGGAGTCTCTCATATGTTTTTGAAAGAATAATACTAAATTTGTGCCAAGTTTTATCACAATCTAAGCGTTGCACTTGTGGTAATTTCGATGGAAACCGAAGAGTCCCGCCAAACGATGAGTCCCGCTTTTTGAATTGTCCGCTTTTTGATTTTTTGCTAAAATATAGGGTGACATCTTATACGATGAAAATTTTGAAAAAAATCAAGTAAACTTTTCATCGTATAAGATGTCGCCCTCATATTGAAAAAATGAAGAAAACTTTTTGTCGTATAAGATGTCACCCTTCGTATTGAAAAAAGCAAGTAAAGTTTTCATCGTATAAGATGTCGCCCTCATATTGAAAAAATGAAGAAAACTTTTGATCGTATAAGATGTCACCCTTCATATTGAAAAAAGATTAAAACTTGCCGTGTGCAATTCGTTGACTCCGGGAAACAGTGCGGCGTTTTCGCCGCAGGCAGTGGCGGGCGCTAAAATGTCATCGGCGGTCGATTCAATCGCCACGATCCGTTGGCTGGCTTCGTAGGCCGCGCTGAAACCGCGAATAGCTCCATTAGCACCTTCATAAAGTGCATGTACATGTGTCGCATTGATTGCACAGTGCGTTTTGCACTTTTCCCACGCTTGTCGCCATCGCACAGTGCATTTCGCTCTTTTCGCACCGTGCGAACCCCAAAAAAGCCGTTTGCACTGTGCAAACTGCTGACGCCGACGCAGCGACGTAGTTGAAACTTTCTTATGTCGCCGCGATAAATCTGTGCACAGTGCCAAAACCAAAAGTCAAATGCACGGTGCAAAATGGAGAGTTTTGTGCACAGTGCGGAAAGTGCACGGTGCGGAAAGTGCACAGTGCAAATGGGCTGTTTGTGCACGGTGCGGAAAGTGCCCAGTGCAAAATGGGTTTTTTATGCAAGATGCGGAAAGTGCACGGTGCGGAAAGTGCACGGTGCGGAAAGTGCACGGTGCGGAAAGTGCACGGTGCGGAAAGTGCACGATGCGGAAAGTGCACGGTGCGAAAAGTGCACGGTGCGGAAAGTGCACGGTGCGGAAAGTGCACGGTGCGAAAAGTGCACGGTGCGAAAAGTGCACAGTGCAAAATGGGGTTTTTTGTGCACGGTGCGGAAAGTGCACAGTGAAAAATGGAGGATTTTGTGCACAGTGCGGAAAGTGCACAGTGCAAAATGGGTTTTTTTATGCACGGCGCGGAAAGCGACAAAATGTCCATGCATTTTGTGAAAATACTAATATGTTGATCAACTTTCAGTCGAGAAACAAGCAAACCAAGGTCGAAAAGAGAGAGAAAATAGCGTATGTACCGATTTCCGTTGATATCTCTGTGGAAGTCGCTGTTGCAAAATAATCCATTGTTCTCGTTGCAAACCGGCACATATTCCTTGATTTTGTCGCATTTCGCGAGGCCTCGCTGCGCCCCAACGACACTGATGTAATTTCGAATCTTATGGGTGAGCGGCTGCCGAGGGTCTTCCTTGGTGTCCACACAAGGACCTCCAAGAATCGCCTGAAAAAAGAAGATCTACCGTCACACCTCTGTATGACAACCCGCAAAGAGTCAAACAAATTGTTCTACCACTTCTAGTCCGTCCGTAAAGTCGCTGGAGTAAGTTCCGCACTGTGCGAAAACAAAAGTTCCCTTTGCACTGTGCAATTCTTTGCTTTTTGCACTGTGCAATGGGCTTTTTTTGGCTGTCGCTCGCACCCTGACCCTTTTTGCACAGTGTACGTCGCAAAATCCCTCCAGCGACTTTCCAGACAGCCTAGTATTACTCGCGCTCAAAAGTCCCGACAATCCGCACCGTGCAGTTTTTTGGCGCGTCGCTGCGAAAATCGCGAAAAAAGTGCTTTGCACGGTGCATTTTGACAGAAAACCACCATTTAGCACGGTGCATTTTGTTTTTTTGCACTAATGTTGCGCGCGACGCCCGTTTTTCGGAGCGATTCTTCGGTGCGACATATTTTTTCGCGCGACAAATTTTCTGGACTTTTGAGCGCGAGTAGTACTACTCGGCGCAAAAAGTCCTGAGAATTTGCACTGTGCGGTTTTTGAGGATTTGCACTGTGCGGATCGAAAATCGCGAAAAAACGGCCTCGCACAGTGCAAAAACATCGTTTTGCACGGTGCATTTTGCATTTTTTGCCTTACGTCGCGCGCGATTCCCAATTTTCTCAGCGACAAATCATTTTTTTCGGCGCGCGACAAATTTCGGTCTTTTTGCGCCGAGTAGTATTTCCATAAAGTGCGTTGACGTTTGATTGCTACTATAAAGTCCCGACAATTTTATCGCTGATGTCGCGCGCGAAAATTGAGTGAGGTCGCGGAAAAGTGCATGTCGCTTGGGTAGAAACGGGAAATCGCCGCGACGGCCGCGAAAATTTGAGAAAAATGCACGGTGCAAAATTGTCGGGACTTTATGGCCCGAGTAGTACTAGTCCGTCCGTAAAGTGAAGTCATTTCCGCGACATGCACTGTGCGAAAACAAAAGTTCCCTGTGCACTGTGCAAATTTCTTGCTTTTTGCACCGTGCGATAAGCTTTTGTCGCTTGCACCCTGACCTTTTGCAAGTGCACGTCGCAAAAATTTCTCCAGCGACTTTCCGGACTGCATAGTATTTCCGTAAAGTGCGTAGACTTTTGATCGCGAGAAAAAAAATGCATTTTGCACAGTGCAATTTCACCCTTTTGCGAAAGTTTTCGCACCGTCTCATCCAGCGCCGCGACGTAAGCTTTTTTCAACTGCGCCGCTGCGTGCATTCGCACAGTGCAGACCGCTTTTCAAGTTTGCACTGTGCAAAAAAAGCAAAAAGCACGGTGCGCGAGGATCCATCGATTGCGACCCTGTGGCATGAACATTTGGAAAGAGATGGTGGGATTGGGCCAAATCTTTGAGAATGTGCCCAAATCGGAAGAAGGGCATAAAAATCTGTTGCCAAGTGGAGAAATGGTGGTCAAAGACAAAAAAACTGCCCAGGTGGAAATTGTTTTTTTTCTTAAGTTGGAAAAAAGTTTGGCAAAGCTTTTTTACGACTCTTTCACATTTTTTGGCTACAATTTCTAATATTTGGCAATTTTTTTCCATTTTTCCCACATGGGCAAAAAATTTTTCCCTAGTGGAAAATTTTCTTGTCCTTGACCAGCATTTCTACATATCTAATCCTGAAAATTTTAGCTCGCGCTTTGCAGAGAGAGCCGAGATATTCAACGATCTTTGCGGCCGAGAGAGCACACGAAATGCGGAGAGCGGTCAGAGAGGAAAACATTTTTGGCCATAACTTTGCCAATTTTTTACGGAAAAAATTGTTTTTTTTGTAGAAACATTGCCCTCTACGGTAGAAATAGCCATGAAACTTTTTATGACAAAACTCGCAAAAAAGTGTCACATTTTCGCCAACTTTTGGTCAAAAAATCTCGGTCGTTTCTGCAAAGCGCAAGTTAGAAGTCTCGAATATGTCTTAAAAGAAATAATACTAAATGTGTGCCAAGTTTCATCAAAATCTGCACGTCGCACTTGCGGTACTTCCCCTGTAAATGGAGCCAATGCTGATAAATGGCATACTTTTCGAGCCAGCCCCGCTCCGAATGAGAACCCAATCACATCGATCTGTTCGTGCCTTGTGTAGGACGAGACTGCCTCCAACAGCCAACGCAAACCTTTGATGTAATGACAATGTAATTTATCCGAGTAATGGTTCTCCAACGTGATATTTGTTCCGTAGGTAGTGGCGTAAAGCTCGTCCAAAGTGTAGCCATGGTCGAGAAAGTTTTGTAGGATATAATTTAGATTCGCGGCGTGTCGCGTTTGACCGTGCGCGAACACAATCGGGATCTTGCTGAAAATGGCAATAGCTTTAGCAATTTCAGCGAACTTTCAGCGCATTACCTCCGAATTTCAAGGTCTTGCAAGGCGAAGCCGGGCTTAAAAATTTTCAAAACGGGCGGTCCTGCTTCTTTCTCATCGAACGGAATCGCGATTTGCAAAAATTCCGCTCCAATTGTCATGTCATGCACTGTGCAAAAACAAAAGTTCCCGTTGCACTGTGCAATTTCCAGCTTTTTGCACCGTGCAATATGCTTTTTTTGGCTGTCGCTCGTACTCTGACTTGTTTCGCACAGTGCGACTTTGCGAACGGTCTATTATTTTGCAGTGTGAAATTTTTGCACGGTCTAGCCCATTTCAGGGCTAGACCCTAAACAGCCAATCCGTCCGCCGCTAGAGTGATTTGCGCGCCATGCACTGTGCAAAAACAAAAGTTCCCTTTGCGCTGTGCAATTTCCAGCTTTTTTGCACCGTGCTTTTAAAAACGGTTTGACATATCCGCACCGTGCGCAGTCGCGCAAAAAACTGATCGCGCGGCGACGACTAAAATTCACGGTGCGCTGCGATCGGGGCGCATTGGGGTGCGAACAATATTACGGTAAGGGATCGAATTTGGAGTTGTCCAAATTTGCATAATAAACATGGAAATTTCGATTGTTTGAGCAATTTTTGGGATTTTTTGGGAAATTTAGGTCAAAAAATTTGATTTCATGTTCAAAAAATGATTTTTTCCCCACAAAACTGGCAAAGTTTTGGATTCTCGGAGAATTTACCCTCAAAACAGTGTACCCTCGAGCAAAAAAGCTTGGCCACGTTGAAAAAAGCTTGGCCAAGGCCATTTACTGCGCGAATTGTTCGCTATAAACTTTCCTGTACAGAGCTATTTGTTGGTTCAAACTTTGGAACTCACTTTTGCCTGCTCGGCCCAACATTTTGCCCACCGCCAAAGCTTCCTTTCTCCCCCAAATCCTTTCTGGCCACAGCTTCGGCTCTTTCCTTTCCAAAATTGTCCAAAATGTGTTGATAAAACCCGGCGGAGATGGTCGCTGTCGCAGTTGCGATCAGGAGAAAGAGGCACAAACTTTTACGAAACATTGATCAGCGAATAAAATCTAAAGTTTCACAAAAGTACTAAAGTATTTCCAAAAATTGCGTAGACTTTTGATCGCGAGGCAAAAAAATGCATTTTGCACAGTGCATTACACCCTTTTGGCGAAAGTTTTCGCACCGTGCAGACCACTTTTCAAGTTTGCACTGTGCGAAAAACAGCAAAATGCACGGTGCGCGAGCGACAAATAAGGGAAGAAAGGCAAAATGCACAGTGCGCGAGCGACAAATCGGGGAAAGGCAAAATGCACGGTGCGTGCGAAAAATCGGGGAAAAAGGTAAAATGCACGGTGCGCGAGCGACAAATAAGGGAATAAAGGCAAAATGCACGGTGCGCGAGCGACAAATAAGGGAATAAAGGCAAAATGCACGGTGCGTGCGGCAAATATTTTCAACTGCGCCGCACAGTGCAGACCGCTTTTTGAAGTTTGCACTGTGCAAAAAATAGAAAAATGCACTGTGCGTGAGCGACAAATCGGGGAAAAAAGGCAAAATGCACTGTGCGCCGGCGATGAAAGGCGAAAAAAGTCTACGGACTTTATGGAAAAACTAGTATTATCGGAAAAGATTGTTTTTTACGTTTATCGGTTCTTTTTTGTTTTTTTTTTTTTAAGAAGCACACAAAATCTAGCGACCCTTGGAAGCGCTAAAAAGTCTTATTACAAAAAAAGTCGAATTGCTCGATATACCACCTTATCCAAGAGATTAAAGGCCGCGTTCCACGTAGTTGAGAGTTTCTTTCCATGTTTTCGTTGCGGGACGCAGAGGTCTGGCTTTTTATTTTTGATTCAGCATTGACAGGGGAAGTACTCCAAGTGAGACGCGCAGATTTTGATGAAACTTGGCACAAATTTAGTATTATTTTTCTAAGGCATATCCGAGACTCCTAGCTCGCGCTTTGCAGAAACGACCGAGATTTTTTGACCGAAAGTTGGCAAAAATGTGATGCCTTTTTTGCAAATTTTGTAATAAAAAATTTCACACATATTTCTACAACAGAGAGTCATTTTTCTGCAAAAAAATCATCTTTTTCCGCTCGAAACTGCCAAAGTTATGGCCAAAACCGGGTTTCTCTCTGACCACTCTCCGCATTTCGCATGCTCTCTCGGTCGCAAAGACCGTATCTCGGCTCCCGCTGCAAGGCGCGGGCTAGAATTTTCAGGACTTGATACGTGTCCAATACACAGCATAACTGCCAAATTTAACGAAAATCTGAGCGTCGTACTTTGAGCAATAGCCTTATAAGGCACAACGTACCCCAAATTTACATTATCACTCAATTAGTCAACTTTACCTAAAACACAAAAGCAATCAAATGAGCAGCCAGAAACAGCAGGATACTGCGTCGTCGGGGAATCGACTGTGAATTGGATGGAGTAGTGCTCAAAACGCCGCGATCCGCCACGTCCTCACCGATTCCAATGTCTGTATCCGACAGCCGTCGCTCTTCCTCGACGGCTTTGGCCTCAATTTCCTGTAGATCCGTCAACGGAAGCCCTTGGCTCACATTGTAGATCAACCCACCCAAAAACCACACCACCGCGCGATGATTCAGGGAATGGAACTGCAAAAAACGAGATTATCGTCGGTTTTTTCGGGAAAAAACGGAATTGCTTGAGGGCAGAAGCTCCGATTTTATTCAAATTACGTCTACATGGTCTATGTAGAGCGTATGTCGATTCCAGAAAATTTTAGCTCACACTTTGCGGCGAGAGCCGAGATCCGCAACGATCCAATGAGAGAGTACGCGAAATGCGGAGAGAGGTCAGAGAAAAAAAAGACTTTTTGGCCATAACTTAAAATAATAATAAGATTTTTGATGTTTTTACATGAAAAAGCGAAATACGTTGAAAAAAAGCTTGGCCAAGTTGAAAAAATCTTGGCCACGTTGAAAAAAAAGCTTGGCCAAGTTGAAAAAAAACTTGGCCAAGTTGAAAAAAGCTTGGCCAAGTCGGAAAAGCTTATTCACGTTGAAAAAAAACTTGGCCAAGTTGAAAAAGGCTTGGCCAAGTCGGAAAAGCTTATTCACGTTGAAAAAAAACTTGGCCAAGTTGAAAAAGGCTTGGCAAGTCGGAAAAGCTTATTCACGTTGAAAAAAAACTTGGCCAAGTTGAAAAAGGCTTGGCCAAGTCGGAAAAAACCTGGGCAAGTCGAAAAAGCTTATTCACGTTAAAAAAAAAGCTTGGCCAAGTTGAAAAAAACTTGATCACGTTAAAAAAAGCTTGGCCAACTTTAAAAAATGGCATTTTTAGCCAATGCCTCAGGCGCTTAACCGATGGGCACAACAAAATCAAACTTTTTGACTTAAATTTCTCAAAAAATCCCAAAAATTGCTCAAATAATCAAAATTTTCCATGCTATTACGCAAATTTTGATTACTCCAAATTCGATCCCTTACCGTAATATTGTTTGCACCCGAAAACAAGCCCGGATCCACGTTGCAGGAGGTCGAATTCCCCAAAAACTCATCCGACTTTGATTCAATTGCATATGTCATTTGCGACGCTTCATAGCCTGATCTGAAAAATGAAATAAATACGAATAGGCGGGCCCAAAAATTCTTGAAATGTCCGCACGGTGCGCCGTCGCGCAAAACACTTGCCGCGCGACAACGACAAAATGCACGGTGCGCCGCGACCGCGCACAGTGCGAAATGCATTGCTTTGAAAAGGGTAAACAATGCACAGTGCGCCCCTTTTTCGCACCCTGCCGTCTGTTTGTCGCGCAAAGCTACTTTGCGACGCCGACTGCACTGTGCAAAGACTTTTTTGGCCCAAGTCTTGGCATGTTTTCGCACTGTGCATGTTTCCTTGTTTTGCACGGTGCATGCGCCTTTTTTGCAGCGATTGCACGGTGCTAACCTCAAAAATGCCTTTTGCACTGTGCAAAATCGCGGGCGTCGACGCAGCGACGTCGTTGAAAAAAAATCGAAATATCGCCGCGGCGACATTTCGATTGCACAGTGCGAAAGGTCAAATGCACTGTGAAAAATGTGCACTGTGCGGCGCGCGACAAAAAGTCGACCCATGTTTTGCAAATAATTTTGTCGCTGTGCACAAAAAACCTCCATTTTGCGGAGTGCCAACGGCATTCTGAATATGTCGGCTCTTCCTGCAAAGCGCGAGCTAAAATTTCCAACGATTGATATGTAGCACATGTCTGACATGTGTGCAAAATTTAAAGAAAATCTGAGCGTCGCACTTGGGGTACATCCCTTTTGAGATTTTTTGGTGAAGATTTGACAAAAATTCGGAATTTTTTTGCGAATTTTAAAAATTGACCACTAAATTTGTCCAAAAAATCGATCCTTTTTTCGCAAAATTCGAAGAGACTTTAGAGAAAAACGTTTTTCTCTGACCGACTCTCCTCATTCTCCAAATTCTCTCCAAAAATCGTTCGATATCTCAGCCGCCCTTGCAAGACATGACGTAAAATTTTCACATTCGCTCCAAATTTCAAAAAACTCGAACTAGCCTAACCTGTCATAATGACCTATTTTTTTTCATCCATCGCGACAAAAATTTTGAAAAAGGCATACTACTACTATACTACTGCTACGGCATTAAAAAAGTGCGTAGACTTTTCAACTCACTCTTCATTCAGATCCTTCATGTAATCGCTTCCGCAGAAAAGTCCATTAATTTTGTTGCAAACGGGCACTTGATCTTTCCCCAGGTCACACGCTTCAGCGCCCTGTTGAACGCCCGCAGCGCTGATATAATTTCGAATCTTGTCCGTCAGGTTAGCACCAATATACTCGTTGGTATCCACACATTTGCCTCCGAGAATCGCCTGAAAAATGAAAATTTACAGCCAAACCTCTGTATAACGAAAAAAATATTCGTTATAGAGAGGTTTTGTTGTAGAGAGGTTCATTCTTACTCAAACTTAATTTCCGGGACGTCTGTTTGTCATAGAGGGGTTTTGTTGGATTGGAATTTTTTTTGGGAGGAAATTAGTACTACTAGGCGGGCCAAAAAGTCTTGACATGTCCGCACTGTGCGGGCCAAAAAGTCTTAACATGTCCGCACTGTGCGGGCCAAAAAGTCTTAACATGTCCGCACTGTGCGGGCCAAAAAGTCTTGACATGTCCGCACTGTGCGGGCCAAAAAGTCTTAACATGTCCGCACTGTGCGGGCCAAAAAGTCTTGACATGTCCGCACTGTGCGGGCCAAAAAGTCTTGACATGTCCGCACTGTGCGGGCCAACAAGTCTTGACATGTCCGCACTGTGCGGGCCAAGAAGTCTTAACATGTCCGCACTGTGCGGGCCAACAAGTCTTGACATGTCCGCACTGTGCGTGAAACAGCTTTGATAGTACTCGGCGCAAAAGGTCCTGATAATTTATCGCGCACCAAAATTTTGTCGCGCGCCGAAAAAAATGATTTGTCGCTGAGAAAATTGGGAATCGCGCGCGACGTAAGGCAAAAAATGCAAAATGCACCGTGCAAAACGATGTTTTTGGGTCAAAATGCACTGTGCGAAGCCGTTTTTTTGTGATTTTAGAACCGCACAGTGCAAATTCTCAGGACTTTTTTGCACCGTGCAAGTCTTTTGATTGCACTGTGCGTTTTACGCTTTCTGCACAGTGCACAGCTCTGCTGCTTGTTTTTCTCGGTGCAGTGCACTGTGCGAAAAACGGCATCCGGTCGCAAGGAATGCTTGTCGCCGAGAGGTGAGCTCGCAGCGACGTTAACGTTTCCTCCAATTCATCCTGCGACAGATATTTATCAAGTAAAACTTTCATCGTATAAAATGTCACCCTTCATAATGAAAAAATCAGATAAAATTTTCATCGTATACGATGTCACCTTTGAAATTGAAAAAATCAAGCAAAACTTTCATCGTATAAGATGTCACCCCTGATTTCGAAAAAATCAAGTAAAACTTTTATCGTATAAAATGTCACCTCTCATTTTGAAAAAATCATGTAAAACTTTCAGCGTATAAGATGTCACCCCTGATGTTGAAAAAATCAAATAAAACTTCTACCGTATAAGATGTCACCTCTCAAAAAAAAAAAAATTTATTGCCCCCTCACCTTTCTGCTGATTCCCCCTCCCAATGAGAACGAAATGACATCAATTTGTTCATGTTTGGTGTAACCACTAACTGCCTCCAACATCCTCCGCGTCTGCAGGATATACTCGCAGTAAACCTTATCCTCCAGCGAATTGTCATCAGTCACATTGGTCCCATACGTTGCGCCGTACAGCTCCTCAAATGTGTAGCCATTGGCGAGGAAGTTCTGGAGAATGTATTTGAGGTCGCCGGCTCGCCGAGTTTGCCCATGAACAAAGACGATTGGGACGTTCCTGAAAAAAGGAGGGGGTTTTGATACTACTCGGCGCAAAAAGTCCTCTATCGCGCACCAAAATTTTGTCGCGCGCCGAAAAAAAAATGATTTGTCGCTGAGAAAAATGGGAATCGCGCGCGACGTAAGGCAAAAAATGCAAAATGCACCGTGCAAAATGACGTTTTTGGGTTAAAATGCACTGTGCGAAGTCGTTTTTTCGCGATTTTCGAACCGCACAGTGCTAATTCTCAAAAACCGCACAGTGCAAATTCTCAAAAACCGCACAGTGCAAATTCTCAAAAACCGCACAATGCAAGTCCTCAAGACTTTTTGGCCCGCACAGTGCGGACATGTCAAGACTTTTTGGCCCGCACAGTGCGGACATGGCAAGACTTTTTGGCCGCACAGTGCGGACATGGCAAGACTTTTTGGCCCGCACAGTGCGGACATGTCAAGACTTTTGGCCGCACAGTGCGGACATGTTAAGACTTTTTGGCCCGCACAGTGCGGACATGTCAAGACTTTTTGGCCGCACAGTGCGGACATGTCAAGACTTTTTGGCCGCACAGTGCGGACATGTTAAGACTTTTGGCCGCACAGTGCGGACATGTCAAGACTTTTGGCCCGCACAGTGCGGACATGGCAAGACTTTTTGGCCCGCACAGTGCGGACATGTCAAGACTTTTGGCCGCACAGTGCGGACATGTTAAGTTTTTGGCCCGCACAGTGCGGACATGTCAAGACTTTTTTGGCCCGCACAGTGCGACATGTCAAGACTTTTTGGCCGCACAGTGCGGACATGTCAAGACTTTTTGGCCCGCACAGTGCGGACATGTCAAGACTTTTTGGCCGCACAGTGCGGACATGTTAAGACTTTTTGGCCCGCACAGTGCGGACATGTCAAGACTTTTTGGCCCGCACAGTGCGGACATGGCAAGACTTTTTGGCCCGCACAGTGCGGACATGTCAAGACTTTTTGGCCGCACAGTGCGGACATGTTAAGACTTTTGGCCCGCACAGTGCGGACATGTCAAGACTTTTTGGCCCGCACAGTGCGGACATGTCAAGACTTTTTGGCCGCACAGTGCGGACATGGCAAGACTTTTTGGCCCGCACAGTGCGGACATGTTAAGACTTTTTGGCCCGCACAGTGCGGACATGGCAAGACTTTTTGGCCCGCACAGTGCGGACATGTCAAGACTTTTTGGCCCGCACAGTGCGGACATGTCAAGACTTTTTGGCCGCACAGTGCGGACATGTTAAGTTTTTGGCCGCACAGTGCGGACATGGCAAGACTTTTTGGCCCGCACAGTGCGGACATGTCAAGACTTTTTGGCCCGCACAGTGCGGACATGTCAAGACTTTTTGGCCCGCACAGTGCGACATGTCAAGACTTTTTGGCCCGCACAGTGCGGACATGTTAAGACTTTTTGGCCCGCACAGTGCGGACATAAAGACTTTTGGCCGCACAGTGCGGAAATGGCAAGACTTTTTGGCCCGCACAGTGCGGACATGTCAAGACTTTTGGCCGCACAGTGCGGACATGCAAGACTTTTTGGCCCGCACAGTGCGGACATGTCAAGACTTTTTGGCCGCACAGTGCGGAAATGTAAGACTTTTGGCCCGCACAGTGCGGACATGTTAAGACTTTCTTGGCCCGCACAGTGCGGACATGTTAAGACTTTTGGCCCGCCACAGTGCGGACATGTAAGACTTTTTGGCCCGCACAGTGCGGACATGTCAAGGCTTTTGGCCCGCACAGTGCGGACATGTCAAGACTTTTGGCGCACAGTGCGGACATGTTAAGACTTTTTGGCCCGCACAGTGCGGACATGGCAAGACTTTTTGGCCGCACAGTGCGGACATGTCAAGACTTTTTGGCCCGCACAGTGCGGGAATGTCAGACTTTTTGGCCCGCACAGTGCGGACATGTTAGACTTTTTGCCCGCACAGTGCGGACATGTCAAGACTTTTTGGCCCGCACAGTGCGGACATGTCAAGACTTTTTGGCCGCACAGTGCGGACATGTTAAGATTTTTGGCCCGCACAGTGCGGCATGTCAAGACTTTTTGGCCGCACAGTGCGGA